>CM033756.1:12207353-12399246 GCA_019671005.1 Hibiscus mutabilis | reverse complement strand
GATCCTGCAGACAGCATCACGGGACATCTCTAACATGTCGTGCAGCAAGATACTATAGACATTCAAGCCCTGCAAAAGGAAACATGCACAACAAAGCCTTCAGCGTCATGATCAAAAACGTATACGCGAAATAGCTTTAGTAACAACGGGATCACTGTGTTGTCAGTATTAATGCAACTTATTGATGACAGTACATTGACATAATGTAGATTTTGTGTAGCTAGCTTCAAATTTGCATTTATGTGACCCCCATCCACCAGCAGAAGTTTCTTGGTATTTTCATTTGGTTTACATAGTTCACAATGTCGTTGGTTTTATGTGTAGGGACCTCCAAATCCTCAAAGACATGAATCTGTTAAATGGTTCCATATTCATCAGTAGGTTTCAGGATTCAATTAGGACAGCAAAACTTTGTTTTGAATTAGTAAAACTTTTTTATACACAAGCAGACGGTGCAATCTTCAGTCCAAGACTTAGAACCTTCTTATTCAGCCTAGTAGCATGACTTCTTGGCTTAAGGCCACCAGCCATGCACGGTAGCACTGCCTCGGAACAGTTATCAATCCCCTAATATTGATTTAAGGCCGTGGAAGGCTATATATCTCTGTAAAACTTATTAAAATCAAAGAACAGATGAATGAATCACCGAGAGGACCATGCAGCGTCCTGTGCCCTGCTCGACCGAGACCCTTCTGTTGCCAGGGCTTTCCACAAGTCCCACTAAACTCGCTAATATTTTTTGCTGAATGTGTTCCCTGGTGACCAAGAATTTCAGAGTTACACCAAGAAGGCCCTAGAAATGTGTTCTTGAAGTATCGAAAAGGAAGTATGAAATGGTACCTGTCGTCATTTCGGGAGCTGGCATAGTACAATTCTGTGGATAGTATCCTTTTTAGTAGGTACATCAAAAACATCACCAGGCAAAACCATGAATCCCTCATCTTAGTTATGAAAAATTGTCACAGGAATTATCAGGTCCTCATAAACTCCTGCCCCATGATAACACCAATGACCCATTCCTGCTATTCCCAAAATGCTTTTATGCTGAACTTAGTTTAATAGACACAAGATGCCAAATGGAAGGCAATGTAAAGCCAACTGTATACCTTCTAGAAAGCCAAGGAAAAATCCACTGAAGTTTCCAACTGTCCAACCCATGCAAAATTGGCTTCAAACTACTGTAAAAGCAAACAGCTACATACAAGACTACGATTTAATACTCTTTTGATACTGATAAGTGTTCAAAAGTACTATTTTTCTTACCCTTTTTACTCATATTATTGTTAGACTTAGGCTCATATTAGTTGCATAATTAGCTATTCATGCATTAATCCATGTTTCCTTCAATCGTTGAGCTTGATTACATAACTTGGTAGTTTTTGTGGAAAAGATGTTGCTTCGGTGTGCTTTGTGTGTATATGTGCAGGATCACTTGCCAAAGCAATGCCGAGCTAGTTGCCAGGGCAATGCATGAAGGAGACGCCGAGCCAATTGCCATGGCAATTGTCGACAAAGAGAAAATGCAATAGGGATGTTGAAATTAATGACTTTACAAGCCCAAGATGACATGGAGCAAGGCCCAAGCCCAAAGGAATTTGATTGCCATGCAGAGATTAAAGAAGAATTAAATTCCAAGAAGATAGGAGAAGTTCTAATAGGAATAAAATTATAATAAAGAATTATATTCTTTAAAGATAATTTAATTCCAACTCAAACTCCTCCTCAAAGAAAGACTTTGGCCTAGCCCTATAAATAGCAAGGAGATTTCGACAAGATGCAAGAGAGAGCAAGAGGGAAATTTCGACAAGTCCAAGAGAGAGCAAGAGGGAAATTTCGACAAGTCCAAGGGAGAAAGCAAGGGATTTTCGACAAGCTTCATCTTTTCTTCCTTGTTCGATTGGGTTCATGCTAGGGATTGTTTATCTTGTGTTTCTTTGGAACCTAGCCATGAACTAAATTTACTTGGCTATGGTTATTGTGTTTTGTGGTTGTGAGAAACTATTGGTTTTTGTTTAGGTAATAAGAGTTTGCAATTTTCTATTTCAAGGTTTATTCATTCTTGGTTCTTATTATTGTTTGCGAGTGAATTGGGAGAGGATCTCGTGATTTCATCCATTTATCTAATATCGGGAGAGTTAGATTCAAGAAACGAATGAATATGATCTTTATTCAATCCAATGATGGTGAAGATTAATCCGGCTTAGGAATAAGTTAAGGATTTCAACGGCTAAGAGGAGCGCATGATTGGTTGTTGTTCACCCTTGATTCACGCAGGGATGTATTATCAAGGCATGCACAAGTAGCTAGAGTTTCGACTTAGGGATAAGAAGAAACCATTGAAGAACGCTCCGCCGAACCTTGAAGTTGATGCCCAGACGCCCAAGTAGTTGCCCAACTAGTCTCCCAGGCAACCATCAATTAGTTGCCAAGGCAACCCCGTTGTGCAAGTTGCCACGGCAACTGAGTTGCCCGTGCACTCTTTTACCAAGACGATCCAATCGGCTATCACACCTCAACTCACGATAACCTGGCCTATCTCTCTCAATTGAATTCATCTTTTCTTTTACTTATTTGTTTTCTAGATTAGTTAAACTTTTATAATCCTTTATTTGTGTTTTTACTTTTACAGTGCAAGAGACTAGATTCTTGAAGTAGCACAAATCCCTGTGAAGACGATATCTTTTATACTATAACTTGCGACGTGTATACTTGCACAATTGCGTAGCACTTATTATGCGCAACAAGTTTTTGGCGCCGTTGCCGGGGATTGGCAATAGCGACTTTGTTTTTACTTTCTTGCACTTTCTTTTTATTTTTCTTGTTTAAAATTCAAAGGGCTAACAAACTTTGGTTTTGCATTGGTATATGACCAGGGCGAGACCGACTTCACCAGAATATCCCTTTGATCCAGAAATTGAACGAACCTTACAAAGACTTAGACGAAGGATAAGAGAAGCAATGGCAAATCAAGACGGCAATATGAATCAAAATGTTCGAGCAGGAGGAGGAGTGATTCTTGCACGAAACAGAACTATTCGAGACTATCTTGAAGAAGATCTTGATGGACTTAACCCATGAGTTGTCGCACCTGAAATTGAAGCCGACCACTTTGAGTTGAAACCGGTAATGTTTAATATGATAAACACAATTGGTCAATTTGGCGGCTCAGCAACTGAAGATGCACGGCAACATCTGAAATCTTTCCTCGAGATTTGCAACTCGTTCAAGATACACGGAGTCACCCCGATGTCCTACGATTAAGATTATTCCCCTATTCACTGATGGATAGGGCGAAAGCATGGCTGAATAGCATTCCTGCCGGATCCATAGCATCTTGGACTGATCTTTGTCGTGATTTCCTTGCTAGATTTAATCCTAAAAATTTGACTGATAAGCTTCGTAACGACATTACTTCTTTTCGGCAGGCAGATGATGAATCCATGTACGAGGCTTGGGAGCGATATAGAGAACTTCTACACAAATGCCCTCTACACGGATTCCCGGTGTGGACTCAAGTAACAATGTTTTACAACGCCGTGAATACACCAACAAGGATGATTCTAGATTCCTCGGCAAATGGCATACTCCTAGATAAGTCGCCGGAGGAAGCAATGCAAATTTTAAACAGGCTGGCCAAGAATGACTATCAATTCCCATCCACTAGAAGAGGAGGAGTTAGACGCCAAGCCACAATACATGAACTAGGATCATCAGATTCAATTTTGGCACAATTGGCCGCTTTAACCAAGATGGTCCAGAACATGCAAAAACCAAACAACACACATGAAGTCAAGAATCCGGAATCCAGCTTCTATGTGGGGAATTACAATCGGAGCAACAACATGATATCAAATACATACAATCCAGCTTGGAAGAAGCACCCGAATTTTTCATGGAGTAATCCCAACAATGCTCTAAACCAGAACAATCAGAATGCACAAGCATCGGGATTCCAGCAGAATATGCCACGGCAACAGATGCCACAGCAACAACCGACGACATTTAGTTCTTTGGAAAATTCTCTAAATGCTTTTATGATGAAAACTGAATCTTATATGGCTGAGAATAGTAATTTCATAAAAAGAACTGATGCTTTTATTAACAGGACCGAGATGAGATTGCAAAACCAAGAGGCGGCAATCAAATCATTGGAAAATCAAGTCGGACAGTTTGCTCAAAATCTGAACACTAGACCACAAGAAGGTTTACCTAGCGATACTGAAGTCGCAAGAGGAACTGGCCATGAGCAATGTAAGGCAATCACCACCAGAAGTGGCCAACAACTTAGAGGGGTTCAAACCCGCTCGTCAAACAAAACTCTACAAAAAGATGAAGATGAACCTAGCGACAAAGCCTCAAATGCTGAACCAGGAATTGCCGCGGCAACCGGCAATAAACATGCCTCGGCAACCGACGACGCCTCGGCATCTTGTGATAAGAATGCCTCGGCAACCCCAGTTGATAACGCATCAGCAACTCCAGATGTCCTGGCAATGCCTTCAATCAAGTTTCAAACCAGTGAAAGGATCAAAGATATCCGACTTCCACCACCATTCCCACAAAGGTTGAAGCGACAAAAGCAAGAATACCAATTCAAGAAGTTTCTTGATATCCTAAAGCAAGTCCACATCAACTTGCCATTGGTGGAAGCTATTGAACAAATGCCAAACTATGCCAAGTTTCTTAAAGACATTGTGTCCAAGAGAACAAGGCTAGGAGAGTTTGAAACAGTTACCGCGACAGAGGGATGCATGGCAATGTTGCACAATCGTATGCCACCTAAGTTGAAGGATCCCAGAAGTTTCACAATACCCTGTTCCATTGGAAATCACTATGTCGGGAAAGCATTATGCGACCTTGGGGCTAGCATAAACTTGATGCCTAAATCGATTTTCCAAAAACTAGGAATTGGGAAGGCAAGACCTACAACAGTCATGCTGTAGCTAGCCGACAGATTCTATATGCATCCAGAGGGAAAAATCGAAGACATACTGGTAAAAGTCGATAAATTTATTTTTCCCGCTGACTTTATTGTTTTGGATTGTGAAGCAGATGAGCATGCACCCATCATTCTCGGGAGACCATTCCTAGCAACAGGGAGAACCTTGATTGATGTTGAAAAGGGAGAACTCACAATGAGGGTGAATGACCAGCAAGTTAAACTAAATGTGTTCCAAACACTAAGGCATGCCGATGATCCAGAAGAATGCCAACTACTTCATGCCACGGCAGAGTTTAACTTCGATGAGAAATTTAGTTGCCTCGGTAACTACATTGCCGACCAAGAGGAACATGAGGAGTATGAAGAACCGGTCGATGAGGAACAACTAGAAGAGGCAAATTGGCTAGTTAACCGACCAGGTACATACTTTGAACCACTGGACTACTCAGGTAAGGAAGGTAAACTCGAAAAACCCTCTATCGAAAATCCACCAATTCTTGAGTTGAAACAATTGCCAGAGCAACTAAAATATGTATACTTAGGGACCGATAATACATTTCCTGTAATTATTTCTTCTAAGTTACAGCTTGAGCAGAAAAAGAAGCTGATCAAGATGTTGAAGCTACACAAAAAGGCAATAGGGTGGACAATTGCCGACTTGAAGGGAATCAGCCCGGCGGTGTGCATGCACAAGATCTTATTGGAAGATGATAACAGACCTTCAATTGAGGCCCAGAGGAGACTGAATCATGCCATGAAAGGGGTTGTAATGAAAGAAATCATCAAGTGGCTTGACGTCGGCATTATATACCCTATCTCCGATAGTAGATTAGGTAAGCCGGTACAATGTGTACCGAAAAAGGGAGGTATAACAAAGTGGTAAGCAATGAAAATAATGAACTTATCCCAACCAGAACTGTGACCGGTTGGAGGGTTTGTATGGACTATCGAAAGCTAAACAAAGCCACTAGGAAAGATCACTTCCCATTACCCTTTTATTGATCAAATGCTTGACCGTCTTGCAGGTAAACCCTTTTATTGTTTTCTTGATGGTTATTCAGGTTACAATCAGATTTCCATAACACCAGAAGATCAAGAAAAGACAACCTTCACATGTCCATACGATACTTATGCCTTCCGAAGGATGCCGTTCGGATGTGTAACGCCCCGGCAACCTTCCAAAGATGCATGATGGCACTCTTTTCAGACATGGTCGAAGACTTCCTTGAGATCTTCATGGATGATTTTTCTGTTTTTGGTAATGACTTCGACAGCTGTCTCGGCAATCTAGAGAGGGTGTTAGCAAGATGCGAAGAAACGGATTTAGTCCTCAATTGGGAGAAATGCCATTTTATGGTAGATGAAGGAATAGTGCTCGGCCACAAGATTTCATCCAAGGGAATTGAAGTAGACAAAGCCAAGGTGGACGTGATCGAGAGATTACCCCCCACCAAATTCGGTTAAAGGAATTCGAAGTTTTCTCGGACATGCAGGTTTTTACAGGAGGTTCATTCATAATTTTTCTAAAATCACTAAACCTTTGTGTAATCTGCTTGAACAGGATAAAGTCTTCGATTTTGATGATTCTTGCACTCAAGCATTCGAAACCCTAAAGAAAAAGCTTGCCTCGACACCCATTGTCGTTCCACCAGATTGGACGCTACCTTTTGAGCTTATGTGTGATGCAAGTGATTTCGCGGTAGGAGCAGTCCTAGGCCAACGCACAGGTAAGACATTCCATGTGATATACTACGCTAGTAAAACTCTTAATAGCGCTCAAGTGAATTACACAACAATGGAGAAAGAGTTACTAGCTGTAGTTTTCGCATTTGACAAGTTTCGATCCTATTTAATTGGTACAAAGGTAATTGTTCATACGGACCATTCGACAATCAAATACTTATTTGCTAAAAAAGATGCTAAACCTCGTTTGATTCGTTGGATATTACTTTTACAAGAATTTGATATTGAAATTAAGGACAGGAAAGGAACAAAAAATTAAGTGGTCAATCACTTATCACGTTTGGAACGCAATAGGGAGGAGGACGCGGATCTAGAGATATGCGATGCATTCCCAGATGAACAAATTCTAGTTGCCTCGGCAACCCTTGACGCCTCGGCAACTCTCGACGCCGCAGCAGCCTTTGACGTGCACGCCTCGGCAATTCTGGGAGCAGTCACCACAACAGCACATGCATCGGCAATACCCTGGTACGCGGATTTAGTTAACTTCCTTGTTTGTGGTATTTTTCCTTATGGCATTACTCACCAAAGGAAGAAGCGGTTCCGCCATGATGCTAAGCATTAATTTTGGGATGAGCCTCTTTTGTTTAAACAATGTGCAGATCAGGTTATACGCCGATGTGTCCCTGAAGAAGAGCAACAGAATGTACTCCGGCAATGCCATTCTTCACCCTATGGAGGACATTTTGGAGGAACTCGTACCGCGGCCAAACTTTTGCAATCCGGGTTGTATTGGCCAACATTGTACAAAGATGCCCAAGACTTTTACAAGCAATATGATCGTTGCCAGAGGACGGGCAATATCTCTAGACGACATGAGATGCCACTCTAGAACATCATCGAGGTGGAACTGTTCGATGTATGGGGGATCGACTTTATGAGACCTTTCCCATCTTCATTCGCAACCTCTACATCTTACTTACGCCGTCGACTATGTGTCTAAATGGGTAGAGGCAGTGCAGCGAGCCCAACGACGATTCCAAGACCGTGCAACGATTCCTGCAGAAAAAACATATTTACACAGTTTGGGATGCCGAGAGCAATTATCGATGACGAGGGCAAGCATTTTGACAACAGACTAATTGCCAAGATGTTGCAACGCTTCGGCATATCACACAAGATCGCCACGGCATATCACCCACAAACCAACGGGCAAGCGAAATTTCCAACCGGAGTTGAAGGGAATACTCGAGAAAGTTGTAAATCCCTCAAGGAAGGATTGGTCATTAAGACTAGATGACGACTTTTGGCATATCGTCTTGCATTCAAAACACCCTTAGGTATGTCCCCCTTCCGACTTGTCTATGGTAAAACATGTCATCTACCGGTGGAAATCGAGCACAAGGCGTACTGGGCAATCAAGACCGTGAATATGGATTGGGAAAGTGCCGGACAAAAACGTTTGATGGATCTCAATGAGATAGAAGAATTCCGTGCACTCGCCTATAACAATGCACGAATCTACAAGGAGAAAACAAAGCGATGGCACGACAAGAAACTATTGCCGCGGTAATTCACGCCAGGGCAACTAGTTCTCCTATTCAATTCTCGGCTAAAACTTTTCCCAGGAAAGCTGAAATCAAGATGGTCGGGACCATTTGAAGTCGTCAAACCATTCTCCCATGGCGATGTGATAATCAAGTCCATCTCTGACAACCATGAATTCAAAGTTAATGGACAAAGATTGAAGCACTACAATGGTGCCCATGTGGAACGTAGCAAGGAAGTGGTCAATTTAGGAGATGCATGAGCATGCTCTCCCTTTTGATATTTTTATTTTTATTTTTGTTTTTGTTTTTTTCTCGATTATTTAATTATTTTATTTATTTTTCATTTTTTTCGATTTTTTTCGATTATTAAGTAGTTTTAGGATAGATTTTTTTAGTTTAAGAATCCTATTACACATCTTTATTTATTTTCTCTATTAGTTTATATTTAATTTTAATCCTTATTTGATTTGTTTTTGAATTGTAGGAAAAGAAGTTCAAGATAAAGAAGGAATTCTAAACCAAGTAGGAAAACATCTTCAACAAGGAAACTAAGGGGCTGAATCTAAAGCTTATATAAAGCCTCCAATTCATCCTAACCAAAACCCCTTTGTCGAAAATTCCTACCAAACCCTAAACCCTTTGTCGTTTCCCCCCAATCCCAACCACCTATCTTTTCTATAAAACCCATCACCCTTAACCTATTCCTACTTTCTATCTTGCAACTTTTTAGTTTCTTTTCTTTTCTTTGTTTTTACTCACAACCAAGATCATACATGGCATCCAAGATTAAACTTTTAGTTCATCCAAGTTCCTCCAAAGAACCAAGATACAAGAAGTTTGCTACACCGGCGGTTCAAGAAAGATTTCAATCCAAGTTTGAAAGCCGGAAGATTCATGAAGAACAAGGCTTTGAATACTCTAACTCTCATCAAGATTTCGGCCTTGAACCATTCATCTTCAAGAGGATTGCACATCAAAAGTGGCAAATCTTTTGCCATCAACCGGAACCGGGTAACATCTCATGGGTAAGAGAATTCGATGCTCACTCACCTAACCCGGATAATCCTTATGTTTTTTGTTCGTGACAAGGCCATACTTATAAGTCCCGAAAGCATCAACACCTTTTACGGACTTTACATTGATAAGGACGAGCATCAAGCCTTCGTTGACCAAATCAATCCCAAGCAACTCGACAAGGTGCTTCAAGAACTCACTCAACCGGGAACTCATTGGAACGACGGTAAATACAAGGGCACGGTAAATCGCCTTCGGCTTAAACCCGAGGCAAAACTATGGAATAAGTTTGTTAAAACTTCATTAATGCCCTCCACACACAATACTACCGTTGATATACCATGTCTTTTGCTCATACATTCTATTTTACATAATCGCATCATTAACATTGGAAAAATTATTTGTGATGAGATTTTTGTATGCAGCTCAAAAGATAAGGGTTATCTTTTCTTCCCTTGCTTAATTTCTAATCTTTGCAAGGAGATGCATGTCCCGAGTGAGTCCACCGATGAAAAGGCCCTACCCAAGTCTGGTTGGAATCAAGCACTAATCCGAAAGCTAATGGGAGAGGCACCGGGAGATTCTTCAAGGCCTCCAATTGTCACGGCAACTCCTGTCGCCGCGGCAAGGCAATCCCTAATGCCCAAGCACCTAACGCCAGGGCAACTCAGCCATTAATCCCGGGACACTTTGAAGCACTTTTGAACCCATTGGCAAGCCGTCTAAGGCAAATTGAAGATCGGCAACTAATGTTCATGCGGTACATGAAGGAGCACAACAATGCCATCACCCAAGTCATCCTAGGAAAGTACCCGGACAATCGCGTGCCGTTCCCAATCTTTCCCGCCGAGATCCTTGCCCCGGCAACCAAGGAAGCTGACGCCACGGCAACCAACCCTGAAGATGCCACGGCAACCAAAACTAAAGACATCCCGGTAACCACTGCAAAAGCCAAAGGTAAAGCACCTATGCCCGAATCAACTCCTACGAAATCATTTTCTGATTTTTCTGATTCGGACGAGTCCTCCATTGAACCAATAAAGACCGCACCAATTGAATCCTCCAAGCGAAAAGCCATTGACATTGATGAAGAGGATGATGAGGACAACCCCGTACGAGGATCGATTCCACCACCGGCAACAAGAAAACAACCATCGCGTTCAAGCAAGATAATCAAGACACCGACTAGAAGGAAACTAATCATCTACGATGACGAACTCTCGGAGTAAGTCCTCGTATGCATTTTTATTTTTATTTTTATTTTTTTCGGTATTTTTATGCATGCATTGAGGACAATGCTTCACTCGAGTTTGGGGGGGATTGTTATTAGTAGTTACCATGTTTAGTTACATTCACTTAAGTATTACATTTAGGATACATAAATTGCTTGCCATGCCTTTAATTGGAACAAGAATTGCTTAGATTTGATGAATATTCAATGATGACTTTGCCAATGCACTTAATTGATAGAATTTTTATTCTAGGATAACCATGGAAAAACTTAGAATTTTACTATGATGCTAAATTTGATGAAACACTGTTGTGGTTTGATTGATTTAAGGAGTTCTAGTAAACTTAGGTTGATAATTAACAAATTGGGGGATTAGAATAAAAATTGGATGAATGCTAGAGGTGCCTGAAATTGGCTCTAGCATGTGCTAAAAAAATTGATCACTAGAGGTGCCCGAAACTAGCTCTAGGATGTGTTAAAAAAAATTTAACTAGAGGTGCCCGAAACCGGCTCTAGTCGATTAAATTAACTTAAGAAAACTAAAAACAAAACACTAGAGGTGCCCGAAATTGGCTCTAGTTAAAACATGTTAAAAAGAACCCAATGAAGTAATTTGAAAACCTATTGTTTGCATAGAATCCGAAAAATCAACTTGCACACAACTCCGCACACACTCACAAGCATTATAGTTTGATTCCGAGTAATTCCTCAGTTTTCTGAAAAATAAAAAGCCAATCATACTTTGTGCCCCGGTTCAGAGAATTGAAATCAAGTTCAAAGCTGAGTTTGTGAAAATTGAAGTCTTGGCAGGTAATTATGAGTTTGCATTGCTTGAGGACAAGCAATAGTTCGAGTTTGGGGGTGTGATAAGTGTTCAAAAGTACTATTTTTCTTACCCTTTTTACTCATATTATTGTTAGACTTAGGCTCATATTAGTTGCATAATTAGCTATTCATGCATTAATCCATGTTTCCTTCAATCGTTGAGCTTGATTACATAACTTGGTAGTTTTTGTGGAAAAGATGCTGTTTTGGTGTGCTTTGTGTGTATATGTGCGGGATCACTTGCCAAAGCAATGTCGAGCTAGTTGCCAGGGCAATGCATGAAGGAGACACCGAGCTAGTTGCCAGGGCAATGCATGAAGGAGACGCCGAGCCAGTTGCCATGGCAATTGTCGACAAAGAGAAAATGCAATAGGGATGTCGAAATTAATGACTTTACAAGCCCAAGATGACATGGAGCAAGGCCCAAGCCCAAAGGAATTTGATTGTCATGCAGAGATTAAAGAAGAATTAAATTCCAATAAGATAGGAGAAATTCTAATAGGAATAAAATTGTAATAAAGAATTATATTCTTTAAAGATAATTTAATTCCAACTCAAACTCCTCCTCAAAGAAGGACTTTGGCCTAGCCCTATAAATAGCAAGGAGATTTCGACAAGATGCAAGAGAGAGCAAGAGGGAAATTTCGACAAGTCCAAGAGAGAGCAAGAGGGAAATTTCGACAAGTGCAAGGGAGAAAGCAAGGGATTTTCGACAAGCTTCATCTTTTCTTCCTTGTTCGATTGGGTTCATGCTAGGGATTGTTTATCTTGTGTTTCTTTGGAACCTAGCCATGAACTAAATTTACTTGGCTATGGTTATTGTGTTTTGTGGTTGTGAGAAACTATTGGTTTTTGTTTAGGTAATAAGAGTTTGCACTTTTCTATTTCAAGGTTTATTCATACTTGGTTCTTATTATTGTTTGCGAGTGAATTGGGAGAGGATCTCGTGATTTCATCCATTTATCTAATATCGGGAGAGTTAGATTCAAGAAACGAATGAATATGATCTTTATTCAATCCAATGATGGTGAAGATTAATCCGGCTTAGGAATAAGTTAAAGATTTCAACAGCTAAGAGGAACGCAAGATTGGTTGTTGTTCACCCTTGATTCACGCAGGGATGTATTATCAAGGCATGCACAAGTAGCTAGAGTTTCGACTTAGGGATAAGAAGAAACCATTGAAGAACGCTCCGCCAAACCTTGAAGTTGCTGCCCAGACGCCTAAGTAGTTGCCCAACTAGTCGCCCAGGCAACCATCAATTAGTTGCCAAGGCAACCCCGTTGTGCAAGTTGCCACGGCAACTGAGTTGCCCGTGCACTCTTTTACCAAGACGATCCAATCGGCTATCACACCTCAACTCACGATAACCTGGCCTATCTCTCTCAATTGAATTCATCTTTTCTTTTACTTATTTGCTTTCTAGATTAGTTAAACTTTTATAATCCTTTATTTGTGTTTTTACTTTTACAGTGCAAGAGACTAGATTCTTGAAGTAGCACCAATCCCTGTGGAGACGATATCTTTTATACTATAACTTGCGACGTGTATACTTGCACAATTGCGTAGCACTTATTACGCGCAACAGATACCTATGGTACGCTCCGGTGTTGGTACAATCTTTGAGGACAGTAAATTGGATGGAAAAGCATGTCCACGTAAACAACATGCAACATCACTAGACTGAAAACACAGAAACCACAAGGGGTGGAGGCAGAATGAAACAAAGAATACAGAATTCTTAGTGTTGGCCGAATACTGGTTAGGAAATGAGAAGTACTGTCAAGTATTGCAATCTCAAATAAGCTAACAAAGAATGTTGTCATGTTAGTACATTACTCTTACCCAAAGAGTGCTTATGTTGAGGTTTAACTTAAGAGTTAAAGTTTAATAGTCCATATTTTAAGATTTTTGAATTTAAACTTTAGGGATAAAATTTAAAGTTTAGATCTTAAGATGAGGGATTTAAAATTTATACGTTTAAACATGCATGTTTGTGAAGAAAATTCTCACATGTACATCAAATATTAACTCATATTATATTATACATATTATTAAAGCATAAATGTAAGTCCAATAATAATAGAAATTACATTATTGGATCAATATTTTAATATTTTAAAAAATAAAATTATATTAATAATAAATAAGTTTTTTTATCGAAAAATAAGATTAAACATAAGAATGCCATTGAAGTTCATCTAGAAGCAAATAAAACCAGCAAAAATCAGATTTTTAGCTAGCTTGAAATCCCTTTCCGGGGAAAAAGAAAACAAAATACAACAGTCCAAACTAATATAAAAGAGATCAACCATATAATATATATCAGATTCTAAGAGTCGGAACTTAAATTAAATACACAATATAGAATAAATATAGCCTTAGACTGCATACACAAGGTATGCATGCATATTGCATAGGATAATATAAAATAAACTATATTCCAATTTCATTATATCAGTGTTTTGCATATAAATGCAGTAACCTTCAAGTTTTCCTGCCAGCAGCAACATAGGGCACAGATACTTTCGATCTTTCAGAGAAGAGCGGGAGAGAGATCCATAGGAAAAGGATTGCCCAAAACATTGTCCATATAATAGTGGGGATGCGCTGCATCCATTACCACAAACTGCATATCTTCGGATGGTTTCCAGTGCCTCTTCCTTTGGTTAATGAACCAGTTGTTTATCTGCTTCTGATCCAGACCGGTCGACTCGGCCAAGGCAAGTTTTTGAGACTCCTGCCGACATTTTCGGTAAACAGAAAAAAGTGATGTTTGGGGTACATAACTGCACGAATAAGTTGTGCAAGGTATACTTACCGATGGGTAGGGCCATTTGTAATGTCGACTCCACCAATCCAGCAACTGTTGCCTGGCTTCCTTAGGCAACTTCCCTTTCTTCCTCTTCTTCATAAACTCCTGTTTCAGACTACCTAAGTATCCACTATATTTCCGCAAAAGCTGACCTTTAAGTTCTCGATCTTCAGCAAGGGGATCAATGAAATTGTTGTTCACATCGACGTCTTCCTCAGATGATATGTTCCTGTCAACACCCTCTCCACAAGCTGAAAATAAACGAATCAGTAAGCAATTTAAACACACACACACATTAAGACTTGAGAGGCCTTAAAAACTTGAGAATTCTCGGGGGATAATGAAGCCTGCAATAAGTTTATGCAGGAAAATTGACCCATGATGATAAACAACACAAGTACAACAATTTGAATCAATCAATATGAAGGCTTTAATTCCTAGACACAATGGCCCATGCAAAGAACGAAAAGAACTGAGTAGACTTGAATCAGTCGGATGTCTATAAAGCGAATTTGGCCATGCTTTCTCTAGAGCTTTGGTGATTTTTCATAGGCATTCATTTCCTTCTCTCAAGATTAAAGGTGCCAAGAGAGAGAAGAAAACATGAAGAAACAGCAGCTACCCCAAGTCACATGCAATGGCATGTAAGATGTAGATGAAAATGCTAATTAAGCAATCCCAAATGCTTGGTTAAACCTCAATGCAAGTGCATAAAATAGAATCTAATGAAAAAGGGAGGGGGGGACTCCAACAGTCAGCGATAGAACCCATCACAATCACTAAACAATTGTATCAGCACCCTAAACTCGAATAGGGCAATGGCAATGTACAAACATTAATTCTAATAAGCTCACGAGACAGTCCCATACCTACTTTGCAATGGCATTACAATTTAATACCCAAATCTAAGAATGTTATTCCCTTGTGCCTCTAATCCATCTGCAACCCTAGTTTGATCAAACCCTAAATTCTCAAAAGTTCAAATCAACCTCCTTACAAAGTGGTTATAATCTTTGAACAATATCTTTCAGTTATCTAAGCACTACGGTAGCTTCACATCTCAATATTATGTAGACTAGCCCTAGCAAGTAGCAAGCTGCAACATATATTGGTATTTCCATTGTCTGGTTCATCACTTATTCCATTTTCGGAAGGCTTAGCAACCAATCTAGGTGGTAGTTTAGTTGGTTACCCCAGATGTTTTACATCACTGTAAAGTTCATTATTTTTAGGATTGTTAAATAACAAATCAAGGCATCTTCCAATGCTACAGCTAGCATACGTTGAGAAAGTGTGTCCCATATCTACCAAACCAGACAACTTCACAATAAAGCACATCAAGAAGATAACCAAAAAACTTTGAGCAAAGAGAGGAAGATGCCAAAAGACAAAAAAAAAAAAGGAATGGATGAGTGGAAGACTTTGAAACAACAAGCTCCTCTGAGAATACATACATTATTTTGTTAAATTATTTAATGCTACATGTCCCAAGATCCATAGACATGCATGCTGGTATGAAATATAATATCAGAAATAATCAATTTTGGGGAGCAAGAGAGAAGGGGGAGAGAGAGTATGATCACCAGAAATTGGAGAGGAAACTGTGAGGGCTTTGTACTGAGTCTCAACCCTTTGGAGGAAAAGCATGGCTTCCTTGAAGGGTTTAGAGAGCTCTTGCTCGTATTTAGTCAGCATCTCACAATAAGCCTCCATGAACTGGTCAAGTGCCGGATCTTCACCTATGCAGCCGGTCCTAGAAGGAACCATAGTGGCGGCGGACGCGCATGCTTCTTCCAACCTTGCCACCACTTCGGGCGGCGCTCCTACCTGCTTGGTTTCGTTAAGTTATACCATTTCCACTAGAGAAAAAAAAACTCGAGACTCGTGTCCCCATCGCCTCTCGCTTTCAAGACAAAAACAAAACAAATGAGAAACTAGTTTAGTTTTCAGTTTTCACCTTTTGACAATCAACATAAGCTGCCAAGAGACGATGGTAGTGAGGATGAGCCATAATCTTGGCCTTGATAGAAGAGCTGCCATCGTTGTTGCTCTCCATGAAATAACATCCGGTATTGTTGCTGCTGTTGTTGTTGATGTGATGATCGTCTAGGATCATAGAGGAACCACAGCTGCTGTTGTGGTTCTGGTCTTGATTGTTAGTGGGAGGTAGAGGAAGAAATAAGGATCCTGAGTCTGTATTATGATGTTGATGATGGGGATGAGAAGTCATGGGATGATTCTGCATCATCGTCATAGGACACATCCCATTACTATTATGTCCAAAAGCCATCATGCAAGATAAAGTGCTATTGGAACCACCTTCCATTGTCTCTCTCACTATCTTATCTTCCTTTTTTTTCTTCTTCCCCTAGTTGTTCAAGCGAGGGCTTTGTTATATAACAACACAATCCATTATCAATCTATCTCTCTTGTTGGTTTCTCTTTCCTACGCAATCTATTCTTTTTTTGCCCTAAATATTGTTTATATCTCAAGAACTCTCCCGAGATTTATGCTACAAAGAAACAGGCTTTTCATAGGAAAAGTGGGATTCTACTCTCTATGGGATTAATTTCTGGCAAAGCCTGCTCAGATTTCCTTCGGAAAATGGGAGCTGTTTGTTGTTGTTTTATCTTCCTAGTCATTAACAGACGAGCATTAATTCTCAGCTTCTTTTTGCACTAGTTTGGAAGAAAAGAAAGAGAGAGAAAAGAGGGATTTCACTGCAGAACGCACGCAGGGTATGCAGAGAAAAATGGCATTGAAAATGATTCAAATTTCCATGGCTCTACTATTAAGCAGCAGACGACTGGCCCTGTGCGGCTGTGTGGATGCAAAGCTTTACCTTCCCGATGAAAGCTTTTCTTGCACCGCGCTAACTGGTGCACACTGCCATTACTGGCAAACAACAAAGAGAGGAGAAAAAAGATAAAGAGAGAGAAAGATTAGACGTTTATAAATTTGTTTTCTTATCTTTTACTCCATGTATTAGTAAAAGGAAACAACACAGATACAACAATGGAAGAAAATAATGGATCAAATCGAGGAAGGCAAACAAGTGGGAAAATCGTCTACGGGGCACGAAATCATCTATTCATAAGTAAATCACTTGTTCAAATTCCCATTTTTATGTTATGTTGTGTACGCATAGTGATATTTCAGTTTCAACACTAAAGATTAATTCTTTATGATATTTTGACCATTTAGGAATTGAAGTCTTACCTGACCCTATAAAGAGTTCATTCAATGACTTTCTATAGTATATTGTGTATATATGATTTAGGCCGTTAAATGATATTTTTATTCTAAAATTGCATCTTATTATTTTAATATTTAAAAAAATTGTTCAGTTTTGATATCTTAAAATTTATAATAGTAATTATTTCATACACCGACAGTAAAAACAAAAAACTTTTACAAGTTGTATAGTTTTAGAATTTAGATATTTAATTAAGGTGTTATGATTATAATTTAATGTTTAGAGGCTAGAATTTAGGGCTTACAAGTTAAAACATAAATCTATAACCATATTACCCTAACCTCTAAGCTTAAGCCCTAAATTATGAATTGCTTTTAAATTCTAAACCTCAAACTAAATACGTAAACATTAAAACTAAAACTCTCGTAAAAACTTTTTATTTTCACTGTTAGTGTCTTGCATATAAATCCATAATTAATACGTGTTTACTCATTTTTATTGTAAAAATTTCATCTAGTAGGTTAAATTAGAAAAAAAATCATAACAATTTATTGGAATTTCAAAGTTTTTTATGGAATTTTTTGAAGCCTTTATATTTTAACATATATTATGTCATATGAAAAAAAAATTATAATGATACATAAGTTTTTTGTATCGAAAAAATGGAGGGGTAATGTGCATCACTGTTGAAAAGATTAGGATCAAACTAAACAAAAATGAACTCTTGGTACCAAGTGATAATAAATCAAAACATCATTTAATCTTATAATTTAAGTGAAGTTGTATGTACATGCTTTTTTCACTGTTCCTATATAGATTATTAAGCGATAGGTGTAGTAGTAAAACACATTATATTATTATAAAATAAATTATAGGTTGAAACATGAGAGATAATATTGTTTGGAGGGTTAATAATGAATATTAAACATAAACCCTTTAATAATATAAGATACTAAAAAATCATCTTGAACTCGTTTACATGTCAATTTTAAACTGTTTTCTATATCAATAAACGATATACATATATATTTCTATATATTTTCACATGTGATATACAAAATACATAAGGCAAAATTGACAAACTCGACTTAAACTTGAAAATTGATAAACTAATTACTAAAAATTCGAGTTATTTGAGGTATTCGAATTTTTATTTTATAACTCAAACTTTATTTTAAAAAAATTTAGTCGCGTTTATTAAATTACGAGTCGAGTTAAATCAAATCAAGTATTTTCTGGTCGAGTCGAATAATTCGGTTTTTTCGAGTTGAGTTTTATCCACCCTAAATAAGTTTAATTTTTATGAATATGTTCAAAGATGACATTTTTTGGGAACAACTTTTATTTAATTTAAATTCTATTTAAACTTTTATAGATAATAATCAATTAATTTTAATAACACATCATATTTAAAAAAAAAACATAGTAACAAGTTTAGCTTCAACTTATACTCTTTTTATCATTTTGACCTCAATTCTTTCTTTTTATCATTTTAGCTTTCAATCTTTAAAATTTAGTATCATTGTTGTTCTTAGACAAAAAAAATCTAACTGGGCTATTAAAAGTGTAACAGTACTGACGTGACAAGCTGCTTAATAGTTTATATGTACTTAAATATATATATATATATATATATATATTAAAAATTGAGGGTTAAAAACCAAAGTGATAAATTGGGTTAAAATGACAAAAAATCAATATTAGAATTTAAATTTATCATTATAGTAATAATCATAACTTATTATTACATTAAGAACTAGAGGGTCTTCTAGTAGATCTAAAACTTATAACCTAAGTGAATACAATGAAATAAATATAAACAGCTTGATCAGCCAACTGTAATTGCTAAATAACAAAAATTCTATTAAACAATTTAAAAACATTAAATTATTTCTAAAAATGTAAAATCCTTAAATGAATTACCCTAAACATTTTTAAGTTATTATTTCAACATTTATATAGTAATAATTTAAAGGATAAAAGGACACAGGGGTGAAGATGAACACATTAGAGAAAATGTTTATCCTAGAGATATTAAAAATCTCTCAACACTCATTGTTAGTCTCAGTCACAGCATCTAATCCGCAATTATTTAACATAGAAGAAAATGAAAAGAAGAAAGAGTTGGCTTCAACTACAAAAGCTGATAAAGCATGTGGGACAGTCCGAATGTCTCTCTATCTCTCTCCATCAAAGCTTTCCCACTCTCTTGTGTGTATGTGTGTATGATAGACACAATGGGGTTTCATTATGGATCAACATTTGAAAGAGTTAACTCGCGTTGAATCGAAGAAAAAATTTAGTTAATTAAATTAACAAATTTTATTTATAATTTAAATTTTATTTAAAAAGTTAAATTAAATTAAGTTGTTCGAGTTTCTATTCTTGATTGTAAATATTTATATTGTGATGGTACTAGCTTATTCTAATATAAATGATATTTTATAACTACATACGATATACATACGTATTATACAAAATTGAGAGAGTCCAAAGTCGAACTTGAAAACCGGTCAATTGATTACTAAAATGTTCGAATTATTTAAAGTCTCATTTTATAACAAAACTTTAATAAATAGATTTTTGAACCGAATTCATGAAATTACAATTTGAGTTAAGCCGAATCGAATTTTTTTATGTCAAATCAAATCGAAAAATTTAAAATTTTAGAATCGAGTTTTGTTCTGCTATAGATTTTATGAGATACGGGTCACTACAACACTAAAAACCCTTTGTTACAATGTGCTATATGCTCATCTTAGTGACTTTTGTAGCACTGCTTTCTCTTGGAATTGGTCTTTTCTGCAACATGGCTAGTTGGCTACTAGGGTTTAATGGTTTCATTTATAAGCATATGGGGTAGATTGTTACATATTCTCCTTTCAAAGACCATATCTTATTGTACACGACCAAAACGAATTAATTTGATAATTTGATGAACGACACTTCACGAACTTCTCATCGAAGAATCGAACTATCTTTCGGCAACTTTCCTAAGAAAAAGCTTGTGTTCTTGAAGAATCTTATGCTATTGTTACATTGAAAGGGATGTGTACAACGGGAAAGGAACATATATGCATGTGATTCTTCCAGGGAAGCAGTGCACCATTACACACAAGTATTGTAGTAGCATGTAAAATGCATGCAAAACTTCAGTTAAACCACTGTCCATGCATAGTTTTCACTAAACTGAATCTTGGTACACAACATAGCACACTTATCGTGTCGGATTACAAGAATTTTTCTTCCATGTTTAACCCGAGATCAATGAACATGAGTCTAAACCCCAATTAAAAACAATGAACACATGTAAACGTGGAACATAACGAGTTAAATTACACAAGACACTGGTTCCACTCAATTATTAAGAAAACCAATACAGAGACAAAGGAAACCAGTTGGTGTAGGGTTTGTGTGGATGAAACATAATGGTAAGTTGGTTTTTCCATGACATGAGTGGTGTTTTTTGCTAAAAAAGACAGTAAACCCAAAAAGAAAGGGAAGGTTTAACTTGTGGGTTTTGCCCTTTCGTTGCAACATCTGAGTTAAGGGGGTTGTGTCAGGATTTAGGGTTAGGGTAAAGAGTAGTGAGGCAGGTCTAGGGTTTGAAGGGACAGATAGAGAGAGAAGGAAAAAAGAGGGCATAGTACGCGAATCCCTCACAGCAGCGTAAGAATAAAAGCAAAGAAGAAAATGTTAGGGAGACGTCACTGCTTATTTGTTGAAGTTGAAAAGCAGTGAATGTGGCAATGCCCCTGAAGCTAGTGGGAGGGAGAGAGAGCATAAAATGTGGGTTATTTTACTATTAATTGAATTTTATTTTATTTTGTTTATAACGAGAATAAATTCATATAGGATTATTTAAGACCCGGACATAAATAATTTAACGAGTGTTTTAATAAAAAAGAGAACAATATTTATTATAATTAATTTGAATTTAAATATTTATGTGTATAAAATGTATGTATTTTATCAAAAGATTAATAAAATGTATAAGAAGATATTATTATATAATTATATTAATATATTAAAAAAATTGGATTTGAGAAGAGAGTAAAATTGTTCAATAACTAAATCTAAAATTAATGTCGACTAGAGATATAACATTAAATCTTTTGTCAATATATTTGTAGTTTTGCTAACGATCCTGGGTGTTTTCAGGATTTTGGCCATATTGGCCTTTTTTTAGGTCCTATTTGTGACTTTGGTTTGTTGATTGATCTTTTCTTCAGGGAGTGTATCCTAATGATTTTTCTGTAAATATCAACATGAGTACACTTTTTCTTCAACTAAATTTAGGGATGTTTTTAACTAAATATATGGTAGTATTCCCTTGTTTATCAAAAAAAATATTTGTAGTTTGATTAATTTTACATTTTTAAAGTGTATTTTGATATGCAAAAGGAAGTTAATTTAGATTTCGTCTCAACAAAAGTTTTTACTGGTATTCTTACGAAATTTTTTTATTTTTTAATATTATTTGTGGATATTATATTTAAAAAATATTAATTTTTAATGTAATACTCGTTTGTGGAACTCGTAGAGTTGGTATTGTGAGTTCTCTAGGTTTTATATTTTTAAATGTATTTTATGAAACTCGTCATATTAATATGACGGGTTTCAGAAGTTTTTTATATTTTTTAATTAGTTTTTTTTATCAAACTCATTCACTTTTGATACACTTTTTATATCAAAAAATATTTTACAAAATTTGTTATACCCGCTAGACGAGTTCTAAAAAAACCCTGAGAACTCATTATAACAACCAGACGAACTATAAAAATAGGTACTATATCGAAAATTAATGTTTTTTGTGTTAGATCAGTAAATAATATTGATAAACAAAAATTTAGGGTAAAAAAACTATTTTTATGGAAAATGGACTATTATCGTAAGTCTTGTTAAAAATCTCTTTAAGCATAAATGAATAAAAAAAATACACATACTAAATAGGTATAAAGAATCAAGCCTTACATGAACGACAATAAAAAAAACACCCATACCTAAATGTCCCCTCAAGAAAAATATTGATCAATGATAAATAAAGGAAACACTTCCTATGGACGTTGATCATATGTAATATCTCTCAGAACAGGTCCCTTGACCATCCCAGCCAATCCATCCGCAATTATATTCGTAGTACCGACACATATAGAAAATCCGAACATCTCAATCTCTGTCTAAATTTATCTCTTCTGCGCCACAAGGGCACTATTGGCTAAAGCTAAAGAAGCACTGCTCAATATTTGTACCACCGTCATATTATCTAACTCTTTGCTGCCAAGGTTCAAACAGCAAGCATGAAAAAGGACATCATAAACAGCCCACAATTCCGTTACCATAATCGAACACGAGCCAAAGCTCCGGGCAAAATCCGACGGTCAATCCCCTCCATTATCATGGAAAACACCCCCAATCCAGCCATATTCTGGATAAAAATGCCATTTTTACTATTATATTACGGATTTGGTTCGCAGTATAATTTAATATTAATTTTTCAATATTTTATAATTTTAGAAAGATTAATGACCAAAACATATTTTTTTATATAGTTTAACACCATTAGTGTAGTTTACTAAAAAAATATTTATATGATCTGAATCACTTAACGTCACTTCCATCAACAGTTCCATGATAAGAAGGTGATAGATTAGACTAAAAAGAATGGAACACAAATTAGAAAGAAAGAACAAAGACCTGCTATTATCTGAATTGAATTTGACAGATTGAGATGAATCGATATTTGGAGTATAATTTTCTTAACCTTTCTTTCTTCCTTGACCGCTTCGTGTCATGAGCTAAACTCTCAGCAGGCAATCAATAACATTTTAGTTAATGAATGAATTAATTTAATGGTATTAAAAAAAATTAAACTTTAATACACATGCTGTGTTAATTTTACACATGCCTTTATATTTACACTATAAAAATTTAAATCCTAAATTCTTAGCTCTAACCTTAAAAAACTAAACCCTAAACCCTATACACTAAATTATAAACACTAATCTTAAATTCTAAACACTACAACTTAATCCCTTAAATCTTAAACCCTAAACTAAAATATTAACCCCTAAAACTAAAAGACACGTGTAAACTAAAGTTCACACCTTTAAAAAATAACAATCTAATTTAATGTTAAAAAGCGAGGAATGAGTTATAATAAAAAAATATTATTAAAATATATAATATTTTAATTAATGTTTAATAATATTTTTAAGTTGGCGTGAATTAATATTTAGGTCACAACTGAAAATATTATTAAATATATAATATTTTATGTGTAACATGAATTGTTATCCACGTTAATTTAAAATGTTATATTTTGGTAATATTTTTATTTGTAATTGATCATGTTATTTTTAACCGTATTTTAATGTCGTTAGGATTGTACACGAATTATGCGTTTAGCGAGTTGTTTGCTAAAAAATTCGTTTATTTATTAAATGAACGAACATGAGTAAAATTTTATGTTCGTTTAATTAAACGAACGTACAGGAACAAAGGGCTTTTTTGTTTATTTATGTTCGTTTAAATTTATTCATATATATTCATTATTTTTTATAACAAAAATATTATATTTAAAAAATTAAATACAAATATTAAAATATGAAATAAAAAGAAAAAATTAAATAATATTTAGTTATCGGACTTCATACTTCTTAAAAAAATTAAGCAATACTCAATGTTCACTTGCATTCGTTTATTATTTTAACGACCAAATACAAACAAAAAATTATATTCGTTTAATTATTCGTATTTATTTATTTATTCGGTTAAAATTAAACGAATAAATATAAACATACCATCGTTCAGTTCGTTTACCTGCGTAAATGTGGCATAGCTGGATCACCCTAATTTAAACTTAAAGAGCTGGATCACCTTAATTTAAACTCTACTTTAAAATTGTATTTATTGAAGCTATGCTTTCATTAGAAAGATAAACCACTTTTTTAACCATATATAATCATGAAATTGAAAAGTGATGTAATTAACATATAATAATCATTACGAGATCTATTATCTGTATGTGTTAAATCATTAACTTGTTTGATATAAAGTATAATTAATTAAGGCTCATGTGGGAACCACGAAACTAATTTCTCAATGCATTGATCCATTTTTTTGAGTATGCGTTGATATTTTCTTTGACAAAATTTTAATTCTAATTTTATCTAAAGCGAAAAGAAAAAAATTTATAAAAAAATAGGTATTTTCAGTGGGTCTCAAATCCATAACCTAAAAAAAATAAAGGAACAAAAATAAGTAACTTAGTCAATTAACTAAATGTGCTTGTTCATGTGTTTGATCAATTTAAAAAGTTGTTTAGTATATATATATATATATATATATATATATATATATATATATATATATATTAGTGATATTGTGAATGTAACGAATTAAATTGAAAGAATCATTTATAAACATATTTGTTAATGTTCGATTAAATTAATTGATCAATGGATCATATGTATCTAATTGTACTAAAAAAATACATCTTAATTGTACTTTTATTTTCACATTAGTATTTAATTTTCTTTTACGAGAATGTACTTGAATATATAGTTTATCTATATGATTTCATAAACTTTTACGTTTCCTATAAGCGCTCAAGCTATATATTTTTTTAATAGGTGTCTAAAGTACTTTTTGGCTGAAATAAATGTCTAAAGTTTTATTTTTTTGTTGAGATAGGTGCTTAAAGTATTTTTTTGTTGAGACAGATGCCTAAAAATTCATCTTTTTACTTGTTTTAAATTCAACTAAGGCACATACTTTAGCACCTATTTTAACAAAAAAATAAAATTTTAGACATCTATTTCAGTCAAAAAATACTTTAAGCATATATTTCAGCCAAAAATAAAACTTTAGGCACATATTTTTACAAACAAATATTTTGGGCACTTATTACAAAAAAGACATAGTTTGAGCACTTATTTTGTAGTTAAGCCAAAAGTTTTCCATATAGTTACTTTCATTTTCAGTGTTAACTTGTTAAATAATTGAGTGCTTAAAAAAGGTAAATCCAAGTATATCTCATCAGTGCTTTTCACATAAAACACGGTATGAATAGCAGAAAATCACATTAAAATAGTTAATCATGATTTTAACATCTAGGTTTAGAGATTTCCAATTTAGTAGGAAAAAAAAACAATAGTCTAATGATTTCAATTTCTGTTTTCTACTCACATCCCTGAGTTATTAAGATCTCACTTCACTATGGATGCATATATGGCAAAATTCAATCATAAATCATGACTTATTTTTATGGCAACTATATTTGGTATTAATGTGTAAGATGGTATCCGGTTTTAATTTTGGTGTAGTTAGGTACCTAATTTTTTGGCATAATTAAGTATTTAACTTTTTATTTCTCGGTGCAAATAGACACTTAACATTTTTTTAAAATTACATGTGTTTGTACTTCAAATTTTATTGCATAAATTTTAAACTTATAACACATTATCCTCTACCTAAACAACCCTAAAATTATAAGTATGAACCAATATAGAAGTGAACTTATATAATTAAAAAATTGTCAGATACCTAATTGCACCAAAGAAAAACAACTTAGATACCTAATTACACCAAAATAAAATTAATAATCTAATACACTACTTAAAAAGTCAAGTACCTAATTACGCACAAAAAACAAAATATACCACGTTACAAAAATTTGTCAAAGTTAAGTGTCAAATATTATATTTACCCTATTCATCATCCAAACCTTTTTAAAACATATCCGCATACATCCATCGACTAATCAAAAGTTAAAAAAATTTATTTTAATGCTAATATAAAAGCCATTTGTCAATCAACATGTCTTGATATACACATGGCATGGTCACCAATGGGTGAGATTTATTTTTTCAAATATTTAAAATTAAATTAATTAATTAAAATACTTGTGCATAAAATTTAAAAAAGTAATTTACCAATTATATTTTATTGGTAATTATCAAACTCTCATATTATTCGCAATTGTCTTAACTTATCGATTATTTCAATGACAGTTCTGAACAGTCACATTTTGAGTAATAGTACAAGACTCTAAAAAAATCTGGTAAATGCTTGTAAGGCAAAAACAAAACATTATTTTTGGAACTAGTGATAAAGCAAATGAGTAAAACAAAAATGTCGTTATATTTCATGAGCTTGAATTTTATTAAATTATTTTTTATTTAAAATTCAGATTATTATGCATATAATAAATTAACAAATATTTTTTAAATTAAAAGTCTCATTTTAAATATTAAACAAAAACCTTTAAATCTTTTAACCATTCTTACTTCATACCATTATTATCTTTCTACCTATTTTGTTTCACGACAAGACTCCCTTATATGCCCTAAATCAAGGCTCATCATCCAATGGGTGGTATAAAGTCACCAAACCAAAGCACGAGGGCCGTATGCATCAGCTGGATTTTGTGGTGAGTGGGCAGATACGGCGGAATAATTTTATTTAAAAATGTAAACTATTATAAAATTATACGGTAAAATTTCTATAAATTAATAATATTAGAATCACGTAATTTTATTAATTTTAAAAAATATTAATTAATTAATAAATTAATAATTTAAAGAGATTTTTTTGATTCAACAAACTTGTATTATTCTTCATGAATAAAATATATACATTATATTGACTAATTAAATGATATTTTATGTACAATGTGAGTAATTAAATATAATAAATACCCCTAAAAAACAAAGTTTATTGTAATACGTAGTACTAGTTAAAACTTAATGCAAGTTCATGTATGATAAGGAAATCAACCGCAATGTCTTTGCAACTAATGACGCGTAAGGAAGCACTCATAGCGACAACAACTCTTTACAATTTTTTGTTACAGTGCAATAACGCAACACCGAAACTTTTGGATGCAGTAAAAAAAATTAGAGATGAAATATAACTAAATTTAAATTTTAAGAAGAAGCAAACAACAATGGAATCATATTTTACTAAGTTGTCCTAGTTATATTTGTAATTTTATAGAATTATTAATTTATAATATTGAAGATACCATAAATTTATATAAGGATATTCTAAAAAATCATTATCTTATTAATTTATTAAAATTATTAATTTAGACCTTAGGGATAAATTAGGATCGAAAAATATTATTACTTTAGAGAGATTATTAATTTATTGAATTTTAATTTATAAAATTTTATTGTATTATAAATATATATAACAAAATATATATAACCTATAAAAAATTAAAATTTTTAAAGACTACGACTGTCCCAACTAACACCCCTCAATATGCTCTTGTAAGTGGAGGTTCATGGTTAGCACATGGAGCATAGAGCAACGAGGGACCCCTTTTTTTTTTTTGACAAAGGAGCAACGAGGGACCCTCTGTGGACCGAAGTCGGATCTGCATAAATCTTTTGTAATGAGATAGGTCTGGCCGACATCTTACTCTTTTCCATGTCTAATCTAATTTAGAACCACAATCAATGGAACCGCTCGTCCCCGCCCAACCTTTTGTTACCACCACAGCATCACGCTTGGATTAGCACGTGCAAATGATGACGTTAAGAATTGGATGCTTCATTGCAAATGGAATTACATTGATAACGAGATAATTTAAATTTAAATTTTAGAAATAATATTACAAGAAATATTTTTTTTAAAATTTGAATATAAATCGTAAAATAAACAACGAACATATAAAAGTATGTTTAAGACATCACTTTAAAAATGTTTTTGTATGTTACAACAATATTGTATTGTAATGATATGTATATGGATGATAATGAATAGTGTAAATTAAAATGTTTGTAGATAAATGAACCCAATAAGTCATTATGGTGGAAAAAGAGGGTGATGTTTATTTTGGAGACATGAGTTTAAGTAGTTTTGCATACAAGGTCAGGATACGTTTTCAAAGGCCAGGATATAGGAACATATACTATCTTGTAATTACATTAAGACTATTAAAAAATATTTGTGGATATATATTTTTAATTGGATATTGTAGATTTGGATAATTTTCAAAGAGTTAATTGCACCAAACGTCCCCAAACTATGACACTAATTCTAAATTGGTCCCTAAACTTTTAAATATTATAATTTCATCCTCAAACCATGACATTCATTCTAAATTGGTCCCCAAACTTTTGAACATTCTAGTTTTATCCTCAAACTATGTCTCTCATTCTAGATTGGTCCTCAAACTTTTTAAATATTCCAATTTTATCCCTAAATTATCATTGTACGCTAATCATATCTTATGTTAATAAAACCGTTATAAAAATTGTTAATTTTCATGAAACATTGATGTGTATTATGTAATAAAATGTTGTTGTATAAACGATAACTTGAGGATGAAATAGGAATATTCAAAAAGTTTGGGGATTAATTTAGAATGAGGGACATAGTTTAGGGATGAAAATGGAACTTTCAAAAGTTTAGGGATCAATTTAGAATGAGAGCCATAGTTTGAGGATGAAATTGGAACATTCCAAAGTTTAGGGACTAATTATTCCATACGCAGGTGGTGAAAACAAAAATTTTCTACAGACGTCTTAATTTTAGGGTTCAAGGTTTAAATATTAAGGGTTTAAGATTTAGGTGTTGTGCTTATAATTTAGGTTTATAGGTCTAAACCTAAATCCCTAACCATATTACCCAAACGTCTAAACTTCAAATTTTAATCATAAACTTTAAAATTAAGGTGATTATAATTTTTTTTGTTTCCACTGCATATATATTAACTATAAATCCTAACAAATTTAGGTTCAGATATCAATTATTTGAATATGCTTTTTGATTTATGAATGATATACTCATATATTTTTTTGAAAGTAACATACTCATATTTAAATGTCTAAATTCATTATTATTTTCAAAGAGTAAATACAATACAAAAACTATCAGGATTATAATACAACATTCAGAATAACTATAATAAAAAAATCTATTGTTATGTATAATTGACATGATTATAATACCACTCAGCTCGTGATCGACTCGTTCGAAAAGCACCCGAGAGGCCGAGACTCGTACAAAAAATTTAAATATAATAGTTGATTTTTTATGATAATTATGATCGATAAAATGATTCA
Organism: Hibiscus mutabilis; assembly: GCA_019671005.1. Lineage (NCBI taxonomy): Eukaryota > Viridiplantae > Streptophyta > Magnoliopsida > Malvales > Malvaceae > Hibiscus > Hibiscus mutabilis. Next base: position 12,369,912 of record CM033756.1, on the reverse strand, counting down.
ATTTTTAAGTAAATCAATTAACAGTTAAAATTAAATCAGTATAATCAACTATACAAAATGATCATAAAACACGACGTGAATAAAATATGACATAAAAATATATGACTGTGTCAAAGTTTACATTAGTCAACACATTTACCATGGTTTGAGTTTGGATTGAAATGGGCTATCACGGAATCTCATCAGCCCACACATACTTAACTGAGTTTGATAGTACAAAATGGGCCTTTAAACTCACAATTAATTCAGATTAAATTGTAGTTTTGGTCCTTTGACTATATTCAAATTTGAGATTTAATCTCTATACTTTGGTTTGACATAATTTGATTTCCTTACTAATATAATTTCAATAATTAGTTCAGATAGTTAACACCATTAATTATTTCAATTAGAAACTCATGTTGATATGCTTTTGCTTCCTTAAAATGATAAAAATATCGTTTTATATATTATTAGTTAGTTTTGATAAAATATATATATATATATATGTAAAATTTTAATATATAAAGTACTGCAATTATAGTAGTATTAGATTAAAATTTACTTTAATTTATGTTATTAAATGTAACAAATTAATATTTTATTTGATTATTATTTTTTTATTTTGACAAAAATGTGAGATTAAAAATTATATTAAATAGAATCGGATGAACTCGAATTTTGAAATAAATTTTCAGATATAATAAAAATATTTTAAAACGTATATAGTTGGTCATTAAAGTTTATTTTCTTCTTTAAAAATAGAGAGACCAAATCTAAAAAACGAATGAAAATAATAAGGGTAAACTACTCAGGTGACCACCGAACTATTTGGGTGTACTTATTTTGACTACCGAATTAGGCAACTCGTCAATCAGACCATCAAACTTTTAAATTGGTCCTATTTTGACCACCGCCGTTAAAAAATTAATTGAGGGTGACGTGGCAGTTAACGCAAATTTGTAAAAATACACATTTGGTCCTTGTTATTTACCTATTTTTTATTTATCACTAGATGGCAACATGTGTCGCCACTTGATTGGGGTGAAAACTTAAGCAAATGAGAAGGGTGAGAATTAAACATGCAACCATCAAGAATAAACTGCACTCACTCTACTGCTAAGCCAAGCCTTTCACTTATTTCAAATATGTTAACTTTCTTATTTAATGACATATTATTTGAGTTGTGGGTTTCCCTGTTCATATTCCTTATTACCAGTGTAGTAAGTTGCCATATTTCGATCTGTGTTGAAACTTTCCTTGCTCCGTTCAAGTCGAATTGTATTGTCAGGAAACGAACTGAAAACAAGCAATTGAAACGACTTTCATCATGAACAATCTTGAGCATAGTTAGAGAAACTGGAGATTATCTAAACATGAGCTGATTTAAAATTTTATAGATAAACAATCTATAATCTACATTGTCTGAACTCAAACTTCTATGAACATAAAAAAACTAAACTTTAACCAAGGGAAACATGAAAAACAAAACAAAAAAAAAAACTCAGCAACAAAGACTAAAGAACCTAAACAAACCCAAAAAGTCTGTAAATTATTAACATGAAGCTTTTTTTTATGTTTGGTCATCTTGTCCATACACAAAAGGGAAAAACCTTTAAAAAATCAAACACATGAGTAGAAAAAATATCTGAAAACCAATAGCAGTTGTTTGAGGTATGAAAGAACAAAGAATTCTCAAAGACACCATCCGATCTACTGAAACAAAATCCTTAAAAAAATCGAACAGTTTGATGTTTGTTGGTCCAAATAAAAAGTAAATAATAGTAATTATAATTCAGAGAAATGAATAAATTAGAGTGAAATTAAAATTCAACCCACAAGGATGAAAGAATTGCAACCAACAAGTTCTCCGATGGAGAAAGTAGCTATGTGTACCAACGATAGTTCAAGGATGAAAGAATTGTTGTAGCAAGTGACTTAAAATTCAAGAAAGCAGCTCTAAGATGTACTTGTGCTGTGAGATGAGGTAATAAGGAAGAAGAACATGGAACCCACAACTCGAATGATATGCCATTAATTAAAAAATAATATTATATTTGAAACAGTTGAAAAGTTTGATGATTGGGTAAAAAATTATTAAATAAATTAAATTAAAAATTAGAGTGAATTCATCGTGGTAACACGTGTCATCATTTAGTTGGTTAGTTAATTTTATTTAATTAAATTAAAATTAAGACAAAATTGATATAATTTATAAGTTCTCGTTAACTGTCACGTCACCCTTCCGTTAATTTTTTAACGATAGTAGTCAAAATGAAATTAATTTAAAATTTTGATGGTCTGATTGACAAATTATCTAATTTGATAGTCAAAATAAATACGCTCGAATAATTTGATGGTTACACCAGTAGTTTACCCAACGAATAACTGTAATCGAACCTTGGATGCTTGAATGGTGGGACCCGAGATAATGGCATCAAGTTCTGTTTTCGTCTCATTTTACCGACCAACTTACCAATAAGAGAGTTAACTCTTTCCTCTTTACTCATATTCTGATATCGTCTTCTTCGGAGAGTAGCGTTAATGGCAGACCCGAGTGCTCCAGGCCAACCCACGCTCACCAAAGACCAGATTTGTCTAAAATACTCTTGCGATGCTGGTTTTTTCTCCAACGCCCACCCTTCCGACACCCCAAACCTTGATGAAGAAGATTCCAACGATCCACCGCCCAGTTTTGATTCCGACGGCTGCGGCTCCGAATTCGATTCCACTCCGTTGAGTGATCTATCGGCGAGTCTTCGGGTGTTCTCTGATTCGATTCTCAGGATTAAGCTGGCCGGGATGGAGATGGTCAAAGCAATGGAAGCCTCGAGGTGTGAGGCGGAGAAACGGAGGGCGGAATCAGAGGCGGAATTGACTCGGATGATGTTGCTGACTCAGTCCCAGATCGCTTCGTTTGTCGCTGGAGATGGAGATAACAGGAAAAGGAAGCGTGGAGCTGAAGACGAGTCAAGGGATTCCTATGTTAGGTAAAAAAAACGCAGTTGTTACCCCCCACATTTTTAACGGTTTAATTTATAAAATTGTCCCTTTACTGCTTAGAAATTTGATATTTAAATATTGTATTTGATATAATTTGATTTCTCTACTGTTAATATAAAAAAACTCACATCACTTCAACCATAACAAGGATCGATATTATCGATTTAGACACAGCAGTAATAGTATTAAAAGTAGAGGATCAAATTATTCCAAATTCAAGGAGCATAATTAGACCTTATTTTCTTTTAAATAGTGAATATTGGGTTCAGTTATTTTCGTTGGTTAATGCAGACAAGGAGCTTTGCTGCTGAGCTTGTTGCAGTGCAACCTAATCTTCTGAAGTTTCACCAAAATCAATCGAATAATCTTTGGTTTATCTATCAAAGTTGGTGGTGACAATAAAGCTCCGATCTTTATCCATGTAATGTAATGACAGTTATATTAAATGAAAATTCTATGAACTTGGTACTGAATGCAGATGGCAGATGATTACCATTTTGTCTCTCTACATAATCACCTACACTGCTGCTGTTGATTGCGAAGATAACAAATCTAACTGAGGTTTCTTCGTACGAGGGCTATGGTTTTGGTCTTTCTGCTCCGCAGCACTGATGAGAGCCTTCCTTCTATTCGTGGCACTTTTTATGTATTCCTCCAAAGGTGGGAGAGATGGTTGTTCTTTGTCGTTCTTTGCTTGTCCTCGAATTAGCTGCCGGAGGCCATGAATGAATGTAAATAGTGAATATTACATTATGTTATAATAGATCCTAACATATTTTGATACTTGGGGTTTGGTGACTAACCTTTGATGCCCATGATCGCTCTGCTTGTTGGCATGCATCCCGGATATCCCTACCAGACATTCTGGATACGTCGAATAGCAATCCTCGGTTAATTATGATTTAAATGATGCCGTATAGAACAAAATATACATAATGTACTCCTAAGAAATTAAGATCACAAAATGTTTGGACTTACTTGTCGGTAACTCGAGCAAGTTCAGCTAACTCTGATTCTGTAAGATGCTTTGCATACTGAGCTGCTATTTCCTGCCGATTGTGCTCATCAGGTAGGCCAAAGACGATCATTGAATCAAAACGACTGCAAACACAAATGTGCGATTCAGAAACATATCATCAGCTTACAATACAATTAGCCTCTCCAAAAGGGAGAGGGACAGCATCTATTATTACCTAATCAAAGCTGGATCAAGATCTTGTTTCCTGTTTGTGGCAGCAATGACAACTACTTTCTTGTCCTGTTCAAATCCATCAATCTGTAGAAACGATAACACATTTTCATTAATGGCACCGTAACAGCACCATTATTTAGGCAATCCATAAAACTTGATTAGTGTTACTCATACATGGTATTATTGTTGGAACACTTCCCATACGGGATAATTAGACAAAGTTCATATACAGCAGATCGGTGAAAAAAGTCTTATAACAGTAGCATTTATTCTTAATAACCGAGTTTTATGCCTTATAAGCATCTTTCTTTGGTTTTGTGACAACTTGCTGATTCATTAGGCATAAAAATTTGGCAAAAGCAGAGGCAATAACTAGTAGACTACAAATGATATGCAGCACTTGATTAGGTGTTTCCTCTAATTAGAATCCCATTTCCAGCACAGAAAGCTTCATTCCCTACTGGGTATTGCAATATTTTCAGGTAAAGGACATTGCATGCTGAAATGAAGAGAAAAGAAACTCCAAAAACCTAAAATAATGTTAAGTTCATGTTTTTAGCAGGCAAGCTAAGAGGTGTGTTTTCATTAGAAGCCAAAAACCACTTGAAAATCCACTTTAACCTGTCGCAATAGCACCGACAAAATTCGACGTGTAGCTTCATGAATTTCACCACCACGCGCAGTGGCAAAAGAATCAACCTGAAACAGAGGCCGTCTTATCAACAATCTAATACAAATGAAATGCAAATTGATGATGGTAAAAACAAGGAAACCAGTGGACCATCAATAAACGGAAAGGCTTTGTTGATTAATCACTACTTGCATCATTTACCTCATCTAAAAATATGATAGCACCATCAGGGAGCTGATTGGCAAGAGAGAACACTTGCCCCAGTAGGCGTTCACTTTCACCATAGTACTTTGACACGACAACCTCTAGTGGTACATAGAGCAACGGGACACCCTGCAAAGCATGAACAATCTTCATATCATTACAGATTCGAATAAAACAATCTCCCATTGAAACTATCACAACTGTACTACTTATTCTACAAAGAACAAAGTATACTATACTAAGCAAAAAAAAAAAAAACTAAAAATGTGTTATAGGCATCAATGTTCTAGATAAGAAACTTGCTGCTCACCGCCTGATTAGCTATAACACGAGCACAAGATGTCTTCCCTGTACCTGCAATATGCAACATTTTAACATAAATGAATCAGTTCAAAATTGCATTTCCAGGAACATGAATCGATATTTCTTTCTGGGTTGAAGAGCAAACCAGGAGGTCCTTCAAAGAGCACAGCTCTGGGTCTATTCGACTCAAATTTTTGGCGAGTCCCACGTGCAATATCATCATATACTTGAGGACTATTTAGTGCCAGCAAAATTGTATCTTCTATTTCTCTGACAAAAATGAGTTGTACGTGTGAATATAAAGTCTTTTACTGTATGGTTTACCCTGATGTGGCACATCAAGTCCATAAATTCTTTTACATATGTCCCTGCATAATCTATGTTTGACCAAAAATTGAAAAAAACAAAGGATATTAAGTCTTTTACATACCGTTTTTGTTGATCATATCCAGCAATATTGTCCCATGATATCTCATTGTATGGTTTACTCTGATGTGGCACATCAAGTCCATAAATTCTTACCCCCATGGCCTCCAGGCCAGAGATTGATTTTTGCGCAGGCATCTGTGCAGAACCGTCCCTTGGTTTGTTTACCAGAGAGCTACTTTGTGCAAACCTTCCACCAGCAAGTTCTAAGGCAGAGACCAAGGCATCAAGCTCCTTCTGATTCAAACTTCCTGGCTTTATAAATTCAATTTCCTACGATAATTTGAATGCTTAAACAGTTACTCCGTGAAACATAAAGAAAATAATGCAATCTCACTCATACTAAAATATTGTCAGATGTGAGAAATAAGACCAACTGCTTTGTCAGAGCTTATTAGTGAACGGAAAATGAGGATGCATAAATCCTCTTCATCTCCACTCCTATATACCGAATGACCCTCGTTTACTCCAGTTTCCTTCTGCTTCTCCAGTGGATTAAGCGTCAGTTGCCAGGCAACTGAACTGAAAACATTAAAATGGTTGGAACTTAACATAATTTTAATGCCAACATAAGTGCAGATTTAGGTTAGGTATAAAAGGAATTTTATCCTTGACAACCTGTCCCATGCACGCAGTAGCACATCTGAACCACCACCACGCTCTTCAACCTTCAGTCCAAGATGTGAAACAAGGTTCGCAATCAATTGTGCAACTTCACAACGAGGAGGAATTTGGAACTTGATTGTAACCTATAAAAAGTGTACTCCTATTAAAAATACTCGAGATGAGCAGAAATTCCATGAATCTAGTTATACACACACAGCCAACTTACACATGACAATTAGCACTGAAAAGAAACTACTTAATTTAAACCCTTAAAAAGAACAAACAGATCATTAGAATCATCACCATCAACCTCCCCTTCTAACTCATGAATGAGTCTATGATATCCAAGGAAAATAAATAAAATAAAATGAAACAACCTTTTGGCCCTTGACAGCAACAGTAAACCGAGGATAAGAACCATATCTAATCCCTTTATCTTTAAGCCTCTGCTCAATGCGCCGCCTCTCTTTTTTGGCGGCTTCCTCAAGGTTGACATGACTTGCAGGAGGTTCTGATGGAAGAGGAGGTTTGGAGGAAACCTGCAAAAAAGCTAACTTCACTTCAAAATCAATTCAAATAATGCAGCTCCAATCCACCATAACAAGTATAAGCTTACGGTACATATTTAGGGAAACACTTTTATTAGTATCGAACAAGACATAACACATATACTCGATAATAAAAAGTACAAATAACACAAACCTCATCAGCATCAGCATCAGCATCAGCATCAGCAAACGCTGTCTCTACCATTCCTGCTCCAAGCAAACCAGCTAAGACAGCTGGAAGTATAGAGGAAGACCCTGAAACCGCAGCCAACAACCTTAGCTGCTGGACATCTGCTCTGATAGTAAAATTTGAGCTTAGAGGAAAACCTGCATATACCAATAATAAGAATAAATTCCCAAACGATCAAAATGGAAAATAATACCCACAATGATATGAACGCCAAGGTTTTTGAAACATTTACAAACTCAGTCCATTTTTAATGATCAGAATTTTGAATCCTTAATTTACCATCACTAAGGTATTGAAACATTTACAAATTGAGAAAAAAAAATAAAAACAGATAGAAGAAACTTACGGTGGTAGATAGGAGGAAGGAGATGACGTGAGGGAGAAGGGGAAGGGTTTAGGGTTAGGGTTTTAGGAGAGACGATCTTTCGCCATGAAGGAGCAGCAGTATTGAGAAGTCGCTTCAAAATTGCCATCGAAGAAAAACTACCCGTACTACTTTCTTCGAATACCTGGACTCTCCCTCTTTATTTTAAACCCTAAACCCATAGTTTTTTTTAAGGCTAAAAAGGGTATTTTCTCCCCAATTTTCACTTAAATTAATAATGTCGTCTCTAGTAAGAAAATGCGTTCAATTAAGCTTTTTAATTTGTATATTGCAGTAAATTAATCCCTTAATCGACAAATTAAAATATGATGTATCATGGTGTTGACGTGATAAATAAATAAAAAATATTTTTTTTCTCTCTTCTTCAATAATTTCTCAGCTGCAGCAGTCATGAGTTTGCACTGAAATCGGCGGTTATCCTCAGGCATTGTCATCGCTGGTGAGATGGCAGCTTCACTGAGCTTGCTCCATTTAGACTCTGGCGGCAAATTATGTGGATTAACATGGAATTACTTTTTTACAGGGTCATAAAACATTGCTTTCTTTTCTTTTTCATTTTCAGTTGCAGAAGCTTAACGAATTGGTTGTCGAAACTCATGACATAAGGCTAGTACGGGTGTTGTCGGAGATACCAAGTGCGAGCAATCGAGTCTAGGTTTTCAACAGGCTCCATTGGAAGACAAGGAGTTGCTCGGCTTACAATTTGAAAACAATAGAAAAATAGAGCACGCAGGGCAGGCAAGATAAGAACTTGTGAGCATAGACGAATATGGGAACGAGTTGCCGACATCCCCTGAACTTTTGGATTCGAGGAGAAGACTAAACCTACACCAAACTGTGCCCATATCTGTTCGAATATCAGTTGTCTTCTTGGTGCCATTAAAGTGGCTGAGATTGAGGAAATGAATCAATCAAACAACGAACGACAAAGGCTTAGAAGGCAGAATAAGTAGCCACAATGTTTGTCATCGTCTTCGAAATAAGGAAGAGAGTTGGCTACCCAAATTCTGGTCTCTACGAATTTACTGGTACAGAGTGACTGTGGTTGTTAATCCACAAGTTTCTCCGATTTCGTATGTTATTATGATGAATTTGGAACACCATATGTATAGCTAGATGATTGCTCCACGGTGCAAGTGTTTGGCATGCCCGGGAACAACGTAAAATCATGCGTCATCGCTTTATTTAAACAAAGAGAAGATGTCATCTCATCGGCGACGACTACGCTCGAGAATAGCCGTCGATTTCAGCGCGAGGGAGAAGGATTGTGGCGGTGGTTGTGAAGAAGAATAAGATTTGGGTGAGGAAGGGTTTGATGGTGTTGGGGAGGATAAGCCGTCCTTGAAACTGGCGTTGCAGGTTCGAGAGTACTCCATAATGGAAGGTGATGAAAAACCAAAGAGGATAAAATAAAAAAATAATTTTTTTATTTTTTATTTATTTGCCACGTCAGCAGCTATGTCACATCATCATTTTTACTTTTTAACAGTGACATGACATGCTATCTGGAGAAGATGGCTGGCGCGTAAAAAAGTAACAGTCACATTAACAGATCTGTCGGTCAATGTTAGTCAAGGGGCTAATTTGCTGCAATGTACGAACTGGAGGACCTAATTGAATGATTTTTCGCGTGAGGGGCGACATTGCTAATTTAGGTCAAACTTGGGGGCAAAAATACCCTTTTAGCCTTTTTTTAACTCTATCAATCATCATCCCTAATTCAACTTAGGGTAAACTACACCAAATATCACTAAATTTTTAGCCGTGTATCAATTATACCACTTAATTACAAATCAAAACTATTTTACCATTGAACTTTAGTTTAAATTTCAAATATACTAGTAGATTGATAAAATCTCACTACGTCATCGCAAGCAGACAACTAAGATTGGTCCATATCATCAATTTTAATGCCTCAGTGGTACAATTGAAGTCTAAACTAAAATTCAGTGCTAAAATATTATCGATTTTTAGTTCAATAATATAACTGATACTAAACTCAAAATTTAATTATATCCGATGTAACTTAATTTACCCTTCAACTTCTTCAGACATTTGGTTTTAGGTTAAAATCAATGACATGCCATACAATTAGTACGAACATCAAATGAAGAATATTTAAAAAGATTAGGATAAAAATAAGTTCAAGTAACATAATTTGCGTAAGATAAACTCAAATAAATGAGCGGTTTTAGTCAAAAAAATTCTTTTGATTGAAGAACAATATTGAAATCAATATTAAAACAATTATGGACCAATAAACCAAACACACACAAAAAAAAAAAAACCTGAAAAACAACGAGGCTAAAACATTTTTTTAGTATAAACAATGACCTTATATAATTTGAATATCTGATTTTATTTAAAGGATTCAACATCTCATCCTATTAATTAATTATTAATAACAACGAGATAAAACATTAATAAAATTTAAACAATCAGACTCAATAACCACACTATCCATATTCATGGATAGTATAGTTGCAGCATACCTAGGCTGCAAATTCAAGAGTATTTTGATACATAACCATACATGCTCACACAGTATTATTAATGTTATGACTTTAACCTTCAACGATTCAGAGATAAATTCCTATTTAAACATTATACCATATGTTTCGTGTGTGAATATTTTTAACTTCACTAAGGGTGAATATAATATTTGCTCTTTATTTAATTATCATTTTAACATAATTAATTTTGGGCATCCTATCTGCTCGTATATTTTTCATATCAATGTCAAATATTAGAAAAACCCAAATATTTTCTCATAGTATTTTTATCGTTAATTCTCACACATTTTAAAATGCTTTTTTAAAATAATTTTGTTTAAAGTAACCATAAGTCCATATTTATTGGATGAAGCGACAAGAAATTTGATACCCTTCAAATATTAATGTAGTAAGAATTGGCTTGCGGGAAAACCAATTAAACCAACGAATTGTGGTTCAACTGATTTGATTGTCGCTTGAACACTGATTAAATAAAAAAATATAATTGATTCAACTGATTAAATTGACGATTTTTCACCGACTAGAAAAAAGTGTTGAGAAAGTTTTACTTCAATTTAAGTGTGTGATCTGATTCGATCAACGGAGATTCAGATTAGTAAGCTTCTCTATTACGACGTTAACGCTCGTCTACCACAGAAATTAATTCACACGAAACTTTGGTTTAGATGTCGTAATTGGCGAAAATATTGAGAGAGGCAATATTTTATACCAAAAAATTTATTTAACTCATATTCAATTCTAATGTTATTATACCAAAAAAAAAATCTGTACCTGGTTGTAGCGATGTCTTTCTTCGCTAAAAAAAGCGTGGTGTTTTTCGAAGGTGTTTTTGAAAGGTGTTTGTGATTTTTTGATATAAAATATTTATTCCGTGGGGTTTTTTAAAAAAACCGCAATTAAAAAAAATGGAGTCGCCACCGGCCACTTAGGTAGGCCGGACACCATGAAACCAGAGATTCAAAAAGACAGGGTTCGGTAGTCGGTTACGGATGGGGAAGGATTAGCACCCCCACACCGCCCAAAATTGGTACTTTAATAATTACCGCTTTATTAATATTGGATTTTCCGGATTGAAGTGACGATTATTTTAAAATTCGGTCATAATTGCGAATTAATTTTAAGGGTCCCGTTATCCGAGAATAAACGCCCAACCACTATCACTACGATTTGATACTGGCCCCGTTTACGCTCGGATAAAAGGACACCGCATTAACAAGTTATAAATCATATGCAATCTTAGTGGCAAAAATATAAAACATGGCAAAATATTTAAATGTAATAAATATTGACATAACAGAATATTAATCTAACATAGATGATATTCTAGACTAAAACATGCATATATACGTATTATTCTAAATAATAGATAATAACAACTTTAACAAAACAGAATAACAAAGTAGGAATAATTAAGTATATAGACGAACAAATATTTAAAAAAAGACATACATGCTATTAATAAAACATATTTCAACATATATGAACAATATATTATACGTAAAAGAAGACACACTAACACGTAACCTAAAAGCTAAGAAAACATACAATACGTACAAAAATACAATAACATGCTGTTTTACGAGTCAAATAGAACATAACATGCTTTAATACGAATAACCGGATAAAAAAAACATGACTATCATAAGCTTAACACAGATATACCTATAAACATAAAATACGAGTCATATGTGAGGGACATAAAATAAAATAATAGAATATCAACACATACGATTATAATACGAACATGAATATTTTACAAAGAAAACAGGGTTGAAATGAAAGAAAAATAAAAGTCAGTGGCAGAAATTAAAGAATAATAATATGTAATTTAGGGACGAAATTGCGAAATAAACGAAACCTAAAAGGATCAAAACTGTAATTAGACCAAGGGGCAGACCCAAAATGAAAAGTTCAGAAACACGGGGTGGCTAAAGGCGTAATTATACCATTTTGAAAACTGATTCGGTGTAATTTAGGGACTGGATTACAAGATTTTGAAATATCAGGGGGACTGGGATTGTAATTATACCATGCGGTAAGACAAAAATGAAAATATTAAAAACGCGGTGGGATTAAGTGTGTAATTTACCCATTTAGTAAAATAATAATACCTATATAAAGGCTATTTTCAGACCGAAACCAAATTTTCTTCATTTTTGTTTCATTCTTCAGTTTTCATAACCCAGCCTTATTTTTCTTCTCTCAAATGTTCTTATAAAACCCAGAATCCGGCGGCCGGCCGCCGCTAACTGGCGCCGGCAGGCTTCCAAAACACACCAAAATAACCCTCTTTTCATCCTCAACATGAATCCGTGGTTGGATTCAGAGGATACACCCTTGTTTGTCCTAGATCTAGAAAATACGAAGCGAAAAAAAAACTTTTTAAACCAAAATAAAACTACCAGGGGTCTTCCTCTCCTTTAGTTCACCATATCAGGCTTGGAGAAGCCGAAGGCTTATCACTTAAGGAAGAGAAGACCCACACACAGAGATGGTAAGATGACTTTCTTCTTTTTGTTTATGTCTTTTTTTCATATATGCATGTAAAAAAAACAAGTAAGAAAAAGAGACAAGTGTTTACCACTGGACTGTCTTTTGATTATCTTGGATGTTTACAACTTTCAGATTTTTTTTTGTATTACAAGATCTCCGTTCTCTTTTTTTTTTTGCTTTTTTTACCCCCCTTTTGTTTTTTTTTTTCAATTGCGACTTGGAATTCTAAAGTGCCCTTTCGGGTTTTCACTTTAGAGAGATTTTTTTTTGAGAGGGGTGCCCTTCTGGTTTTCACCCAAAAGATCTCTTTTGTTATTTCGTATGCCTTTCTTGAATAGATAGGACATGTGCCATTGGTTATCCTACCATGTTGTTTGAGGCTTCCCGCCTTCCCTATCGACAGCCATTAGGGAACTAGAGGACGGAGTTAACATCGTTTTCTTTGATCACCTGCATTTTCAAGGTTAAATCATAGTAATGCTTCGAAATCTCTTGTTTCATTATAAGCCTATGTTATCTTATTTGACTGAAATTGACAAGAAGGCCAGGAATGGATGCTCAAAACACAGTTTTATTATGATTAAGGGCTTGGGATATCTTAAAAAGAAAGGTATGACACACATGAGTTAAGTATGAAAATACAAAATCCCTCATTATCTTCGATATGAATGATACATGATCCTGTCAACCGGTGTAGAATTTCTTGCCTGAAACCTTCTCTTCATGATGTTCATGGGGATACCCTTTTCTTCGGATATTCAACTTTTCAATTTACCCAAGCCGCCCTTTGCAGGTTTTCAACTCGAGTCCTTCCTTTGCTTCAAGACGCCCAGTTTCGAGTTTTCGTCGTAAGCTCTCCATTTTTTTTAGAGATAGTATTTCTTGACGGCATCAGAATTTACGGGAATTTTCAGCTCGTCCCCATCCATTCCTGTTAGGATCAGGGCTCCTCCTGAGAAGGCCTTTTTTACGACGTACGGTCCTTCCCAGTTGGGCATCCATTTTCCTCGAGAATCTTTTTGGATAGGGAGGATTTTCTTGAGTACGGATCCCCTTCTTTGAATTCTCTTGGGCGCATCTTTTTGTTATATGCCTGCACCATCCGCTTTTGGTACATCTGACCATGACAAATGGCCTTTAGTCTTTTTTCGTCAATGAGATTTAGCTGGTCGAGTCTGGCCTGCACCCATTCAGCTTCTTCCAATTTTACTTCTTTTAAGACCCAGAGAGACGGAATCTCTACCTCAATTGGGAGTACTGCTTCGGTACCATACACCAAGGAGTAGGGTGTTGCCCCTGTTGATGTGCGAATGGACGTCCTATAGGCGAAAAGGGCAAAAGGCAACTTCTCATGCCAATCCTTGTAGGTATCCGTAGTCTTCGCTATGATCTTCTTTATATTCTTGTTTGCCGCTTCCCACCGCTCCATTCATTTTAGGACGATAGATCGTGGAATTATGGTGTGTTATCTTGAATTGAGTGCACACGTCCTTCATCATTTTGTTGTTCAGATTAGGCGTTGTCGGTGATGATCCTCTCCGCACCGTATCGACAAATAATTTCATTCTTTAAGAACTTACAAACTTTAGTCCTGGTGATATTGGCGTAAGACGCTGCCTCTACCCATTTAGTGAAGTAGTCTATGGCGACCAAAATGAAACGGTGCCCATTGGAAGCTTTCGGATGGATCTGCCCGATGACGTCCATGCCCCACGCTGCGAAAGGCCACGGAGAATTCATGGTGTGTAGAGGCGATGGGGGTGCATGAATTTTGTCAGCGTAAATTTGGCATTTGTGGCATTTCTGGCGTAATCGATGCAATCTCCCTCTATGGTCAACCGAAATAACCGTATCTCATAATTTTCCGGGCTATAGACAGCCGTTGGCATGCATTCCACGATCCCATCATGTACTTGGCTAAGATTTCCTTCGCCTCCCGGGCATCCACACATCTCAAAGAATGTTTGATCATGACTTCTCCTATATAGGATCTCCCATCTAGGACATATTTTGTTACCATTTTTTACGAGCGTTTTTCATCATTGTCGTTTACCCTTCGGATACTTTCGAAGCTTGACATATTGCGGGATGTCATAGTACCATGGATTTCCGTCAATCTCTTCCTCATACATTACAACAATGAGCGAGGCTTTTCAAACGTCTGCATCTCAATGGGGCTTCATTTCGCCCGGTGTTTGTTTTAAACATGGATGCCAAGGTTGCCAATGATCCGCCATCCGATTTTCTTCTCGGGCGGGTAATTGAAGCTGACCTTTTCGAACTCTTTGACGAGCTCTTGGATCAATTCGTGATATTTGACCAACTTCGGGTCTCGGTTTTCCCACTCCCCACGCAATTGGTAAATGACTAAGGACGAATCTCCGAACACTCGAAGTTCCTTAACCTTTCTCTCGATGGTCGAGTTCACCTCATGATGCAAGCTTCGTATTCACTATATTGTTTGTGCGGAAGAATTCCAATCTGGCGGTGAAAGGATAATAGACGTCCTCGGTGAAATTAGCACCGCCCTATCCCATGTCCGAGGCGTTGGAGGCTCCATCGAAGTAAAGTTTCCATGACTTATCATCCAAACCTCTTCTTCAAAGGGTAATGGACATCAAGTCTTCGTCGGGGAAACTAAAGTTCAATGCCTCATATTCATCCGGCACGACTAGCTAAGAAATCGCTACGGCACTCCCTTTACAGACTTTACGATTAACATATACGATGTCGAATTCGGATAAGAGCATCCGCCATCGAGTCATCCTTCCCGTTAGTCTTTGGCGCTTCCATTAAGAACTTCGATGGGTCTAGCTTGGATATCAACCGTAGTATGGTACAACATGTACCGTCTCGAGCCGCTTGGTAGCCCAAACTAGAGCACAACACGCCTTCAGACCAAGGGTACCGTGTTTCGCAATCATTGAATTTCCCGCTTAGGTAATAGATGGCTTGCTCCTTTTTTCTTGACTCATCGTGTTGCCCCCAAAGACATCCCATTGAATTCTCAAGACCATTAAGTAGAGAATTAGTGGTCGACAAGGTCTTGGTGCGACTAAAATTGGAGCATTTGTCGTACTTTTTGATCTTTTCTAGGGCTTTTTACATTCTTCATCCCATACGCCAAGATTATTTTTTCTAAGAAGTCCAAGACCGGGTCGCATTGGTTGGTTAATTAATGGGAAATGAAACGAGAGATATAATTCACCTCCCGAGAAACCGCAGACTTCCTTCTGCGTGCGGGGTGGTGAAAGGTCCCGATGGCTTTCACTTTATCCGGATCAATCTCAATCCTCTTCTCGCTACTACGAACCCTAAGAGTTTTCCGTATAAAGCGGCGAAGGTACACTTGGCGGGATTGAGCCTCGGTTGGTACTTCCGTAGTCTTTAGAATAGTTTTCTCAAGTTCAGTAGGTGCTCTTCCTCCGCTCGGGATTTGGCAATCATATCATCCACGTATACTTCTATTTCTTTGTGCATCATGTCATGGAAAAGAGTCACCATTGCTCTTTGGTATGTTGCCCTGCGTTCTTTAGCCCAAACGGCATCACTTGATAACAAAAAGTGCCCCCACATGGTTATGAATGTGGTTTTCTCCATGTCGTTAGGATCCATCTTTATCCGGTTGTACCACGAGAAGCCGCCCATGAAGGAAAACCATGAATGTCTGCGCGTGTTGTCAACCAAATGTGTCAATATGTGGCAAAGGGAAGTTGTCTTTAGGGCTAGCTCGGTTCGCATCCCTATAATCTACACACATACGAACTTTCCCGCTTTTCTTTGGTATCGGTACAATGTTTGCAACCCATTCGGGTATTTGGCTACCTCCAAGAATCCAAAGATCAAATTGCTTTTTCACCTCTTCTCGGATCTTTAACAACATATCCGGTCTCATTCTCCGAAGTTTTTGTCAGATTGGTTTGCACTCCGATTTTGTTGGCAATTTGTGCACCACTATGTCGGTATTCAATCCTCGCATATCTTGATAAGTCCAGCGAAGACATCCTTGAATTCTGAAGTAGGGCTATCGGTTCATGCTTGGTTTTTGAGGAAATAGTCGTTCCTATTTTTATTTCTTTTCTCTCTTCTTCAGTCCCCAAGTTGACAATTTCTGTTTCTTCTTGGTGGGGCATAATCTGCCTTTCTTCGTCGTCCACCATTCTCTTTAACTCTTCCGGGACCTCAATTTCTATTTCATGTCCTTCCTCAATTTCCTCTGAGACCTCAGGGCATTCGAAATTTACTCCAGGATTGGATCCGGTATCATTCATATCGTCAATCATGAGCGACCTGCATTAAATGAGAATGAATTGTATTGGGAAAGAGACGGCTTTACATGAAGGGAATGAATATGAAGAATGCATAAATGGAATAAATGAGACTTTGGTCATTTTTAAGAAAGTGGGGATATTTTCATTTCAATCAAAAAGTTTTCTTCGCTAAACTGGTCATAGGATAGGATTATGATAACAATAAGATGGAGCCGGACATGAACGCCAAAGAATTACGTGGACCAATGTTACTCGTACTCAAGTGCGCATGCGTCTTACCTTTAGATGGACTTGCTCCAAATAGTCAAGAGATCAGAGGCCAAATGTATCAATCTCACCTTTACTAAACGGTCAGTCATAGGTAAAGCCATGAACATAGTGGCTAACCAGAACACTTCAAACTAAACCAAGAACAAGTCCATGATATAACATATATATTTGGTTCTTAAAACCCATAGACATAAGCTAATTTATGGTCCAAAAACCTCAAAATGTATTGAATTTCGATACTCGAAGAAGAAAAAACAAACTACTAAGTTTGACTTGCTATCTCTAGCCATTTGGGCTTCTACCATAGCAGTTTCTTTAATCAATACCTCTAAGCTTGAGCACTGAATTCAAGGAGCAGAGTGTGGTTAACTGCGTTGGAAGATGGCCCAACAAACTGAATAGGACCTAATATCAAAATACATCCAAGACAAAGTTAAAGACGAATTATAACCCATATTTTAGAATATTGCATTCAAAGACACAAAAAGGACGTGACATATGTAAAATTCGAGACCAACCGGGACTAATGTAGCAGTTCTTAAGGGCCCATTCCTCCCGCAAGGAAGCAAATTTCTTGAACGGTGCACCTGCATCGTCGTCATGACAAATAACTTGTGGTATATGATCTTGAATAGAGTATGATAAACAAAATTGGCAAAATAAGAAATGTACAACTCTTACCATCCAATTCTACCATTGCCTTCTTGATAACAGGCTTGAATTTACCTGCAAATCATTTCAATGTCAATCTAGTGCTAGAATTTGAGAAGATATTTACCGAAAGAAACGTGCATATGAGAAGGTAAAGATAATTTATGAAGACTGTTGTTTAGTTTTGGAAGAGAGGCTTACAAAGTTGCATCACCAAAACATGGTGTATGTTTTTGTTCTCAATTACATTTTACTCGTTAAAAGCTTCCCTCTACTAAAATTAACAGAACAAAATCTACAGTGCATTCTAATAGTGTTCTTCCATTTTCTGTAGGTCTAATTTACTTGTTAAGTGTATTCTAAAATTAACAGAACAAATTGTAAACCTACAAAACATAAACTAAATGCATGATACGAAGTCAAGTGCATCCTACAAGTGTTCTTCACCAGGATAAATTAACAAAGGAAATAAGAGTAGAAGTTCTAAAAGACGGGGTTGATTGAAGTGATAGGCTGAAGAGTAACTCTACCATGTCTCCTCTCCACGTCCATCATTGATGTAAGAGCAGTCCCTCCAACAGTCCATTCTTCAACTGGGGCACACAAATTTGCAACCTGTTGACATTACAAATATGAAGAAAAAAAAACTACTGCTTAAATTTAATGGCTAATTGAATATCAATACCAACGCAGAAGGAAAAGTGTTGGATGGTAGGCCGGTGGCAAGAAGGAAGAGAAAGGGATGAAAACAAACCGATGATATCAATCCGGTTTTTCCACTGTGGAGGAGAGCTCCAGCACCATAGCCCAAAGCATAGCAGTATGAGGCATCAAAGTTAGTTGGCAAACCACATCTTCCTTCATAACTGCAAATTATAAAATCAGATAAGAACAGATGTTGCCAACATGAACCAAGTTATTGATCCAATAAGAAACACACTTTACGGGTCAAGTCACTCAGCACTAAGCTTTTAAAGCTACAAAAAACGTCACTTCTTAACAGATAGATTAGTACCCGAAGAAGTGCGACTGTCCTTTAAAATCGGCTTTATAAGAACCTTCCTGCTTCTTCTTCTCTAACTCTGTTTCAACCATTTGAATGAGCATTTTCTCTGTTTCAATTTTGGCAACCTAATATATAAAAAGAACAGAAATTAACATTGTGAATTTGGAAGCCACGAAATACTTCAGCAAACAAAGATAAGAAGAGGAACATCATTATAAAGTAAATACCTGAACATTTCCATGTGGATCCCTTTCAAGCATCAATTGCTCTTGAATTGCTTGAGGTAAGAAATCAAAAAGCTTTAGAGACTGATCAGTAAGTTTCTTTTTCCATAGGCCATCTTCATCAACAGTATCATGTGCCAGAATTTCATTTAGTTCAGCTATAAGCTGCTGGACCTGGAAGCACACAAAAGCATGCATATCAATCAAGTAGTACGCATGCAGATCTTTGCAAATTGCAGAACATTACATTTCCTGACGATAAATCATTATGAGAAGGAATTAAACAATCTGATAAAAATAGATCAGCTGATGATCAACAGTACCTCAGGAATGAAGTCAATGAGACCTTCAGGAATGAGAATAACACCATAGTTGTAACCAAGTTCAGCACGTTTGCAAATGACGTCAACCATGTAGTCTGTTACGTTTTTAAGTGTCAGCTTCTTGGCAGCAACCTGTGACAAAATATACATCGGTCAACTATGAATCGACACAGAAAGCTTTTTATCAAGTATCTCCAGGACCTGTATCTTCGACTTGGTGCTGATGACGGAATACGGATATGTGTATGCATCTGACATGAGTATGCTGAATTTTAAATTTTTTTTTTTAGTTTTTGGAGAATCATACCCTCGTACCCATATCCAAGTATGTAACCAATAAGGGTAACATAGCCCATAGAAACTTTTACCAACAATGTTATCTTCAAGTAATCATTAAAAACCCTACAACCCAAAACATAAATAGATAGCATCCTTGATAATGTACAAAGAAAATGTCCTATAACAATCGAAATATAGACCTTCGAACTTATTGGTCACACAAACAACAAAAAATGCCAGAGAAATAAGAAATAGTTTATAAAATACCTCTTCTCCAATAACAGTAATGTTAGGATGAGTCTGTAAAGCACACTCCAAAGTAATGTGTGAAGCTGCACGTCCCATGAGTCGTACAACTACACAGACAGGTGAACTGGACTGTGTTACCAACATAAATAATCATAGTAGAGCAACAAAAAGAGGTCATTTCTATCTAACCTATCTTGAAAAGTATACACACAAGTGTTTTACTGGTAAAAAATGAACACAATGATCAAAAAGTAGTCAATCACACACGCAGATGTGTATGAACATTTTCAAAAGTGAATTGAAAGCTTTCAGCACTTACAGTGGTAATATTTTCCAGTTGATCGTGCATCAATCATTACATTCCCAATCATTTCAGCATATATCTATGGGAAGATAAGCAACCATGAGTACATATCTAACCACAGTGGTATGTACAGCAAAAAGGTGTCTAAGAAATACTTGCAGAAATGATGGAAATAAACTATAATTAGAATTATAAAATGTGAATGCAAATATAACCTTACCTTGCAAGCAGTATCAAACCCAAAGCTTGTGGGAACCTCTTTGCATTTCAAATCACCATCGATGGTTTTTGGGCATCCAATCACTCGAGTTTTCAGGTTTTTACCCCTAATTGACAAATCAAAGACACAAGTGAAGTAATAGGGCGAACCGTATATCAGCATGTTATATGTCAAGTTGTCAACAATTAAATACCTGAAGTATTCAGCAAGGAGGCAAGCATTTGTGTTTGAGTCATCCCCCCCAATAACAACAAGCCCATCCAAATCAAGCTTCATTGCTGTTTCTTCAGCTTGTTTAAACTGAAAATGGTACCCAAATAATTCAGCCACTAATAGTTGATAAAAAAACTCAATGACTAGAATAAGTTACAGAAATAATGTTACCTGCTCAGGAGTTTCAATTTTGTCTCTCCCACTACATATCATGTCAAAGCCACCCTGGTTAGAATAAATAAAGAAATACAATTGTTAGGAATTAGGACCTCTGCTTTAAGGGTCAGCACAAATGCTGTAACGGATAGGTGCAAAGCTAAAATCAATCAGCGTGAGACAAATGAAAAGATAGACGTTCTAATATCGGCCATAACACAAACCTGTAATGAAGGTGGCATGACATATTGCCGTGCCATGTTCTTTTACAATGTTTAAATTTTTCTTACCAGCCAGAGCTATATTAAGCTGAAGCTATGTTATCATATACTCGGACCAACAGCTTACTGTATAATGATGAAGAAATTTCAAAACAATCAAAATCCCCAACAGCAGCAGTTACTACCAGACACTGAATATTTATGCATGCCCCGCTAATATTCAACATAATCTTAAGCTTCATTTGGTTTCTTTTGATACTTGCTTTTTGCTTCTTAACATTTGCATCTCTGCAAAAACCAGCAAATGATACCTGATTTCTGTAGGGGTAAATATAATCTGCAGTCAATTCTATGTATTTGCACTTCATGATCCCGGCAGGACCTCCCTTAAAACCATACAAAATGCTACCTTTCGCGCGCTCCTGCAAGTAATCTATCATTTCAAAGAAAAAAGGAATCATTTTACTTCCATTAGCACAAAATTATAATAACTCTAAAGTAACATGCAATGTTATTGAAACAATGTAATTGAGAATAAAGACTAACCGAAAATTCCAGAAATCACATTGTGACCTCCAGGTGCCTGTCCTCCAGATAAAACAACACCGATCTTCAGCTTCTGATCAGATCCAACACTGTCAACTCCGTTAGGCAAAAGCATTGCCGAGGGCTTCCTGAACATATTCGGAAACAGCTTTTCGATCTCATCTGCCAAAAAAGCAAATCCTTTTAATTTAAAAAAGAGCGGTATTCCAGTTCAGTTAAGTGAACCGAAAACAACTGTTTACTTGCATGATTATGCAGAAGGATACATACATATATATATAAAGAAAACGGATCGAAAATGAAAAAGGATGAAGAGAGAAGATGGAATAACCAGGGTTGCCGGCGGCGGAGCTAGGGGGACCATCGACGATTTTGAAGGGGTTTCTAAGAACAGAAGGCAGAGGAAGATCGTGATCAATACGATTCGTTTGAACCTCACTGTAAACGGCGGCAAACCGTCCGGATACCGGAGAAGTTTTAACGGCGGAAACATCGCCGTTAGTGACCAAAGAAGGAGCCATCTCTTTCTAACTTAAGAGTGTTTAATTTGGTGGTTGTACCCAACTCACTGCTTCCAGTGGCAAGTCAGCAATTCGAAGCGAGGCGTGAATCTATCGGGTTTGTCCCGAGTCACTTTTAATTCAAAGAAAAGGGTAACAGCGTCATTTTAGGTTAGCATATACCGCGCTTGGGAGACTCCGCCTCTGTGTAAGGTATTTGTTTGCCCATTGAAATCGGTGGTATTTTTGGAATTTACTCACGAAACGACAATGGATCACGTAGTTTCGAGGCCCGGCAACGAGTAAAGTTGAGCAGAATGGAAGTTGAGTCAGGATAAACACGAGAGTTGGACTACCCTTAGTAAAGATATTATGGAAAAGATCTCTCTTTAATAAATAACTAATTACTAAAAGATAACTATTTGTTTAAAACTTACTTTTATATTTTAAAATTTATTTTTTCTTTATTAATTATTGATTGATGTAACGGATGAGTTTTTAGGTTATTTAAATAAGGTTGAGTTTAAATAGTGATGTCGTACATAAAGAAAATTAAATTGGTAAGATTATTCTTTTAAACAATATTTATTGTATTTGATCAAGATTAGTTGATCAATAAATTAAATATCAATGATTATATTAAAAATCAACTTTTTCTTTAAAGTAATAAAAATATTTGCTCATTTAATTTATTTTTAGTTCCACTCGCATTGAAGCATGCTTTGTTCCTAAAACGACCACCTTTTGATACATATTTGGCCCCTTTAATGGCACAATTTAATGGAGAATTCCTCTAGAATCAGAATCTGTAGCAGCATCGGCCTATATTACTCGGGTTCTGATATGAGTATTGGACATGTGTATGGTTATATATTTTTATATATTTTCGTATATATGAAGAACTCTTAAAGGCTGTCTTCGTATTCTCGTGTCAAAAACAAGAGTCGAAAACAAATATTTTAAGAAAAATAAAAGTTCGAACAACATAAATAATAACAACAACAATTGGTCATGCAAAGGTATTGTTAATAAAGATGTATTACTCCACATCATGATCTCAGGTTCATTTAATAATATAAATGTTCCCAAGTACCTACCTCTTACATATTCATTGTTTCAAACTCAATACAAAATCATGCTTAAACTGAACCCACTTGCCTATTAAGCATAAATGATTACTTTGCCTTCAAAGAACCAGTTGCAGGCTCAGTGTCTCTTCTCCATAGGAAGCAGATTGAAAGCTCCAGTTCGCTTCAGTTTCGAGCCTGGCAGTACACGCCATGGTTCAAGAGAGGCTAGACAGATGATTAATCAAAGACAAAGAAAAACACAAGCGATAAAGGAGTGAATGGACTAAATTCGTTGTTGTTAGAGTTATGACTTAAATTTTATTTTGAACCAGCCCGAATATTTATAAGGAAGCAATGGCAAAAGTGGGGGCTGCTCGGGTTTTCAACCCACAAAGCGTAAAGAAGGGTGCATAAAAAGATTCCATCCAGCTCTGCAAAATCTTTGTCGGATTTTCTCCATAATTCAATTAGGTCCATTAGAGCAATGCATGTTAGCCTCTATAACAGATTAAGTAACAGCCCAATTACAAAGAAATTCAATCCAGTTAATATAATAATTAGTACTAACCTAAAAGAAGACTTGGAATAAAAGTAGCTGACAACTAGTCCAAAAGCAAAGAGCATGCTTTGTTCTTAAAATGACCACCTTTAATGGAGAATTTTATTGAGGGATTTCTCGACTCCTTAGAAAATTTTTTGGAAGTATCGTCTACCAAATAACTAGTCGATTCTTCAACAATCGATATTGTTTTCTCATAATGTTTGTGTTTAGTTTTAATCTCGGAATTTTGTTTCCCTTATTCCTGAAGACGATGTTGAGAGCTAGGGCCTTGTGAGGATAATTAAAGATGTATTAGTCCACATCATGATCACAAGTTCAATTAACAATGCAAATGTTCCCCAATTACCTACCAATCTTTTTCATATACATTATCTCAAACCCAAGACGTAATCATGCTTAAACTGACCCCATTTGCCTATTAAGCATAAATGATTACTTTGCCTTCAAAGAACCATATGTTCACGCTTTGAAGATGAAAGCCTCTAAACAGCATAAGAAGCATAGGCTTCAACACAGAGGACGCACAGCTTGGTGTTGGTGCTGGAGTTGCAGTTGCAGGCTTGGTGTCTCTTCCTCAGAGGAAGCAGAAAGCTCAGATTCCGATCGGTTCTCACCGGTTTCAAGCCTGGCAGTACACGCCATGGTTCAAGAGAGGCTAGACCAGATGATTAATCACAGGCATGGGCGACAAAGAAGTGAAGGGACTAAATTCATTGTCATGGTTGCCATGGAGAAGTGTTCTTACGATCCGAGGGAAGATTTTAGAAAGTCGATGGTCGAGATGATAACGGCGAACCGGATTCAAGAGCCCGAGGACCTTCGCAGCCTCTTGAATTATTATGTATCAGTGAATTCGGAGGAATACCATGGGATTATACTGGAAGTTTTCCATGAGGTTTGCAGAAATTTGTTTTTCATGTTGTAAAAATGCCGTTGAACCTTGGATTTGTATCTCTCAATGATTTCAATACAACTTGTTCATGCAAAACAGCAAAAGAACATTAACAGTGTATCTTTCAATCACGTGAAACAGAGCATTGATGAAATGATATCTTCTTCACTTTGCTTAAACAATTAAGGCAAAATTTGTTGATCTTTAACACTTTTATCATTTTCATGTTAACGCAGAGGTTGACATGACAAAGACATAAGAAAAAGCATAACCTTTTAGAGTATCTTTTTTGTTTTATTTTTAGTATCCTTCCTATCTGTTTTACTGTTCTTATTTGGTCCCCGTGGTTATCTCCACCCATAATATCATATTCAATATTTAAAATTCAATTTTCTCCTTAACAAATATGATATATCTTATGATATCCTTTAATAGGCCAATTCGTCAAAGATGTTTATCTTTTTCACTTTGTGTGAATTCATATTCCGATATTTGTATTGGAAATATAATTATCTTTCTATTGTATCAAAAAAATACAATATATCTTATTACTGTTCTTTATTAAAGTAACAAATACCATATATATATATATATGGTTTAAGATTTAAAATTTACTTACATCGAATCTCATCAAGTAACTCAAATGAAAAAAAATAATATTCATCTTAAGAAATTTAAATTTAGGCACATGTATGTGCAAAGTGCTTGTGTATTATTAAAAAGTCAAAAAAAAATATTAACAAATATTTATTAGGCCATGTTAATTTTAATGTTAAACAAAAAAAACTTTTTCAAAACACCATTAACAATGGCCTTATCTCTAAACCCAAAGTTTGCTCTGCCAGCCACTCTTTTTATTTTCGGCGTTTGAATTCCTCTCCTCCTCCTTGACTTTCTTTTCTTTTCTTTTCTTTTCGTTTCAGGTTTTTAGCTTTGGTCTCTTTTTTATTTGTGTTTTGTTATGTAGTCTTTTTAGAGATCTCGATTTTCGATGATTATGTTTTTGTGAGTAGGTTGTTGGGCCCTCCTTGGTGGCGTGGGACGTGAGGGTTTGGGTAGAGTGTTCTTTTCTGGGCCGTCTTTTATTTATTTTCTGCTTGCCCTTTGCTTTGCAGTTTTGGTTTTTTTTTTTGGGTCATTTTGGCGGTTGACGTTTTCTTCCTCGTTCCAATGGTGGAAGTCTGGGAGCTTGTAGCTTCAGTTTCTTCCTTTTTCTTTACTTTCATTGGTCATCAAAACATTTTATCTTTCAATAATGATGGCTTAATCGTTTCTTGTTGCATTCCTCTTCAAGTTTTATGTTTCGGTGCCTGCAATTGAAGAAAGTTATAATTAATTTCTTCTTGCTTCAATTTTTTGTTGGTGTTTGGTGTTCCTCGTTGTTGTTTTTCTCTGTTGTTCTCTATGTGTTTGCTGTTTTCTTTTTGTTATTTTTCTTTTGCTTGTTTGCTTGTCTCAGTGTTTGCCTATTGTGTTTTGTTTGTTAGGTTGGTTTTAACCTTTTATTGACTGAATGTTGATTTTGTAGTTCAAAAAAATTGAAGTTAAACAGTTTTACCCCTTTCATGGTCTAATTCGTACTATGTCCCTAATTTTAGTTAATGCATTAAATAAAAGTAAGAATTCATTTCCCATAATTGTTCATCTTTAACACTTTTATCATTTCCATGTTAGTGCACAGGTTGACATGACAAAATTACGCGGAAAGAAATAACCTTTTTTATTTTTTATATGATTTTATTTTTGATAATTTCCGTATGTTTTATCATTTTTATTTGTTTTTCGTAGTTATCTATCCCTGTAATGTCATCTTCATTATTTAAAGTTGAATTTTTTAAGTAGAAATTGTCAGTCTTTTTTCGGTACATCTATTTATGTCTTATTATTAAAAAATTAGATTTAGAGTTTAAGCATTAATGGGTTGAATGGGTTGTTGTCCCTCCCAGATTTTTTGATATAATTATATTTTAGATCATTTTTAATTTAAATATTAGTAAAATAAAGTTTTTGCCCCTCTCAATTTTTAGAATTTTTAGGCTTAATAAACTCTTGCCCCTTCCGGTTCTTGATCTTAGCTCCGCCCCGGAGTTTAGAATTAAGGTTTAAGGTTAGAGCTTAGAGATTAGAGTACTAAGTTTAAGGTTTAGGATTTAAAAATTAAAGTTATAGCTTAAGTTTTAATTTTTTTAGTGTTGGGATAAAAAAAAAACTAAAAGAGAACAAATAATTTTTGTCTAAATTTCCTTCCTACAATACAAAATATCTTACTACTACTCCCATCAACTCTATTGTCGCAGTAACAAAGTAACAAATTTGTTTTTTAGTCCATGTTAATTTTGGAATTAAACAACTTTCTTTTATTGTCTGGTCCAAACTCCATCCATAATTTTAATCAACTAGTATAAATTATATGTATTAAATAAGAATAAGAATTCATGGAAAACAACCCTTGAATTATTTATCAAACAACCTATGGAACAAAGTTTTACACATGGTATTATTATTGGATATTATTAAGGCTCACGGGGACAAGATGAAATTCCAACAGAAAGAAAGAAAGTTAAAAACACACCAATGTTCAAAAATAAAAATTAAAAACACATCAACAATATTCAATGCAGAGCTGGAACTCTAAGTCAATAATCATCTTTAACCCGAAGAAACTCCCAATTTCCAGGCATATTACTCCTCATGAAATCAAAAATTCTCTTGGCAAATGCAATGGAGTGCTCGTAATACAGTGGGAATTGAAACAATGCGAATATGCAGATGGGAAGGAACGCAGCCGCATATGTTAGACTTGCAGTCCACTTCTTCTGCAAATGAACAACAAGAAGAATGGTGGCCGTGAAAGTAAGCATCGTCGTCGTGATGGAGAAGAAGAGAAAAGTGAATCCCAATGAGAGTTTCGATGGAATTCTGTCACGGAAATCTTCAAACTCGAGTGAAGAAGTAAGGACCGAGAGGAAGATCACAACCGAGGTCAAGGAGCTCGCCAGGCCGGCGACGTCCATGACGGTGAAGAACGAGTAGAGAGGCCTTTTGCGGTCGAGGAGAACTGGCTTTCCATTATCTGCCATTGGATCACGATCAAAATCTTTGTTTCTTAGCGTTCATCCAAGTGAAGATTGACGAAAAGTTTTG
Source organism: Hibiscus mutabilis (assembly GCA_019671005.1). Classification (NCBI taxonomy): domain Eukaryota; kingdom Viridiplantae; phylum Streptophyta; class Magnoliopsida; order Malvales; family Malvaceae; genus Hibiscus; species Hibiscus mutabilis. The sequence goes on along the minus strand of CM033756.1, from coordinate 12,342,338 downwards.
AGTACTTACCTGGGTGGAAGCCTCCTGGGGCAGTGAACGCGGCGGCGAAGACGACGCCGGCAACGAGAACGGCTACCGTAGAGCATGATTGAGAGGTGTTCTTCACCCACTCTTGCGCCGATTTAAGTTGTTCCTTGTGCACGTCCTCGAACAACTTACCCGCCGTCTTGTTGTCCTTGTTGCGGTGCAGGCTGAAATGCGACGGAACAAGAGATTTCACCTCCTGTATCAAACATGACATGAAAAATTGATGATGTTTATTAACAGTCGAAATAGGATAGTGATGGTGGACATTTAGACAGTTCATCCAGAGTAGTTTGAATGAAGAGCCACGATTAATCACGATGATGAAAATGAAGAAGAAAAGAAAAGAGAGTTTGGTTGACTCTTGTATACGGGGTTAGTTTGGAGGAAATTGATAGCTTCTATCGTATATATATTGGGGAGGTATAACAATGATATCAAGTTTAGAGTAACCCTAATTGTGAGTCGATCGGCTTAGTTGGTGAGTCAGTGAATTTGACCTTTGTCTTGTTGAAATTACAATATAACTTTGGGACGAGGTTACTCTGAAGATCTTTAGTGTGTCCTACTCCAGAAGTCCTTTTGACTAGTGTCTTTACGTATAGCCAGAGGAATAGATCCAAAAGATCTCCTCTAGATAGTTTAGTGAGCAGAGAGGTATAATGCAAAGAGATTATTTGACGGTGATTGTAATAGGTTTGACAATATTCATAAACTCTATTTATTGCAGACATTAGAATTCGAAATGATCAAGGTGTATGAGACAAACTAATTACCTCCTCAAACCATTCCAGCTCCTGTTGCAATTTGAGATCAGGGGTAGGTTTGGTTCCACCCTTATAATATTTGGTGTCAGCAGCATGGTGCAATATGGTGCAGCCATTGTTGTCGATCCCACGAGCCAACCTATTTTTCTCGTCAAACTTCTTAATGATCTCATACACTTCGTATGTACGATGTAAAGTGACGACATGTAATATGTTTTGTCCGGTTTCATTGATGTGCTCAACTGCTTGAGGGTACTGGTGGAGTATCTCCTTCACTATCTCAACGATCCCTGTGGCGGCCGCTATGAACAACGGCGTATCCGGTTCCGATGAGTCCGCACTTCTCATCACCACTTCTTTATCTTCCTTTCTTTCCAAGCAAATTGTATCGTCATGTTCTGGTTCATGAGACTCGAACCAAGACGAATCGGTTCGCACCAAAAGCTTGGCCAGTTTAACAGCTGATAAATGCATTTGCTTTTGCCGCCGCACCCGATCAAGCATTTTCCATCCTATAAATACAACCACACATGAAAATGGCACACACACATAATATATATATATATATTGGTATAATACATATTCATTTTATTATCCATGTTCAATATTTGTGGCTCTCTCTCAAAAATATATTTTCCAAAGTTCAAACTCGAATACTTTCTTTAAAAGAACAATGTGTTGTGCTATTGCACCCCAACAATTGTCGGTGTACCTATACAGGTTATATTAAAAACTAAATATGTAATTAAATAATAAAAAGAATAAATAGTATATATATAATATTATTTGGGGACAGTTGATTTCTAACCTTCAGCAAGGCGCCTCCAAAAACGGCCGTGCAAACTGGAACCTGTAACATGATTTATTTTTTTCATATAAGATCTGTTAGATATTCAATTAATGATTAATTGCACAATTTAAATTTTAATTTGATTTTTAAAATTCAAAATGTTGTTATTTGATTTCAAATTATCAATATAACTAGATCCACTAATTGACATAGAGCTAAGGATGCTCATATTGTCCCATTGTATAAGTTCGAATATCGGTATAGGAATGTAATACATTTCTATTTAATTAAAAAAAGTATCAATATGACAGTATCATATCACGTCTTGGTGTTAGACTATTTTTTTGACAAATCTTAAATCTAATTCTATTTTTACCTAGAGGGGAGGGGAATGAGAGTTTTAAGAAAAGGGAGGAAGGAATGTTCTTGGTGGGGTCTAGAACCCATGTCCTAAAGGAATACAAAGAAAAAAAAATGATCAGTTTGGCCAACTGGGAAGGTGTTTGCTATTTTTATTAACTTATTTGTATGTTTGGACATTAAATTCTTGTTTGGACGCGTAGAATATATTTTTTTGGACAAGTTGAATATATTTAAAATACATGTAATATTTTTTTTGCCCTCTCATTTTTTAGAGTTTTGCCTTGAATAATTCAGATCGATCCGTGTCACACACATAGTTTTAGCGGGTGAGTCTCCCATTGAGAATTTTCTGCATACACAAGACCTCGAACTCGAGAATTGCTTAAGCGGTACCAAGTTGCTTACTACTTGGACCAGCCCCGTGATTACATGTAATATAATTTAAAGTTTAGTAGAGTTATTTTTTATTATATATTTTTAAAAGGTTATGATTCACTTATACAATGTAAAATTTAAAAGTTTACATGTTTTTTATTGTTGGATTAATCAAGTTTAATTGTTGAGATTTAAACTTTTCGATTCAAGACTATCCATTTTTGCATAAAAATCTTATCGTTTTCTACTATTAATCATAACCATTAGTTCTCATTCATCTAACGAACTAAAAAACATGTTAAACTTAAAAGTTTTATACCGTGTCAATTGGACCATATCCATTTTATAAAATCAAAACATCTATTATCAATATACTTAATATTATCGATTGAATATTAGTTCGGTTGATGCTAGTACTATAAAAACATTAAAGAGACTAAATTTGAATGCGTTTAACGTATTTGTCTCCACTTTTGGAGCTGGGAGTTATATATAGTTTAACCATTGTCCTAAGTTAATAAAATCGAGGAAAGTTTGAGTTTCCGTTGCCAAAAAAAGTACCTTTGGATTGGCCTGAACGGTCGGAAGCTCTAATAGGGTCGCCCTGCTCCAAATCTTTGGTTTGCAGAACAATTGGAAGCTTTTCGATCTCATCGTTAGAACATGCTTCTCTCGGAATGCCTTTAAACAAACAATATCATTAAACTCGGTAATAAAGCTAAACTGCTTTTGTTAGAAGGCATAGAGCTTGAATTAATCTCGTGGTATAAAAACAAAAACTCTAATGATGTTTTGGCCCTTGAACTTCTTAATACTAAGTCATTTTGGCCCTTAAACATTTGTTTTTACCTCGTTTGACCCTTAAAATTTTAATTTGTTATCAAATAGAATCAACTGACAGAAAAATAACATATTTATTAAGCTAACGTCAACTGTTTCTTATCAATGCTAATATAATCTATACCGTCCTTTTGAATAAAAAATTATATTTAAAAATATAAATAAATTTAAAATACAAAAAAGTTTAAGGATACCAGAAACGTGACTATACTATATTTATATGTATGCATGTATGTATGTATATATACTACTGGGTAACTAGTAATTAAAAAACGTACAATTATAAACGAGCTTCTCGACCACGCCGGGCTTAAAAGCAGTACTCTTAAAAGCAGTGGTCATGCTAGCCAGCAGGTGAAGGCTGGTCCTCCCATCACTGTCTTTGTAAGTTGCAAGTTTTGGATCCTTTTCCAGCAACCAAATTGCAGTGTCTGAAATGAAAAACAACAATTTAGCAATATTTTAAAGGTCTAATTACTATGATTATGAATAATGGAGATTCGATTCATCGATTATTCGATTACCAAAGTGTTGGCCGATGACTGCGATGTGAAGAATGGAGATTCCATCGTCTCTTGTGTAATGCTTGTGAAGATTCCCCACTCGTTCAATCTCTCTGCCCAAATACATCACCATCAACTTGTTGCCGTATTCCGCTGCTCTGAACAATGGGGTCTCCCCCGAATTGTTCCGATCCGCCAGTATCTCTTCCCTTTCGCGTATGTCGGCTTCGTGGTTCGACGGCCCTTCGGAGAATAAGAGCTCCCTGATGAGCAAATCAGCTGCTCTGATGTTGGCGGCGGTTACTACTTCATGGAGAATGGTGTTGCCGTAGATGTTCTTCATCTTCAACAGCTCGCGTTTCCTTGTGGGCGGCACCAGTTTCAGCAGCGTTTCGAGCATTTCTTCGTTCCCTTTGTAAGCCGCAACGTGAAATATTGTGTCCCTACACGCGGTGACTCGATTGAACAACGCTTCTGGGTTTTTCTGGTAAATCCTGTTCAACCCGTGAGCGTCTTTTCCCAGAAGTTTGACATAAGCCTCTTTTATTTCGTGGAAGTTGTTCAACTCGGATTTGGAGATAACTATTTCTTTCTCCATTGCCAAAACTTTGAGATGACGTGGGGAATGGCGAGTGGCGACTCCCCTGGTGGGATTTTATAGCTTGATGGTAGGGTAGACATTCAATTGAGTCGAGTCAAATTTTTTTCGAGTTAGTAGAGTTGAAGAGTCATATTTTTATAATTAAAACTTTATTTGAATTTTTTTAGTCGAATTAATAAAATTCAAGTTGACCACTTGAGTCAAGACGAGTCGAGTTATTCGAGTTTCTGTTCAAATCTATTTGTAAACATTTTAATGTTATGATATTAATTAGTTTCAATTTAAACGGTTTCTATAACGATATACAATACACATATGTATTTCTTCATATGTGATATATATATATATATATATATATATATATATATATATATATATCAGACAGAATTAAGAGGCACGACTTAAACTTAAAAACTGATTATTAAAAATTTCGAGTTGTTCGGGTTATTAGAATTTTATTTTATAACTCAAACTTTATTTGAAAAATTTTCGAGTCGATTTTAGTTTATGAAATTACGAATCGAATATTTTCACATCGAATCTAATTGAATAATTTGATTTTTTCGTGTCGAGTTTTATCCACCCTATTTGATATTCGGAAACTATACGTGCATGGAATTGGCATCTTACTTTGCTTAACTACTTGATTAATCTGGAAACCAGAAAAAGTAAAAGTTGAAAAATCGTGAGCATATTATAAAGTTAAAAACATTGCAAGCTAAGTTTAGCACAAGCATCGTGATACACACCACATTACACCGGAGACGTTATACTTTTGTTTTATGCAAGGCTTATGATAATTCACTCGTTTGTAGTTGAATATTTAAAGAGATGTTTTTTTTGATACACTAATAGTTAGGGTGTTCAGTCATTTAATTCGATCATTGAACGAATTGAATTAATTGAATTTTTTAATCGTTAACCGGGTCGAAATTTATTTGAAAATTATTAACCAAAAAGTCAGTCAAAGTTCAGTTAATTTGGCCGATTTTGAATGAATCGAATATGACCCTTTCAATTTTATCATGCTAATGTCTAATATTTCAGATGTTTGTTGATTTGTTATGCATCCTATTTTAACGTATTTAATAAAGTTTAATGGTCTAACTAAGCACCCGGGTGTCGTGATGTAGTTAGTTATCACGTCAGTTTAACACGTTGAAGGAAAAGCCTTTGAACTTTTAAAAAAAAATTAATTAAGCCTATAAATTTTTTCCACCTAATTAAGTTCTTGAACTAAAAAGTTAAATCAATTACACCGACCACTAGTAACCATTAAATCTTGACAGATTTTTTGGTTCTTGTTCAACCGGTGAGCGTCTTTTCTCAGATGCTTGGCATAAGCCTCTTTCATTTCGTGGAAGTCGTTCAACTCTGATTGGGAGATAACTATTTCTTTCTCCATTGCTAAAACTTTGGGATAACTTGGGGAATGCGACTCACCTTTTGGGGTTTTATAGCTTGATATCAGGGATGGAGTAAGTAGGGTTGGGTATATAAATATCTGAAAATAGGAACAAATTCATAAACAATCTATCTTTCAAAGAATAAAAAATAAAAGGTAAAAAAATTTATGTGTGGGGCGACAAGAGCCCCTCCCACATTATGCACAGTTGCGTTCCCGTTGATATTACTTGAAAAGCAGTAGACAGAAACAAGAGCGGATCTTTGTAATGGAGTTTGAGGGTCCTTATTTAAATTTTTTAAAACATTTGTAAGTTTAAGTTAAAATTTTCAAAGATTTTAAAGGGTTTAATTTAAATTTTTCAAAAAAATAATACTTTATAAGAACTTTTAAAAATTTTAAGGATGTTACTTAATTAAAAATATTAAAACATAATACGAATATTTTAAATTTTTAAAAAAGTCAAATTAAAAAAATTCAAAAAAATAAAGATTAGTTAATAAAATTTCAAAATTGTGAGGACAAGGACTTCCACGGCCCATTATCATCCGCCTCCGGCTGGAAACACGCATGGTATCGGCATTGGCATTGGCATCGGCATCGGCATCGGCATCGGCATCGGCATCGGCATCGGCATCTTACTTTGCTTAACTACTTGACAAATCTGGAAAGGAGAAAAAGTAAAAGTTGAAGAAACCGTGAGCATATTATAAAGTTAAAAACAGGCAAGCGAAGCTTAGGCACAAGCATCATGATACACACCACATTTTATATATTTTTAACGAAACCAATATATAACTTAAATTGAAATTAAATTTGAAAATCAAATAAAAATTAATTAAACAAATAATTATTTATATTTAAATTTATATCCTCCTAAATTTAATTTTAGAATAATTTAGTATTGATTTTATAAAAATAAATAAATGATTATTTTATTAATTAGTTTTTTTTATTTCCAACCAAAGTAAGAAACTAATTTCAGTTAAATTTTCAAATTTAATTTCAGTTTATGTTATATATTGGTTTGGTTAGAAATATTTAAAATTTTTGTTCTTAGCTTAATGGCAAATTATTTGTGTTTTTGTGCAAGAGGGAATGGTTTCGAATCCCGCAAAAACCTACTTCCTTCGTCCCATTAATTTTGTTATTTATTGACTTTTTAAAATTTAAATTTTTAAATTTTAACCATGATTATTTTAATTTTTTTAAATAATTACATTTTATAAAATATATATTTTAAAACTATTTGATTGAAGGTTTATAAAATATTTTTTTTATATTTTTATCAATAATAAATTTTAAATAATAATGAGTTAAAATTAAAAAAAATGACAAAAAAAGTCAATAAACGACAAATTTAATAGGACATAATGAGTATTTTTGTGTGTTGGTAACGTAGTATAAGTTAAATATATAATTTGGTAAAATATTATCAACTTTGAGGCTTAGCTAAGGCCTTTGAACCCATATACCTTTGGTCTAATGTTCGATTCCCCTTATAGCCAAAAGCATGAGTTTTGTTGTTTTCTTTGTCTAGTAAGTTTAGTTGAAAAAATTCAATAAAAATAATACATAAGGCAGAGAGAAAATAAAAAAATGTATATTTTACCAAAAAATTAATTCAGCGACCAACACAAAAAAAATTAATGGTTCAGTACTCACTGGTATAGTTTACCCAAATGAATATTACTATAATGATGTTTTATCTTTTTGCATAATATCAAAAAATGCCCCTAGCATTTAACTGGATAATCACCTTGTCTCTTTTTTTTTTTGAAGCGTACTTTAACCCTCAATGTTTTATTTTAGGTCGAAGTGGTCCACCCATGGATGAAAGTTGTTAGTCAACTAACAATAAATAACTTGAATTGACTTGAAAGAATGTCACTTCAGTAGAAAAATAATTTTATATTTTATACAATTTTTTATTGATTTGTCATTCTATCAAGTTAGCACCTTTGTCTATATGACACTGCTATGTCAATTTGCACTGCCATGTAGATTTTTCATGTCATTTCAAACTATTTACCGTTAGCTGAGTAACAATTTTTATTCACGGAGGGACCATTTTGGCCTAAAATGAAACATTGAGAGTTAAAATGTTTAAAAAATAATATGAGCCAAAGTGACTATCAAATCAAATGTTATGGTTATTTTTTGATATTATGTTTTATCTTTTTAAACTTTTATATGAAATCAACGATTTAGCAACCTTTGAGGAGATCCTAAGAGTGCTCGAACCATTTCTACATTCAACCGACCTTCAAGAGCTAATTTGTTCGACATCAAGCTCAAGGAATCTAGATGAACCAATTTTCTTCCTCTCAATTGCAATGGTGGCATTCTCACACATTAAAGATGGATAACCTCTAAGCTTAACCTTTTGGATTATTTCTTTGCTTGCTTATTTTTAATGATACAATGTTCATGTATATTTAATTGTTAAATTTTTTAAATGCGTGACATTGAAAGAGTTTTTATGCATAAGTGTGTTTAACATACTCATTCGTATTTTTGCATAAACTCTAAAAAGCCTTAGATAAATTGAATTTCATTAATTTTATGCGTGTCAATGTTTTGAGCTAAAATTTAAAATGAAATGCATTTATTAAGGAGAACCTTTTGTTTTCAAAAGAATTTACTTACTCTCTATTATTATTTTGAACCTTAAATGATTGTGAATTATTTTTGATATAACAAAAAGGGAGGGATAAGTTAGAAAAATTAAATTTCAAAAAGAAAAAATGGAGCTTTAATATTTTCTCAAAATATCCTCTTTTTCTAAAATTATTTTTTAAGGGTGAGAAATTTTAAAAATAATTTTTCAAGTGGTGTCGTTATATCAAAAGGGGGAGATTATTAAGATATTTATTTTGATATAACTCAATGAAAAATGTTTTTGGACTTGAACAAATATTGCAAAATTAATTCAAAGTCCATTCAACTTGAAAAATACATTTGAAAGGTTTTTGAAAGGATTTTTTACTTAAACAAAATTTTAAAATGTCTTAAAAATAAAAAATTGATTGTCTGTACCGGTACGGTCTTTCCTCGTATCGATATGCAGTGTGTCCCTGATTTCCAATGAGCAACCTTCGTATCGGTACAGGCTTGGTCGTACCGATACGCAAGGCACTACCGTACCGATACGAATGTATCGTGTACTGGTACGCTCTGTGCATTTGCACCAAATCTTTCTTATTTTGGCAGGTACCGATACCCAAAGTTGTGTACCGATACCCAAGGTTGCAGAACTGTATTTAAGGTTGGAATTAAAGTCCCCAACGGCTAGTTTTTTGTTCCACGCTATAAATACAAGCCAAAGACACTTGAAGAAAAAGGGGATGAACATCCAAGCTTAAAGATCACGAGTGTAACACCTTCGACCCAGATGTCATATTTGGGCCTCAAGCCTGAAACCCAACCATAAAATTTCCAACTTAGTTTAGCCCAATCCATAATAAATTTCCAAAACCCATTTTATTTCAATCCAACAAAGTATAAGTAATATTTGAAACATATATAGTGGAGCTCCTTTTAAAATTATATTATAAAACGTTTGACTCTATTATTTTAGAAATACAATACAAGTTACAATGTACAATAGGTTCTTACGAATACATAGCCCAATAACCTAAGTATTGTACTCTGAAGAGACGAGGCGCTGGAATCCTTCACTAATGGTGCTCCTCCAAGAACGTGCTAAACCTACTAACCTGCAAACGGAAACAACGATTCTGAACACTGAGCTAACAAAGCTCAATGGATACACAACCACTCAACCATGCTTCATGCAAATCATAAATAAAGCAATGCAACTTGATTGATATCATGGCAAGATAACGATAGCGCTACCACTAGTCGCCTAAACACATAGCAACATGGATGTGTGATCTCGCACATTTACATCATTAATCCACACAACATTACACAGATAAATCAAACAATATTAAGTGAGGCCTGCGTCCACACAACATCAAAAATCCAACACTTTGAGTGAGGCTTGCGTTCACAAAATGTCGGGATCCTACATTACGAGTAAGGCTAATATCCACAAAGCATCAGAATCCTATACTCATAGGGATGAGGCTCGATTTCACGCAACATCGGGATCCTCTATTCGTGCTCAGAATCTCCCATCAAGCACATTCGAATGAGGCATGTGTCCATAAAGTATCGAGATCTTCTATTCATGAGTCTTTAAGGTGTTGCAACATACATTATTGAGTATTCGAATCCTATCCAACAAAGACTCGACTAAGTAGGTATCCCATCAGCACACATCAATGACCCTACTTCCACGTAGCACACAACATCAGCACAAATGCCATATCGCACATAACTCTAACACATTTACCATCACCTTATGGTTTCTATCAATTATTATGCCACCCAATTAAACTTATCTATTTATTAATATGTTATAAACGTACGCATTAGTCACTTTTATTAGTTATCTTATTATTCAAGGCGAACCAACTACATAGGCACCCCTTCAGCACACATCAACGGCCCTAATTACCAGGCAGCATTAATCGATCCATCAAGGCTCTCTATGGGTTACTACTTCACACAATTCACCAGCATTTATCGAATTATTAGACTTTTATTTCATATATGGGGTTTAAATCTCCATTTTTCAGTTTTAATATTCATTTTATACATGCTTAGTGAGTACCGATACTCCTATATGGGTATCGGTACGCCTCTCCAGGTACCGACACTCCTTCACAAGTACCGATACTCAATTTAGGTTCAAAAGAAATGAGTCCTCAAGTCGTACTGATACATTCACCCCTATATCAGTACTTAGTATCAGTACGTAAACCAGCCCGTACCAATCCTCACCCGTACTGATACTTTCACCTTTGCGTACCAGTACACGAAAGACTTTTTCAAGCAATAGAACAGTAGTACCGATACGCCCTCTAGCGTACCGATTCGCAAAAATGTTACTAGAATTTTTATTAAGCAAGGGGTACCGATACACGTTCAGTAGTATCGGTACGCCTTTCACAAGCCGTCCTCTTTATTACATATGCGTACCGATACTAGACACCCAGTATCGATACGCGAGCCCAAAATTTTATATTTTGGGTTTGAATTTCACTCAAAAATCCCACCTAACCTATATGGTTAAGCTCTAAATTGTTCTTACAAGTTAAGGTGAAGTTATTAGGTGAGTTACTACCAATTTTAGGCCTTAATAACACCAATTTCACAAGTCGCCATTAGAGATCAACCAAGGTATATCAAAGCCAAAAACACCAAAATCATGCATCAAAGCCTATTTTTATGATTTCCATGAAACTATAAGAGTTAGTAGTGTACTAACCTTGTATCAAAGTTGGTGAAGAAGCCTTTAAAGACCCATTCTCGTTCTTCCTCTTCAAACCCTAACTAAACCTCTTCCACCATCATTCTAAGCAAAGCTTACATCAAAATAATGATCCTTTGATGCTGAACAATCTTTCATCCTTACTCAAAACGAGATTCGTGCTCTAGAACTCAAAGATTTAATTTTTAAGGGTGGTTTTTGAAGCCAAAGATGAATATGTGAAGAGTGGGAAGATAGGGGACAAGGTGACTCACAAGTCTCTCTGCAACCCTTCTAAAAAATGTCCACCAAACCATCCTCTAATTATGCTTTTACCAAACTACCATCCTCACACTTCTCTTAGCTCAAACCCAAACCAACAACTCAACTCCAAAATCCATAAACAAGCCCAATAAGGCTCCAAAGGGCCTAAATCTCAGCCCAAGCACGGTATTCGTATCTCGAGTTAATCTGACCTTTGAATTCTAAAAATCTAGGTCATTACAATGAGAGTAGAATTTTTTATTGCCTATTTCTTGTAATCTCTTATATTTTTTAGTCAAATCCCAGTGAGCCAAAATGTGTAAACACCCACCTAGAGAGGTAAATTAGTTTACATTGTCAAGACCTCGTAAATGAGGGATGGGTTCTAGTTGATCCTTATAAAAACTAAGGAGAGGGTTCTATCTTAGCCTGTGAAAATATATGGATGCAAGGTTACCCCTTTGAGCTGGTAAAAAGGGAAGAATTCATTGTTAGCGAATTGGGAAATGCTTAGTGTGGATGCTAAGGTGGTGGATATAGACCTTGGTTAGAAGGTCGAACCACTCTAAAATCGAATGTGTATAATTGTCATTTCTTTTTCGATTTTTGTTTTTCCAATTTCAAAAGAAACCTCTGCACCTTTCATCGGAGCTATTTTTGGTTGAAGACATCGAGCCTTTCAGTAACAAACATGTCACTTTTCCTTTAAATGTTACAAACATATCACTCAATTAAAAAATGATTACAAACATGCCAGTCCACTTACAAACAAGTCACTCAAATAAAAAAAATTGTTACAAACATGTGACTCAATTAACATTTGTTACGAATAAATCACTTTTCTTCTAACGGACATGGTATAATAATATTTTAGTCCCTAAAACTTATAGTCTATCAATTTGATCCTAATTTTAAACAATCCAATAAATTTAGCTCTTAATATTTAAAAAAATCATCATTTTAATCTTTATTCTTCTCCTAAATTGCTTGTTCTTATTTTAGAAATGTTATGTTACTTTTCTGATATAATAACTGTTTAACAATAACTTGTTGCTCTATGGCAGAATATAGTTATTGAATTATTAATTTTATCTGATGGGCTCACTTACTTTGACAGTATCACAAAAAAAACTGAATTGATGGAACTTTTAAAAATGAAAGATTAAATTTATTAAATTGTTTCGAATTATGTCAAAATTAATAGAATGTATAAGTTTTTGAGACTGAAAATATTTTAATAACAAAGAAAAGTGACTTGTTTGTAAGCGGAGTGACATATTTGTAACAATATGTAAACTGAGTGATTTGTTTGTAACAATATGTTAATTGAGTGACTTGTTTATAATTTTTAGAAAAAAATAACTTATTTGTCATAAAACCTATAGTTAATGACTTTTAGGTGTAGTTTACCCAAAATTAAAGAATGATTTTAAGGAGGAAATGTATCGTTATCTTTCTTTTTCTTTTTTTAATCTAAGATAGTATCTGAACTTGACTTTGCCAAAGCTGCCCAAGTAAACCCGCGGTCTCCTTCATCTTCCCCGTGGGAGGTGAGGTAACAACCTAACCAACAATTTAACGATATAATCAAGCTTTGCAGAACCATGAACGGTGTAGATAAGGAAAGGAGGGGGAGGAGTTTCAAGGAACGGCTGGGATTTAAGTTCATGGGTTGTTTCGGGTCAACGACCTTGAGCTTCAGGGACGAAGATGAAACAGAAGAACAAGTAGCAGCAACGAATTCGGTTCATAATCCGGATCCAGGGCTAACGTCGTCGGCGGTGCCGCCTCTGGTGGAGGCGAACGGCGGAGGTAGGGAAGAGGAGGCGGATGAGAAAGAGAAAGAGAAAGAGAAAGGGAGGAGCGTGGAAACGGGGAGTGATTCGATATGCTGCGTGTGCATGGAGAGGAAGAAAGGGGCGGCGTTGATCCCGTGTGGACACATTTTCTGCAGTGCGTGTGCGAGGTTGCTGTGGGTGAATCGAGGGTCGTGTCCCCTCTGCAACTGTTCGATCCTCGATACTCTTGACATCTCTCCCTGTAGCCGTTCGATCCGCCAGATTCTTGACATTTTCTAATACAGAACATGACAAGTGACAACGACGATGGTGGTTCGAGATCATAGGATATTGGAGAACCAGGACAGGAATCCGAATGAACAGAATAAAACCCGAGATTTAACGGAGCAGCTGTCCAGTATGAGAGTCAGAAAATTATTTAAAAGATACTCCTATATTTTTTTTGTGAATTGTATTTAAAATGTGTGGATTGCTATTTATAAATATGTTATTTATTTTTGATATTTTTTTATTAAATAAAAATATTTATATGACAAATATCAGAATTTGAATTTATATAAAATGAAAAAATATATAGCTCCGCCCCTCTGCTGCCTGTTGATGAAAAGAGAGCTGCAGCTTACAAGACATCGAGAGTTGAGTTTCGAGCAAATTGAGGAGCACAAGGAGAGTCTATCAAAGAAGTTTCGACACAAATTTATGTATAACATCAAGCTTTGATAAATTCAATGGGTAATAAACTACATAATCATATGTTATATGTAAATAGGTAATACATAATTAATTTTATCCATAAATTTAAGAAAAAAAGTTATTTAATGTTATTTATTATTACGTAATCTTTTCTATTTTAAGGGTTAGAGATTTATATGAGTGTATAAAACTCGATTCAAAAAAATTAAATTATTCGACTCGACGAAAAAAACTCGACTCGAAATAATTTTAAGTAAAGTTTTAGTTATAAAATAAAAATTTGAATAACTCAAAATTTTTAGTAATTAGTGGATCAATTTTTAAGTTCGAGTCGAGACCCTCAATTTTGTAGATATTATATATATCACATATGAAAAATATGAAGAATATATGTGTATTGTATATGGTTATAGAAAGATGTTTAAATTAAAACTAATTAGTATCATAACTTTATAAATGTTCACAACTAAATTTGAATAGAAACTCGAACAACTCGACTCGAACTTCATAAACTCTACTTGACTAAAAAAATCACATAAGTTTTGAGTTATAAAATGACTCGTCTACTCGACGAACTCAAAATTTTTAGACTCGACTCGATAGAATGTCTACCTCTAGAGATTTATAGTTTATGGTCTAGAATTTCAGGGTTATATATAGTTAGAATTTAGAGTTTAAGACTATAGACGGATATTTTATTTTTTAAAGAGCATATATACAAACTTGTGTTATCTTCTTACCCAAAATAAAAAAATCTAAATTTAATTAGGTATCAATGACATATATTAAGCACTTGGTAACGCATACACACCTTACAAATAAGCTGCTCGAACCTGAGTCTCTTAGAATAAACACCACCCTCTTTTCCATTGAACCAGGTTCGACTATCTATTTTTTTATATAATTCTTTCTCATGGTTTTAATTTAGTTGATTAAGTTATTTAATTCAATTCTTTTTTAATGTTCGGGTAGAAATTGTATGAAGAGTCAAATTCATATTTAATTTTAGGGTAATCATTGATCATTAAGTTATTGATGTTTTTCTACTTTGGTCATCAAACTATTTTTTCTACAAGATTAGTCATTAACGTTACATTTTCTTTTCTATTTTGATAATTGGTCGTTAGTTTTGACAGTTTATTCAACGAAAATAGTAGCATGTCATAGTATAATAACTATTTTAATCCTCAAAATTTATAGTATGTTATATCAACTAGATTTTAATTTAAAATAAATCCTCAAATATTTAGACCAAACCTCAAACATCTCAATATTTTTCTTCTTCTTATGCAACACTCCTCTTCTTTCCTCTAATTAACCTAAACCCACTTTCCAAAACCATATTAAAGATGTTCCACTAACTCCAGAAAGACAAACGGACACCATTATAAAATGCATCTTTGCAACCCAAGAACAAAGCTCTCACATTTAAACTTCTCACTCCACAATTCAATTAATAAAATTCAAATAACAATCCAAATGAATAAAAAAAAACAAACTTGAACCGTATCAACAACAAATACCTTTTTTATATTATTTCTTAAAAAATAAAATTGACCACAAAATTCATGAAAACAAGTTCAGCCCACTTCATAAAAAATATCGTGAACAAAATAATGTAACATTTTAATAATGTAAAATAATGATATATTCGGAAAATTTTATTTTCAGAAATAATTTTATATTCTATGAATTAAGTATATCTCTAAGAATCAAACTACTAAAAGCATGGGGAGAAGATATTGTCGGCCAAAGACATGAACTTTGACGAATGAATACGGAGATTTTAAAGGTCCTTCAAGTCCAAAATGTGCTAAAATTGATGTCCCCCCCTAACTGTGTTTTTGCATGGAAATTGTTGGTTGCATTGCATGGAGACTGCAACGTGTGCGAACTCAAAGTGTTCCATATGTTCCAATTTGGACATGAGATGCTGTCTGAAAAATAAAACAACAATACTAAGTAATTCAAATATATGGAAATAGCAAAGCGGATGAACTAATCACATTACTGAATATTGAAATACGAAGGGAAAATTTAATATTGAACAAATAATATATGAGCTCCCAAATATTACAAATGGGAGAAGAGTCAACAAATGGTGCTGGGATGATTTCAAATGACAAAGGTTAAGTCTATTTATAGTTGACCTACAAGTTCCAACTTGTAAATAACTTGTAACATCCCATATCTAGCTTAGTCGTTCACCGAGTCGGAGGTTCTACACTCGGAGGATGGAGTGATATCAGACTTGATCGGAATTTAAAAAATCATTTTATTCAACCATTCATGTAATGGAGGGACTAAATCCTAAAATACTTCAAACATGTGGAGCATTATACTAATAAAACACAAATATAAACGTCAAATAACAAATTTCCTCTGAGCCTACTTTAGGTTGAGGTGGCAAACCGTTCGTTCAGTTCGGGTCTGACTATATTAGGTTTAAGTTAGGTTCGGGTATCGGGTCCATTTTGTTTGGTTGAAAATTAGTTCGGGTCCATTCGGTTCAACTAAAATCGGGTAGATTTTAATTCGGTTCGGTTTATTTCGGGCTTCGGATCAAATTTGAGTTATCGTATTCGGGTTGATTTCGGGCTCGGATCAAGTTTTCCAGGTATAACTTTAGGGTTATAAAAAGTCGTTTAAATTAGTTCAAATAAAATTGTATAAGTACAAATATTTATAAATAAATTTAAACAGAAATTTGAATATCTCAAATCGAATTGATTTGGCCAGAGTAGGAGAAACATAAAGTTTTCTGGGTTTAGGGTTTGATCTGAGTTTTTATTTATTTATTTGGATACTGAACTCGAATGTTCTTATAAGCCGAAGGCACTCGTTTTAACTCCTATGGTTTTCCGATGGATTCAGCGTTCATCTGTCTTCGTAATGGAAAATCAATTCTAGGCTTATCCAGCAGATGAACTCTGATTTTTTTTCTACAATACCTTCAACGTTTCATCAAACGTCCAAACCAAATCAAGCAAATCCATTCCCTGCTGATCACCGGCGGTCTTCTCCTCAACACCCCGCGAAGCCAAAACACTGCTTCAAAATGGAAGACAACCCTCCTTTACAACTAGACACGGCAAACTTAACCCGAGACCCGAATTAATTTACCCGATTCGAGACTTGATATAGACCAAAACATGATGGTTTAAACTTAACCCGAATCCAAACCAAAACCGAAACCAAAACCGACCCGAATTTAGTTAAACTGAAAAACAACCAGAATCGAAACTGAAAATAACCAAAACCGAAAATCAAGCTAAACCGAAAGAAATTCGAACCGAAAAGCAAGCTAAACCAAAAGAAATTCGAACCGAAAAGCAATCGAACCAAAAGCAACCCGACCTAAAATCAACCCGAATTTAATTTCCTCAAATATGTATGTTTTATTCTCATTTTATATTATATTACTAATTAACAACTACCTATAGTAATAGTTTAATATCATTTTTTCTCCTTTGAAAGGTTTTCATATATTGACTCAAATTGAAAGCCGATTGATCCGATATTGACCCGACCCTAAAAACAACCGATCCGATATAGACCGACCCGAAAAGTAAACCGAACGGATATTGACCCGATCCAAAAATCAACCGATCCGATATTAACTCAACTTGATACCTGACCTGACTCGAAATAACATAGACCAAACTAAATTCGAATCAGACCAGGTCTCACCCGAATCGAACGTAAACCGAAAACAACACAAACTAAAAATTAACTCGACCCAAAATGACCCGACCCGAACGACCTGATTGCCCCCATCTATTTACAATACCTTAATAAGAGCCTATCTCAACATAATCCCATTACACTCTTCACTCTAATGCTCCTTCGTCAAACACCCCCCAATGCCCACACTTTCACTTCCCTTTTCAAAGCCGCCTCTGCGTCTCTCTCCTTAGCCTCACTCGCTTGCTCAACCCTCCATGCCCAAGCACCGAACCGCGGTGTGTTGGCGGACTCGTTCGTGCAAACATCGTTGCTTGGTTTGAATGCTAAACTCGGTAGCCTGTGCAATGCGTATAAAGTGTTTGAAGAAATGCTTAACCCATGCATTGTCGCGTGTAATGCCATGCTCGATGCTTTTGGGAGAAATGGTGATATGGGTTCTTCTGTTTTCCTCTTTGACTGCATGGTTGAAAAGGATGTGGTGTCTTGGACAAGTGTTATTAATGGTTTCCTAAGGAGCAAACAGTTTGCAAAGGCGGTTTGGGTTTTCAACAAAATGATGGATTTTCCGATGAAGCCGAATGAGGCTACCTACGTTAACGTGCTTATTTGTTGTGCTAATTTAGAAGAGCAGAGTGGGTTTTACCTTGGGAGGCAGATACATGGGTATATTTTCAGAAATGAGGTTGTTATGAGTGTTTTCATGGGGACAGCATTGATTGCTTTTTATGGGAAGAAAGGTCGTTTAGCCGTTTCCTTTAGAGTTTTTAATCAAATGTTGGATAGAGATATATGTACTTGGAATGCAATGATCTCTACGCTTGCATGTAATGGCAGAGAAAAGGAGGCTTTGGACTTGTTCGAGAAGATGAAGGCTGATGGAGCACGCCCGAACGAGGTTACATTTGTTGCTGTTCTTACGGCATGTGCTAGCACCAAGAGGGCGGAGTTGGGTTCGGAACTCTTTCAATTGATGCGGTGTCAATATGGCATTGTGCCAATAATGGAACACTATGGATGTATGGTAGATCTTCTAGGCAGAGTAGGCCTTTTGACTCCAGCGACCGAGCTCGTAAGCACTATGCCATTTCAACCGGAACCTTCAGTTTTGGAAGCACTTTTAGGTGCTTGTAAAATTCACGGTGCCATTGAACTTGGAAATGAAGTGGGGAGATAGTTGCTCGAGTTGCAGCCACGACATTGTGGTGTATACATAGCATTGTCCACCATAAATGCCGATAAGGAGATATGCGATCATGCAGCTGACTTGAGGAAAGAAATGGTAGAAGCAGGTATCAAGAAAGTTGCAGCTTATAGCTTCGTTGATTCCATGTGAATACTAATGGTAATACTAATGGTAACACAAACTCCAACACAATTACATAAATGTCTTTTGAATAACACAAACATTAAAAAATGTAGATCCATTGTCGCAAGCCGAGTACAGCACTTCTACCTCCTTAGAGTGCTAGCCTTCATCACTGCTTAAATCATCAACATCCTAAAACAAACAACAACAAACCAAAGAGAAAAAAAATGTTTAATAAAAATAATATTTGTGAAATTTAAATATTAATATTAATGTGGGTTTTATATAGACATGTAAACGGGTCTAGGTTCGGATCTTAGTGTCAGATTTGGACCCGGATCCGTACTTTAATAAGAGGATCCAGATTTGGCCCAGATCCGTTAGGTCCAAAATTTTAGGATCCATACCCTATAAAACGAATCTGAATCTACGGATACGGGTCGGGTCCAAAATCGTTAACTTGGTGTATTTGTAGATTGTTATTTTGGAGTTTAGACTTTAGAATTGCTTTACATAATATTTAGATCAATTTGTTATATTTGTTAATTTATAGCTCAATATAATATTACTATATTATGACAAGCTTAACGAGCAATAAGTATTTTTAGTAAACACGAATTAAAAGAGCCGAATGCGTTTGGACTCAAATTGAGCGCTATTTAACTTGTTATCAACTCGATCGATAACCACTCCTAATAGAGGCAAGTCAACAACTATTGTGCTTTTTACATGATTAAGGGTCAGTTTGGCATTGCTTTTAAAAAGTACGGTAGGAAAGTGATTTTAAAAAGTACTTTTAGATTGTTTAATTTAATTAGAAGTGTTTGATATTGCAGTCAAAAAGCGCTTTTAAGTAGATAAAATATCTATTTTAAACATTTTTTTAAAATATAAAAGGATTTGTGATATAAACGAGAATAAAAGAGTAATTTTGTTTAAAAGTACATTTAAAAAAACTAAAAGCTAAAAATTTCAGCTTTTGAAAACACTTTTCAAATTAAGCTGAAAAACATTTTTAACATAAAAAACTATATATTATGCATTGCTTCTAATCTCAAAACTACTTTTAACCTTAAAAGCAATTTTCAAAATCGTTCTTAACCTTTTAATAGTTAATGGATGACAGATTCGGACATGTTGTTCAAGCAGGCTGAATGAACGCCTGAATCTGTCTCAATGGGCTGTATGGCATAACCATTCTCACAAATTTCAAGGTTGTCTTTTGTCATTGTGGATGGAGTCAATCGAAGCGATTTAAAATATAACTCTTAGTATAAGATTGGGCTATAAAAACCAGGTCACCGAATAAGAAGCTTTTGATTTGAAAACCCAAAATCATATGATTTCCGGTCCAATTGGTTTTTAACCTGGTTTATCCAATTGCAGTTCAATCGATTCGAGTGATTTCAATAATCCAGTCCAATGTCATTTCAGATCCTACCGGTCTGGTTTTACTAACCTTGCAAAATATCAACAAACTGGTTGTCGAGCAAAATAACCGGAACAAAAAATTTCTATCTTTTCTATTTTTATATATGTTTTAATATTAAAAAATTAATTTTAAAATTTAGGTTTATTTTAAAATCAAATTTTAGTTTAAAATCAAAGTTTTAGTTTAATTTTTAAAATTTAAGACTTAAAAATTATATTTAAAGTTTAAAATTTAATATTTTTGTGTTGAGCGCCGAAAAAAATACCGAAATTTATTTATTTTAATAACAAGGTTATCTATCAACAGCTTGAAACGATAAAAGAACAGTTAAGTTTATTAGGCCAAAAGTTGGTCATTGGTCAAATGAAGCAAACTATCAAAGTCAAACCAATAATAAATAGTCAAATAGTCTTTCCCCGCTATTTTTCTTTTGAAAATTAGTATGTCCCTACTAACATTAACTTGTAGGAGGGATTAATATCTCATGTGGTTCTTCCAGAATTAATAAATCGTTTATTTAATTTTGTACCAATTTCGTTAAATGATCGACACATTTGTTATCTTTTCGAAAAATATGAAAAAATTTCACGATCCAATTTTTTTTATAAACTCTAAACAATTATCGACCAAAACATTTAGAGCGTTCGATGAACTGTTCATATAATATTCGTTTATTAAGCTAAATAAGCGAGTATAAACAAAAATTTTATGTTCATTTAATAAACGAACAAACACGAACAAAAGAGTGTTGGGCTTGTTTATGTTCACAAACAAACTTATTTATTTGGTTCCCCGTTTCCTTCTATTTTTTACACTTTAAATATTGGTGAAGGTATGAACTAAATTAAACACATTCTTAACTTTAAAGCTCAAACCGTGAAGCATAAAGAGCTTAAGGACTAGTGACGTAATTTTACCATTTTTCTTTGGCTTGCAAACGAAAGGGTAATAAGAGAGTGTTCCCGAATATATAAACAGACATGTTCACAACCACACAAACACATACACCTTAAAAAAAATAAACAAACGAACACGAACACAATATTAAAAATTTAAGCGAACACGAATTAAAAGTGAATACCTTTAAAAATAAACAAACGGACACAAACACAACTTTATTCATTCAAGCTCGATTCATTTACACTCCTAAAAACACTCGTTGGACGATCATCTTCGATTGCCTCGTGTAATACATCAACAACTCATTTACATCTAATTCAACTAGTAAACACACGCTCTAACTCCTTAGCTAAACATCAAGCCTTGTAAAACTCCCACAACTCATTATCTCAGCTTGTCAAACTCCTTAGCTAAATTAAGCCTTATCTAAACTCTTTTCCATTTTACTCTACTTTTTCCTTATGTCAACTTAAACGTCGAAAAGTAATCCAGAATGCAAGTTTTAACACCTTAATTCACATCCATCTTTCAAGAGTTCAAAAATATCTGAATTCATCTCAACTTCTTGGAACATCATTCTCCCATCCAATCCATCATAAAAAATGGCAAACAAACTTGAGATATCCAATGCCATAATCATAAAAAAGCAACCGGGGTTTTCCTTGTACGAAAAGGAGCAGAAAACTAAAGTTTTCGACAGTTCAACTTGTAGATTAGTCCATCGAGGCTTTGATTAGCATCCACAAAAGTATGGGAACACGTTCAAACGAGTCGAGTCAAAATTTTTTGAGTTAATAGAGTTAAAGAGTTATATTTTCTAATTCAAAATTTATTTGAAAAATTTTCGATTCGAGCAGAGTTTATGAATTCTGAGTTTCTGTTCAACTCTGATTGTAAAAACTTATAATATTACGGTACTAATTAGTTCCAATTTAAACGATTTTTCTATAATACACATATTTTTCTTCATATTTTTTTCATATGTGATATATATAAGACATAATTGAGAGACTTGACTCGAACTTGAAAACTAATACACTAATTACAAAAAAAAAACGAGTTATTCGAATTTTTATTTTATAACTCAAACTTTATTTAAAATATTTTAGAATTGAGTTTATGAAATTATAAGTCAAGTCAAAATAAATTAAATATTTTTATATTGAGTTGAGTTAAATAATTTAACTTTTTAAAATCGAGTTGAGTTTTACCCGCTCAACGTAAAAGTACTTGAGACAAAGGAACAAAGGGCAGGGAATACTCGGAGTCATACACTGCGGGGGAGAGCATGACATGTGGTAACGTAAACCGATTGCATGCCACAAAACGAGGGATGACAAAAGGGCCCATCTCAACAGGGAAAAGTGGGCAACAACGCACCCACCATAGATATGCACCAACTTAATCAGAAAACAAATTATAATAGAATGAATCAATGTGTCAGACGTTGGAAGATTAGGGATTATAAAAATTTTATGTCAAGGGATAAATCTATAAAATTTTAAGAGTGAACTTAATAAATATTTAAAAGATGATAATATATTTTTAATAAAAAATACATAAAAAACTTTAAAAAATAATTTATATATAAATTTTAAATTTTCCGTGAAGCGACCGCTGCTCAACCCCCAATCCATCCCGACTATTGTACTTAAAGATAAAGTCATGAGACAAGTAGGGTTTGGCCCCTTGCTAATGGGGACTTTGCCGTATTAGACCCTCCATAATATTGTACTACACTTTAGATATGGCCTCTTCAAAAATTTATAATTTCATCTTGATCCTTTCTACGTCAAGTTTTTAGTTTCGTCCCTCATTAAACTCTCAAGAAAATAATTCAGATCTAAACTCAGAGGTAACATCGTTGGGAGCAACAATGACGAATATCAAACACAAACAATAAAATAGATATAGAAGTGCATCACTAAATTATTTCAGCTAATAATATTTTAACCCTAATTATTCTAAATGTGTTCGTTATTCAAACGATAAAAGTTTGGAATTAAGATTTAGGGTTTGATATGAGAGTTAGTGTTTAGAGTTTATTATACAGGATGTACTACTAAGGACACTCTTTAAATAATGAAATGTATTAAAATAAAAAAGTAATCAACAATAATAGTAAATCAAGATTTAGAGTTTAGGATTAGAGTTAAGGTTTTAGTTTGGTATTAGAGTTTAATTTAACTTATTGGTTGACACTCATAATTCAATTTACTCTATTTACAATGTCAGAATTTGAACTTTAACTTTTTATTTATAAGTTCAACTTATGACGGAAACAATACGATTCGTAAGGATCATAATGAGTATAGAATTTTTGAAATGGATGTTTTGTAGCAACATGCAGTGTACTCAGTGGGGGCTGGTTGGTTCGGTTTGCATCAGAGACCAACAACTGAGTGCAGTTTATTATTGAAGCACAAGGATATTCCTGTCGTCTTTTACGTGAACCTATCATTCCATATTCATGCTTATCACTGTCGATATCTGCCGAAAGCTAGATGCCTTGTTTTTGACTAAGTTTGGTACTCCTTTGAAGTGACCAACACTATCTGACTTCATCCCATATGTATCCACTTTCAAAACAAACCCTTCTATTATTGTTGTTGTTTTTGGTTCGAGATTTCTCGATATCCGTAAGTCGTTAAGATTACGATCAAGTCTAGGGTCGAGCCAGATCAAACACTGTCTCGAAAATAATTTTTTTTCGATATTATTTTTTCTTTTACAAGATTTAAAATCAAGACCTCACTTACGAGATTACAACCTTTTAAATCGGATTTTTGTATCAGTGATTTGCAGTTTGAGTGCATTATTGCCTTAACTTTCTATTTATAGAAACCTGAAGAGACATTTGTTTGGAAACGAATGAGGTAGAGCAGTACGGAATCCTTCCCAATGGAAAATTAGGCATGTTGGTAATTGTCAAGGTGCATTCATTTGTTGGATCTTAAGCCACGGAAATGTGGATAAAGTACTGAAATCAAACTCTTCTTCCATGCATTCATATGAACAAAAATCATGTGTTTTTTTTCTGTCCATATTTATACTCATACACTAAAAAATTAAGTTCAAGGTTTAGAGTTAGAGTTAAGGATTAAGGGTTAAGGTGTATGTTTAGTTTTAGAATTTAAAAATTAGGGTTAAAGCTTAAAATTTAGATTTTAGTGGTGGAACATGAATAGAAGCACCAAAAAAGAATAAGCGATTTTTGTTTGCAACCATATTCATGGAGGGCATGGGTTCTTTCCTAAA
Organism: Hibiscus mutabilis; assembly: GCA_019671005.1. Classification (NCBI taxonomy): domain Eukaryota; kingdom Viridiplantae; phylum Streptophyta; class Magnoliopsida; order Malvales; family Malvaceae; genus Hibiscus; species Hibiscus mutabilis. The sequence goes on along the minus strand of CM033756.1, from coordinate 12,318,011 downwards.
AGGAGAAATTTGAACTTGTAATCTTAAAGTTGTCTAGTTTATAACAATGGCAAATTCCAATTAAAGATGGTAGCTGGTCGGATAACTATAATTTCTATAATGTTATTTAATTTTGGATTAATTAAATTCAGAGGCGGAGACATAAAAAATATGAGGGCCGAATTTAAATTACAATTTTTATAGGGCTAGAATGTAATTTTTTTTCACTATGCTGACTTCAAACTTTATAATTTTTTGAATGACTAAGTAATAATTTTATTATTGTAGGGGAATTGAAATTTTACCATGCATTAAACTATACTATTTTTTAATTTCCATTGGGACCTTTACATAATTTTACCATATTATGGCCCCTAGATTCACATCTAGTTAAAAATCTACATTTAGTAAATTTAAATACTTCTATTTCTATCCGAAGACTCCCCCGTTCCCCCCTGCAATATTTTGCCTAGTTCTTGCAATATGTTCAAACTTCATAGCACACTACACCAAGTTGGATATATAACGGTGCTTTTCGTGACGTTTTATGAGTAAACGCCGCAAATTTTATATATATCACGACGTTTACAGAATAAACGTCACAAAAAAATAAATTTTACGGCGTTTTTAACACAAATGTCGCTATAAAACGATAAATGATAGAGTTTATAATTTTATACTGTTTACCGGCGTTTGTGATATAAAACGCCGCAATTTTGTATTGTTTATTGGCGTTTTTATAAGAAACGCCACAAAAGGTGATACAACTCGGTGTTTTATTTTAAAAATTGACTCACTCTCAGCTACTCTCCCTCACCCCGATCCTCAAATCACCCACAATCCCTAATTTCCTCCATCCCCGATCTGGTGTACTCAGACCCACCGGAATCAGCCACCGTCACCCCCCTCTAGCCCAACCTCCTTCAACCACATGTCGTCATCTATGATGGGGTCTGCCATCTTTGCCACCGAGGTTCCTCTCCCTCTCTTTTCTCCTCTTTTACCTTTCTCATTCTTTGGCGAGAAATGAAGGATTTTCAGGATTTGGGTTTTGTTTATTTAAAGGGGTTAAGTGGGTGACTAAAGCGGACAAACACTGGAAGATCAAGTTCTGCTGTTTGCAGTCAAAGGCTGCTAAACCATACTTGAGAGTTTGCGGCGTTGTTCGAGAGGATGTTCTTCGCTGTTTCGTTTTCATTGAAGGCATTGGCGTTTATCATCAAGGTTCCACTGGTTTGTTCTCTGAACCATTTATTTTCTTCTAAGTTATGTGACGACATTTTGTCTTGGAAATTGCTGTTCAATTCCTTTTCGATTGTATTCCTCCTGTAGATTACATTCTATTCAGAAAGATTACCACTTTAGATTTAGAATTCTTTTGCATTTCAAACTCGGAAATTTCTAGTTCAATGAGAAAATATACATTGCAATCTAAGCTGCCAGTTGAAAATTCATAGAATTTAAAAATTTCTGGCACTACTTCTCTAATTGCAGAAACCCATTACTGAAAAATGGGGGGAAAATTAATTGATGACAGGGTGGTGTCTTCTATGGGTGTTTTTGTTCCATATGGATTTTAGGTTACGGAAGATTTACTGTTTTTAATGTCTAGTATGATTATGTTATGAACTTTATACAATGGGGTTGAACAATATTTCCATGTAAAAGCTTCTAAAACTTAAAAGGCTGAAGTTAATTTCTTGAAGGTTATCAGATTTGAGGATTTTATTGCTTGATGTATCTCGATTTTTTTTGCCTTTTGAAATTGAACATTAACTTGTAATTTTTTTTGGTAGAAACATCAAGTTATAATTTGTTGTTCTGCAGCTGCATTGAGAGTGTTATCATACTTGCCACTTCCCTACTCTGCTTTAAGTGCTTTCATGATAGTTTCAACTCCATTGAGGGATGCAGTTTATGAAGTGGTCCGAATACTACCTGATTTGTCGTATAATCATGTTTAGTTATTCTTTTCGTTTCTGCCTGGATCTGATGTAGCATTATTACAAATCTAGCAATTTTTTAGATATGTAGCATTTATTACAACTTGGTGGTTCATTTATTTTGTTGATGGATTTTTCTCCCCAATCTATAAACATCTTGGGATCAATATATTTGGTTAGTTTATTATCCTTTTTCATTTCCTTTAAATCGAGTTTTGTTTATGAGTAATATAGACATATTTTGTTTATGAGTAGACTTTAGAGCAGAGTCCATAGTATATTTAACTTCCGTTGGTAGTTAGCTATTTCATCGATATAAATTGCGACAAAATGTATTTTTTGTAATGAAATACATATTTTGTTTAACACTATTAACTTCTTGTATTTAACTTTTTTTGGTATAGGGATTCGGGATGGTGGTCGGCGGTAGTGGTGATCGAGAGGTAGTGGATCGGGGAAGAGAGGCCTAGGAATGAAATATGTAGAAGTGAATAAATTGCGACAAAATGTACTTTTTGTAATGAAATAAATATTTTGTTTAACAAATATTTTAAGTTAATTGTGACAATATATTTTTGAGATGAAATAAATATTTTATTTAACAAATATTTTGAATCTGCAATTTATATTTTTTTGGAAATATGGTGTTATTTGCCACCTTTGTAAAAACAAACGTCACTAAAGAACAGTTATTAGTGGCGTTTGTAAAGGCAAACTCCGCTAAAGAATATGATTTTTCGCGCATTTGTAAAATCAAACAACAATTATCCGCGGCGCGGCGTTTGTAAAGACAAACGCCACTATAGATCTTGACTTTTTGCGGCGTTTTTTCTGTTGCGACCTTGGTTTCAGCAGCACTTCTTGTGGCGCTTTCTTAAACGCCGGGAAATTTTTTAGTAGCGCTAAAAAACGCCGCTATAGGGCTAAAAAACGCCGCTAAAAACATATTTTGTTGTAGTGGCAAATTATGAAATTATCTTAGTTGGTATAAAAATAAGATTGTGGAAACTAACCGAGATTTAGGATTCGAACCATGAAACTAACAATATGGTATATGAGTTTGAATAATGTGATTATTCAGGACAATTTATTAGAATGATAAAAACTTCACATTTTATTGAGAAATGAATACAGAAAAAGGAGAGATGGTCTGATAATAACCACATAGGTTCATTAGAAAACATGGCATGTGATGTGAGTGCACCAAGTACATATAGAGTTAGGAATCTCATATATTTGGGGTTGTTCATTCTATCTCTTTTGCAACTGTTCATGCACACCCTAAAATACTTGCAATTTATGGCCAAACAATTGGAGAGGTGGAGATATATATTATATCGTACCGTGTCCAAACAACACAACCTAATTTCTGGAAATAACAAAGATAAAGAATGTTAGACCAAAAGTATATTAGCAACCATATCCATTTGAAAAAAGATGGAGAAAGTTCATGGAATCTGGAGCCGCATCAAGCATATGGTTTGCATATCTATCTTAGCTTGGATGTACAAGGCTCTTTACCCATCAACAGATATCTTTGATTAATTGAACCGATCCGATCTTAGTTCATATATAGGGAGTTAGAATCTTCTTATACTAGGTAAAACTTTTAAATTTTATACCTTTTTTGGACCGTTAGATGAGAGTAAATAAATAATCGAGATCAACGGTAGGAAATAAGTAGATTTTGTGGAGAAAAAGAAGGGAATAAACTCAGTCATCTATTTAACTTTATCCAAATGTCCAAAAAAATATAAAATTAGATGAGTTTTAGTAGATCCTAACTAGGGATGAGCGCACGATTTTATGTAAGGGGTTCGGACTATTAGGAAATTATATTAAAAATGTATGGAAAATTATAAAATTTTAAGAGGTAAAAAATTAGATTGTCAATAAAAATACTAATTAAATATATAAACCAAATAAAAAAATTTAAATCTTTAGAGGGTATGACTACCCCTCCAAAATCCCTTGGTCCATCCATGTTCCTAACCATATATATTTGAACAATAATTGTTTAAATGAATTACACTTTGATAGGACATCAAAACACATGTAAATTTTACACTTCAATAATTAATGCCAACTAAGGTAAGTGGTTTTTTAGTAAGGCTTAATAGTCAAAATGGTGCCCAACTCATACCTTTTTTTTTCTAGTTTAGTGCTTAACGTTTTTTTTTTCGAGCCACTTTGGTGCCTAACGTTTTATTCCGTTACTCAAATTGGGTTTTTCCGTCAACAACCGTTAAAAATTTTTTGTTAACCAATTATAACATGACACGTGGCTTGTTTTATTTATTTATTTAATTTTTGAATTACTTTAAAATTATATATTTCTTAAAAAAACCCAAATTTTAAATTTCTTTCAAACAAACCCTCAAATCACATCTCCATCACCGTCCGACATCCTCCACACGCCGGCGGTTCATCGTTCACTACCCAAGCGTTGGGTACCTCACCGTTCAACATCCTTCACCCTCTATCCGTTTGTTAGAAGCTCCCGTCTGTTAGAAGCTCAATCGGTTTCTTTTTTCTTCATTTTCCGATGTTCGTCGACGGAGCAATTGACGGTCTATTTGCCGATTTTCAACGACGGGATCATGGGGCTTTTAGTCATGGGGGGCCGACGAAGGCAAGAGTAGCCGGTGGTGGTTGAATCGGTGGTGGCAGGGGAGGAATTTCGGGATCTAGGGTTTGGGTTTGGGTTTGGGGGGTTTTAGAAAAATTAAAGATTTTGGATTTTTTTATAAAATTAAAGATTTTTTATTTTTACAAAAATAAAAATTAAAAAAATACCATAATATGTCACGTGACGTGTTTTTATTGGATAACGGAAAATTTTTAACGGCCGTTGACAAAAAAATCTTATTTGAGTTACGGAATGAAACGTTAGACACCAAAATAGCCCGAAAAAAATGTTAGGCACTAAACTGAAAAAAAGAGTATAGGTTGGACACTTTTTTTACTATTAAGCCGATTGGAATCGACCTTAAACTTAGTTGGAACAATTATTACTACCGAAACAGAAACGACCTAAACACACGATTAAGACAATTGATTCCACAATACTAAAAAAGTTTTTGCTCCGGCATGATTATTGAAGCATAGTTGGTGAAAGCCTTACTTTCTGTGTGTTTTGTCGCGCATTCCCTAACGCACAGCAACAACACTGTGTTCTCCTTGATTAACGTCCCCTCCTGCTTCCCTGCTTCATTTTCATTTTTTATGGCAATAAAGAACGGACGTAAAATTTTATGTTAGGGGGTGAACTGTTAGGGAACTATATAGATATTTAGGAGGTATGAAATTACAAAATTTTAGAGGTACCAAATTAGATCATTAATAGAATATATAAAAAATATAAAAATATATATAAACTATATGAAAGTTTAAAATTTTCAAGAGATGTAACTGCCCCTTCCAGCACTTCGGTTCATCCTTGAGGACATCCAATACAATGCAGGCTGGGATGGAATCAGAGTTAGGAGTTAGGGAGAAATAGTCACTCCCAACATAAACATTAGTCCATCCCTGGATGTGGGGTTACTTTTTTGTTGTGCAACTTGATTGATGTTATTCCCATAGTTTCTTTGATGTTTTCATGGTTTTTTGGTTTTATATTTACTAGTTTAACTGTAATAATAATAACCCAATAGAAAACATTAAAAATTAATATAATATATTACACACACCAAGCCAGAAATAGAATGATAAGGACTTGGATCTATAAGCCATATTGTTATCTGATTTTTGGAATAAAAAAATTGTTATCTTATTTGAAATAACAATATCCGAGGCTTGTTTTATTTTTTATAGTTAAATACCGTTATCCAATCCGATTAATCCAGATCGGGTACCGTAGAGATTCATTAAAGGGATGACTCTCTAAATTCAATTTTCTTCATTCACAAAATTAAGACTTAAATCTCTGACCTTGTTTAAAGAATTTAATGTTTCATTCCACTACACCAAATGGTTAAGATAACCTTGCGGCTTGTTTTATTAAAAAACATAATGGAATATAAATAATTAATGATAATTTTTTTGAATGATCTAAAGGTGATTACAAGGTAATATTTGTTCATATATATTTTTAACCCTTTGACAATGGGCATATACCTTGTAGACAAAGCGATTCAAACATGTGTCTCTTAGAATGAACACCATCCGCTTTTTCACTGGAACACTTGCTGAATTTAATAATTAATGATAATTGAATTTTATTATCCTTAGGTACGCATTCAAAGATTCAAACTCTAAACATAACAAATATATGAGTGCACTTCATACGAAACACAACATAATTTTCTCTTATCTTTAAGGGAAAGAAGAGAATTATTTCTTGGATCGAACTTAGGACTAATATCAACTAAAACTTTATTTCAACAAAATCTTTTATTATTATACAACATATTTGTTGACTCCGAAATACAACATTTAAATATATACAGTTAATCAACGATAGGTTGGAGTAACGGGTTGAAACCCTAAATCTTTCAATTAATGTATAAAATTTAATTATTAACGTTGTGAATTTAAAAAATTAAATTTAAAAAGCCACTTCATAATAGACATTTATAAAATTTATTTTAAATTAAATAATTAATAGATCAAATATAAACGGTTATAAAAAAAAGTTAACGTTTAAAAATTGTTTCGACAGTAAAAAAAGCTTTGTGTCGGGCATGATTACTGAAGCTTAGTTAGCGAGAGGCAGGGCCATAACTTTGTTTTGTTTTGTTTTGTTTTGTCGCCCATTTGATAACTCACAGTCACAGGCATCAACATCGTGTTTTCCTTTATTATCTCAGCGGGCACCAAAGCCAAAGTATATATACTTTTCTTGCTTAGTTTACCCCCTTTTTTCCGAGCATTTAAAAAAATTGACACATCAACTAGTTAATTTTATTGATAAACAACAATAAAATAAAAATATAATTTATAGCAAATTTAAATCATCCAAAAATTAATAAAAAAAGAAAACAATGAATTTAAAAAGAATAGATAGACACTTTCTCTTTACACAAAAAAAAATTATAGTCTATTATAAGAATGGTATTTTAGGAGTTGTCAAAACACAACTAAATGAAATTCCCAAAATCGACAATTATCTTTCACGTCTATTCCCAAAGACGACAATTCGCTACAGATAACATCGGAAAACAATTCAAAAAGGATCAAACTATCTATAATTACTAATAAACACTAGTCAGGAACAAGCGTCGTGAGAGTCATTGTGCGAACACCAAATACTCGCAAAAGTAACCATAAAAACGTGCCATTGAGGCAGAGAAAAGAACAACAAAATGTACGACGAAAAATAAAACATAACGAATAGAATTAAATAAAAAAATAAAAAAATATGAATCATTGAAGGTCGACGACCAATACCAGAACTGACGTTGTCGTCAATTAGGTAAAAACAAAAGAAAAAATAATTGGCTAAGTTATAGAGACAAACGGTGGAAGAAAAGAATCTTTTTAAAGAAACTTAAGTTTATTATTTTTATCTGAATATAATTTGAATCAGATATCGATAGATATTAGAATGTTAAATTTTATAAAATAAGCATCTATTAATCATTTAACTTCAAAATTTGGACCAATATATAATTTGATTATTGTTTTTTTGAATAATTTTATTTATGAGAGGAAAAGGAAGATTGCTATTGGTGAGACTAAATAATTATTTAATATACTTGTAGTGAAATATTAACCGGAAATTTATTTTTGTTTCCCCTGTTTTGCCCATCCCGTGCCTATAAATTGCACCTTCCCATAAACTTCGTCTCCACACAAACCTTGAGACCAACGTAAACACATCGCTTCTTACTACAAACCTTGAGACCATGGGAGAAACAATGGAGCTAGCTTTCCCCGTTATTGATTTATCGAAAATCGACAGCGACGAGAGAGGAGCCACCATGGACATGATCAAAGATGCTTGTGAGAATTGGGGTTTCTTTGAGGTACCAAACTACTGTATGATGTGTGTCTTAGATCATTAATGTTTGTAATAATTCTTCTGACACTTCACTGTGTATATACTTTTGTTTTTCTATTTGAAAAGCTGATGAACCATGGGATATCCCATGAGCTGATGGACGCTGTGGAGAAACACACAAAGGAGCACTACGAAAAGTGCATGGAGCAAAGGTTCAAAGAAATGGTGGCAAGCAAGGGTCTTGATCAATTAGGAGTTGAATCCGAGATCGATGACTTGGACTGGGAAAGTACGTTCTTCGTGCGCCACTTGCCGGAATCGAACATTAACGAGATCCCCGATCTCGGAGATGACTACAGGGAGGTGATGAAGCAATTCGCTGTGGAAGTGGAGAAGTTGGCTGAGAAGCTGCTGGACCTTTTGTGTGAGAATCTTGGGTTGGAGCAAGGGTACTTGAAGAAAGTCTTCAATGGGTCCAAAGGACCAACTTTTGCTACCAAAGTTAGCAACTACCCTCCATGCCCTAAACCGGACCTGATCAAAGGCCTAAGGGCACACACAGATGCCGGCGGAATCATTTTACTCTTCCAAGACGACAAGGTCAGCGGTCTCCAGCTTCTCAAGGACGATGATTGGATCAATGTTCCTCCGATGAAACACTCCATCGTCGTCAACCTCGGCGACCAACTCGAGGTGATCACCAATGGCAAGTACAAGAGCGTGGTGCACCGTGTGATTGCTCAAACGGATGGGACCCGAATGTCCATTGCTTCCTTCTACAACCCCGGAAGCCATGCTGTTATATATCCCGCACCGGCTTTGGTAGAAGAAGAAGCCGATGTGTACCCGAAGTTTGTGTTCGAGGACTACATGAAGCTGTACACCGGCCTGAAGTTCGAAGCCAAGGAGCCGAGGTTCGAGGCCATGAAGACCATGGAATCAAACGTCAACTTGGGTGCTATTGCAACTATTTGAGTCCTTAAATGACTGGAAAAAATGGGGTTAATAGTATGTTTATGTTAACAAGCTATATAGACTATCGCATGTTGACGGATCGATCCTGTTATGTTTATGTTAATAAGTTATATGCAGTGTTGCATGGTGATGGATCGATCGGGTTAGAGTGTGGAGCTTTGTAGTTTGACTAAGCTACTGAGAGTTCCTTTGTTATGTAAGACTCCTTGCTGTGTATAATATATGAAACGAATAAATTTCCTATTAAAATTTAACTACATGAATCATTGAATGTGAAAGTGACCAACTTACCATAGAGAATCTAAAGGCCAAATTGAAAGGCACTGTCCACAAAGGTTACTCTTTTGTATAGTTCACTATAGTAGTAGCGAAATCAGGAAATTTTAAAAAATAAAATATAATTTTATCTTTATTTAATTTAATTATTTTTAGTAACACTAAATTAATCTTTTTAGTTGTCCTCCTGGTTCCTTAAGGTTTTGCCCTGACTAATCCGGATCGATATGAACCACACTCGATTTTAGTAGGTAAGTCTTCTCATGGAAATTTCAGCATACATAAGGTCTCAAATTCGAGACTTGCTTAAGCGGTACCAAATTATTTATCACCTAAATTGTCCAGTGCCAGTTCTCTGATCGTGTTCCTTTGTTTTTTTTTTCTCAGCAAAATCTTTAAATTTTATTAAGAGCAAATAACCTAAGGTGCGTGTCTCGTTAAAAACCTCCCTACACCTAAATGGAAGAAAAGAGTACAAGCACACCTAAGTATAGGAACAATACAAAGACAAACCACGGATACACATAACTCATACTCGAATCCAACACAACTAAATAACGCAGCTAAGAAACATAGACAGCATACATCTCAATGCACTCCAATAACTCAAGAAACAAAACAAAGAGCATACAATGCCAGGAGTACTGACCCCTCAAACACTTTCCACGGCAATCTGCAACTTGAGATACATGAAGAAAACCAAACCCCACCATGCTTCAACTCTCACTTAGACTGCATCCATAAAACGCTAGTATAAACCAGACCCAAAGGTTCGTACCGGAAAGTAGAATTATCTTCCATTACCACCACGCTTTAAACATCTTTTTCTTTTCAACCCGTCTTTAGCAAGTCAATCTGCCATCTCATTCTCAAACCTTGAAACATGTGAAAATTGAACTTGACCAACCTGTTTCGAGAGTCTATCTATTTCCAGAAACATCGGGCACCATCTCTATGGGCGAAACAGAGGGTTTGAGATTCAGTTTAAAGCGATTTTAGAGTCGGATTCCACCTGCAAGTCAAACTTCCCGACCCAATCAGCCACTACGAAAACCTCCAATGCTAATTTTATAGCTGTCACTTCAGCGTAATCGGAATCATGTCCTTCCACTGGGCCTGAAAATAAGCAGTAGATTAAATATGATGTAACATCCACTAAACTGATAAGATATTATCAATCCTCTAAGTTACAAGAATGACGTTGGGACATGTAAGAGTCTTTACCAAAATAGTAAAATATATAATCAATAATTAATTAATTTAGTGGGACGTAACAACAAAAGTTCAAAATTTATCATTATAAATAGAATAAAATGAGTTGTAAGAGTGGCTCTTATAGTAAGCTATGCAATACCCGATCCCTCGAATTCGAAGGCAAATCTTTTTACAACTATGGATACAGCACGATTCGTGAAAACAATAGTACCTTCGCACACCCAACGTGTGGTGACACACACGTTGCGATGAGAAAGGGAAGGAACTTGTGGGGGTCATAAGTGAAATCCCAAAGTAGGAGTCTCAAGTTGCTAAAAATACAGTCCCATCGATAGACACGAAGCATCTTTCTTTTGTGTCTTGGCATGAATCATGATGCATTAACATGTCATAATAACCCACCTAGTTTGGCACACCGAATCAGGTCGAGGTCGGATAATTTTGCCATCCCTAATCCAATCTTACCACATAATCTCTGAACTGAGCCTAGTTTGAAGGGCATCATGCATGATTATGCAGTGCTGAGCTCGAATATAGATGTTCGTGAACGGTTCATATAATATTCATTTATTAAGTTAAATAAATGAGTATTAATAATTTTTTTTATGTCCTTTTAATAAACAAATGAACACAAACTAAGGTGTGTTATGTTTGTTTATGTTCAAAAACAAACTCGTTTATTGTTTGTTTATTAACTTATTTATTGGATTCTTTTTTATTTTTTTACATTTTAAATATGGGTGAAAGTAGGGACTAATTTGAACATGATGCGAATTTTAGAGTTCAAACTATGAAGTCTGAAGAGCTTAAAGACTAGTAGCAAAATTTCACCATGTTCGCAAAGGCTAAACGAACATCTTCACGAATGTTAAACGAACATGTTCGTGAACACTAAAAGAACCGAACAAGAACACCTTCAAAAAGAAACAAATTAATATAATATTAAAATTTTAAACATGCACGAACGAAACATAAACACATTAAAAAATAAACAAATATAATCTTATTCATTTAAACTCGGTTCATGTACACCCCTAGGGGATGATTTCTATTTCAACCTAAAACAGCATCATTATCTTATTTTGTTTTTCTGTCCATCATTGTTTCTCTACCTCCTAGTCAGAAGCTCAAACGAGTTAACAAGCACATAATGACTCAAATTTAGTATCATATTTATTGAAATAAGTGTCAGAACTACGTACGTATAAAGTATAATTGACTTAAATATGAAGTTTTATACGTATACTTACAACAAATAAAAAATTATCTATCGTATAAAGTATACTAATTGACTTAAATAAGAAGTTTTTAAAATCTGGCTTATTTTCGTAGTGATTTTTTAATGACATATAGATCCGTTAGATAATACTAATTGGAAGATTGTTTTTCTTCTTTTTTTTCTGGAAGCCACGTTGATACTACTTTCGATAGTCTTAATTTTTCAATTGTGTCACGGTGAATTCAGAAGATTTATCAAAAACTAGTGGACAATCAAACATGTTAAGAACCGTTATAGAAGAGGTCTCGGGGTCAAAGATTGAATAATTACTTTTGGTTCATATTCTTTTTAAAGTATTTTAACATTTAAAGTTTTATTTTGAGTTAAAATTGTCTATCTATGAATGAAAATTATTAATCAACTAATATTAAATGACTTAAAATGATGTGTCAAACCTACATACCAGTGCATATTAGCTTAGCAGTGTCATATAAACAAATGTGCTGATTTTATAGAATGACACACTTGTCAAAAAATAATTTATAAAATTATATTTTCATTTCAAACTGTTTATCATCAGTTGACTGGCAGTTTTCATCTAATGAGGGGTCATTTTGACCTAAAAATAAAAAGTTAAGTGTACTTTATAAGACTGAGAATCCTAATGTGCCACCTTGTTTGTTATGTTTCAGAAAAAGATTGATGGAAGGTGGAACCAGTAGTGGAGAGGCGGGTCACTTTCATGACCTTACCTCTGCCCTTTTGCGTGTGATGCAAGCTATCTTGAGGCAATCTAAGACGTCTCGCAAGACCCCTGTAAAGAGGCTTTATCATTTTAGACCTAAGAGTTTCGAAGGCTTGGGTGAGGATGACCCGATCAAGGCTGACCAGTGGTTGCGGGACACACAGAGAATCTTGAGACAGATGAAGGGAAGCCTGAAAGATGATCTCGAATGCATTGTTTCCCTTCTTAAGGGCAATGCACACGAGTGGTGGGAGACCATAGAGTTGGGTCTAAAGCCTACGTTCCCGACATGGGACATCTTTGTGGATGAGTTCCAAAAGAAGTACATCAGTGAGGTACACATGGATGAGATGAGGGACCAGTTTCTGTATTTGGTTCAGGGAGATCGAACGATGTCTGCTTATGAGCAAGAGCTTCTGCGTTTGAATCGTTATGCCCTAAAGTGGGTTGCCACGGAAGAGTTGATGTGCAAGAGGTTCAGACAAGGCTTGAATGTTGACCTTCAGTTGCATGTGATATTGGGTCCGCTTGGGATACTCTCCGAGTTGGCCAATAGTGCGAAGGTACTTAAGCGGCTTTAGAGTTCAGTATCTAATTAGTTCGAGGATTCTAGAGGTCGTGATGCAGAGACCCCAGATATTATGAATCCTCCTCCCTATCAGCACGAGAGGTTTTATGCTTCGAGGAGTTCGAAGAGAGTTGCTTCAGACCAGTCGCCGAGAGTCGGCCTAGGATCTAGATTGAGGGTTAGTAGAGGCTCTTTGTTTTCTACGCCAGAAGGGAGTGCTGATGGTTCAGTTGGAGCACCACTACCACCGGCGTGCGAGCATTGTGGCCGACATCACCATGGAGTATGTTTTTTTCTTTGGAGGGTTTGTTATCGGTACCGGGCACCAGGGCATATGGCAAAAGGCTGCACAGTCATAGATGAAGACTCATCGGTTCAGTTTCAGAGGTTGGCTGCTCCCCGACTTGATCAGAGTTTTGCTAAAAGTGGAGCTAGGGCACCGTCAAGCTATCGAGGTAGAGGTCATGTGAGATCCACCGCCAGGGTAGGCGCGCGAGGCGTTGCTAGGCAGTCTGCAGCTCAGATTGGAGTTGACGGCATTGCGACCGAGGATATGGCAGGTAAATAAGTTTATGTTGGTTTTAGCTGTTGTGTTAGCCGTTTAGCTCTTTGGTTGTGTAATAGACCAGTTCTTGTGATATGCATCTCGGTAAATCTTGGGTTTGTTGTTGCTTTAGGCGGCAAATAGAATTGCATCCTTTGCTAGATAAGCTTGGCGTCCTTACTGTGTGCTGAAGGGACACCCTTGTAGGATGGTTGCATTGAGTAATGAGATAATCTAATGAGAAAGGCGTAAACGAATCCTATAAACACATATTAAATAGTGTAACAAATGAGTCATGCCTTGAGGCATTGGTAATGGTTGGCTAGAAGCCTTTATCTCTCATTGAGATGTATTGATGCTCAGGGGAGCATGTGGTATCGTATGAGTCTTGGTTAGGAATCCGGATGTCCTAGAGTCAGTACAAGGGCACTTAAATAAGGGGATGGGTACTCCGGGCTATGTGATCGAGTACATCCGACGTGTCCATGGGCTATGTGATCTGGATGCGGTCTGAAACCTATCCTCGGGCTATGTGATTAGGATATGGAAATACAACTCGAAGGGCTATGTGATCTCGAGTAACTCGATGGGCTATGTGATCTCGAGTAATCTTGTTCGGCTATGTGATCACAAGATAAGACTGCTTGTAGCTATTGTGATCCAAGTATGTCTAGGACGTATCTGTGGCTATGGTGATCCGGATATGATCCTTACCCGACGGCTATGTGATCACGGGTAACCCGACGACTGTGTGAGTACGGGAAAAATAGTAGGGCTTCGTTGGCCGTTAGGGAATGTATGTTATTTACGTTGTAGTATGGATAAACGATGTTGACTAGTTACCCTTGGGCTATGTGATCAGGGTAGGGTTGTTACTCGATGGGCTATGTGATCTCGGGTACAGGTTGTATTATCCTTGGGCTTTGTGATCTCAGGTATCGGCTAGATAACCCTTGGACTATGTGATCAGGGTATGGGACGTAATTCAGTGGTCGGTGGGACCTCGTGTACGGTAAGCCTGGGATGGCTTAGTAGACTTCTTACATAATAGTGGTATCTTGAGACAGTGGTAAGCTCTAGCTAGGATAGGCTAGAAGATGATCCTTAGATGTGGAGAAGCCTTTCTGTGCACTATTGAATATATTATCATGCATGCTTGTTTTATGATATTCATGAATTGTGGTAGAGTAGAAATGTACCATTGAGCTTTGTTAGCTCAGCGTGCGGAATTGTGGTTTCTTTCATGCGTAGGTTGACAGGTTGCGTTTGGAGGAGCACATCGATGAGGATTTTCCAGCACTGAGCCAATTTCAGAGTACAGTACTTGATGTTTAGTTTGGACTGATTGTATTCATAGGACCTTACCACAGTCGAGTCTGTATTTTATTCTGATTTACTGTATTTGGTGAAACGGAGTATTTTAATTGGAACTTATGTTTTGTAAACCCCTTTTAATATCATTATCTACGTAGATTTTATGGTAATGGATTATTTTGAGAATTCATAACTTGTGATTTTAAACGAGAAATTTTGATGGGTCGATTTTGGGCGACCCGAAAGTGATGCTCCGGATCCGGGACGGGATCGGGTGTTACATTTCCAGAATTTGAGTACCAATTCGTAGATCCGAAGTCCACAAATGCTGGGAAGCAAGAGACGTCTAGGGTTCCTGGCTCTCAATAAACCCTATAAACAGAGCGCGAAACGCCGTTCTGCTTTGCTCATTCTTCACCTCTCTTTTTTCTATTCGATCTTACGCAGATGCTCTACAGAATTTCTTCAAGTATCGTTGGCTTTTCAAAAAAGATTTTTTTTTCAGGAAACAAACCTCTGTTCGGTTAAAACAATGAGGAGGCAGTTTTATGAGATTTGTCTCTTCTTACAAGAACACGGAGGTACATCAAAATCAAAGGCCGAGATATCGTTTCAGTCGTCAGTTTTTCTCCATTGACGGTCTGATTGTTGCTCCTTTTTAATCTCCTTTTCTGGGCTCTTCTTTATTTTGAATTTGTTGGATTTTGTAAAAGAAAACAGCAAATAACAAGTATTTGAATATCCTTTTTCTAAGCTTGGATCGGGTTGAGATTTCAACAATATGACAATGCAAATCTGCTGGTTCCTTCACAGCCTGCAGAATGGCATTCCAACAAGTATAAAGTGATCCCTTTAATGAATGAATGTTTTCACCATTGTAAGAACTTCAGAAATCATGAATTCCAATGAACCAACTTAATATATTATGCTGAATCTGACCCACCATAGGCACCGGTACTTCTGAATTAGTACCAGCTAATAGCTAAGAGTTCAGGTTCTGTGAGCAATTTCAGTTGATGCAATCAAACTAATATATTACGTATGAGCAATTAGCTTTAACTTTTAATGGATTGTTTATGAACTAGGAAAAATTATTAGATGGATCCGGTTCGTCACGTCATTCATGGTCCCAACCAATAAGAGGTTTATTCATGTCATTTTTATCCAAGGTGAACCTTCACCTCTTTCCTACCTATAAAAAATAAGTAATTATTTAGAAATTTTTTTGACATGGACTGAGAGCACGGATAACATAGTGATCTAAGTCTATTTAATAATTTCTCATGAAGCTATATACTGCAAAAACATTATGATTCTAGGAACATATAGTCAATTTTATGGACCTCCTTGAACTCTTCAAGCTTTTGCTTCCTTAGGCAATGCAAGAAATCAAGTTGAATCTTCATATTTGTCTCTGCTTCTTATCCCATCTTTATCTTCATATCAACAAGGAGAGAATAAGCCATCTAGCTCCTTGGCTGACACCTCACAACCCTGTCTAAGCTTCACAATGAGAACCAGTATATAAGTAACGTTGTGTTGATTGTTTTCTAAATGAAAGTTTTTTTCTTCTGCATATAGAAAAAAAATAAATCAGTAAAATTGCGAGAGGCTTCATGAAGTGCTTCTTTTGGAGTTAAACTTCCATTTGTCCATATTTCTAAAAAAAGTATCTCATGTTTTTTATTATCATTCTCATAACAATAAACACTATGATTCGCATTTCGAATAGGCATGAATACAACATCTATAGGATAATTTTCATCGTGAAAGTTTTTTGGCGTTTTTATATATCCTCTATTTCTCTCGATTTGTAATCCAATACACAAATCAATTGGTTCGGTTAGGCTGACTATATGTTATGTATTATTTACGATTTCCACAGAAGGTGATAAGATGATGTCTTGAGCAGTTACATATCTGGGACCTTTGGTACAAATAAAGTCGGAGTTCCATACAAATTACCTCGCAATACAATTTCTTTCAAATTCATTAAAATTTAATGTAATGATTCTTGAATACCTACTATGGTAGAATATTCATGTGGTATTTTCTCATATTTTGCACGTGTAATGCATGTTCCTTCTATTTCTCCAAGTAAAGCTCTTCACATCGCAATGCCTATTGTGTCGGCTTGGCCTTTTATAAGTGGAGACAGAATAAAGCGCCCATAATAAAGACGCTTGCTATATGTTCTTAATAAAATTAAAATTGTTAATTATCATATAAATACAAATGTGTATTATGTAATAAGATTGAAATGTTCAAAAGTTTGAGATCAATTTAGAATGATCTTAGTTTGGAGACGAAATTAGAATATTCGAAAGTTTGAAGATCAATTCAGAATAAAAATCCTAGTGAGGATGATATTAAAACGTTTAAAAGTTTGTGATCAATTTAAAAAGAGGCTTATGGTTTAAAGACATGTCTTATAATTAATTCGAGAAAAAATGTTTATTTTTTTATGGGTTTGCCATAATTTAATTTCCATCAATAAAACTAACCATGTAGGCCGGCCCTAGCCCTATGTGTTAGTTTATCTATTTGTTTCACTTAGGTGAAAATATTGATTGTTCTTAGGCCACAACTTTACAATGACAATGAAATTTTGGTATCCCACATCGAACAAATGGCATTATCGGAGATTTGAAATTAAACAAAAATCTCATTTTGCTAATCAAATGTTTAATTTAACACCTTGACTCTGAACTTAAATCTTATTTTATTACTTAGTTAATATTATTTAATTAATTAATACAAAATTATAATAATTATAGTTAAAGAGGATCACTAATTTGGTTGATATTATTATTATTACAATATCTAAAAGATTAGATATTTGAGTTTGTTACTATTTTGTTATTTACAGTAATGGTTGTATGATTTTGATACGTACCGAAAGCATGAATGTGTTTAGCTATAAAAATAAGGTTGAAGGATATGCCAAGAGAGACGCTACCGACTTGTCTCCATACAGATGTAAAAGCGCGTGGAGATGTCGGTCCAAAAGGAAAATCCACGTAGACCGTAACAAAAGCAAATTAAATTATGTTGCCCCCACAGAGCGTGTGCTCCACGTGTATAACGTAGTAGTTCCCATCCTCTGGCTAAACCAAATGTTAGTTATCAATCGGGGATTTGAATAATTTTGAATCTGGATTTAAGTTATTTTTATTTCCAATTTTTTCGATTTTGAATTAGTTCTGATTTCAAACTATTTTGTGATCAAATTAAATTTAAATATTATAAAGATTCATTATAAAATATATTTAATTTGTAATATTTACAATAGCATCATTTGAATTATTTAAATCATTTGGTAGTCGGTTATATATAAATAAAAATCTTTTGTTTTTTTTAGTGTCCTTGTATACATCTAAAGGTATTCAAAATCACCCGATATGAAATACCTAATTCCTTGACCCATCAACTTAGTGAAAAAATAAACGGATTTTTTTTAAAAAAAATATGGGTCGAGTATTCGGCCCGTTAAATTTTTTCAGGTCACGCGTCATGTCCATGCCACACTTTATGAATTATACATGTAACTGACCCAGTTATCTGTATTTTATTTTTAGATTATTAAGCTTTTTATTCTACACTAATTTATAAATTTCGTTCTCAAATATCTCATGCAATTGATTAGTGCATGATTTTATGTTTTATCTCTAGTTCTAGTTTTCTTTTTAATTTTATCTTTTGATTATGTAATTTGGATCTAAACTTTATGTTTGAGTATGTTATCAAGTAATTTGAACTTCTAAATTTTATCTTTATGCTGATGATGTTCATCTTAAGATACACGTATTCAAATCGCTCTGTGTACAATGTGTATGCACATTGTCAAAGGGTTAAGAATATGTATGAACATATACTACCTTGTAATCACCTTTAAACTATTCAAAAAAAACTTCTAAATTTTAATTTTATCCTTTCAAATTACTTTAAATCCTATGATTTGTAAAAAAAAATGTATAAATTTAATAAGGGTACTATGAGACCCTATAGTTTTAGTACCAGAAAATTCGGGTACCCGAAATTAAGATACCCAGTCATGAACTCTCCTTTATTTGTCCTAGTATTAAAAAATTGAGTTTTGAACTTAGGATTTTAAGAATTAGAATTAGAGTGCAGGTTTAATTTTTTTTAGTAATATACTCAAACAAAAAGACAAGAAAATCTTGTTGGTTATATGCTGAACTTCTTTGATACTATCGAATTATTGTCTGCATCAGGCAAGTCTTTCTACTCCTCGGATTTCCAACGGTTCAAGCTTACAAATTTTCCGATAAAATCGCATATCATCGTCTCTCTCAATAATCAGGAAAAGAAACAACTATCTTCTACACTACTCTCTCATCATCCATGGCTGTAAGCATTTGTTTATTAATTTAATCTTTTTTTCATAATTAGTCTTGAAATTGTGAAGCAACTTCTAATTAATGATGTTTATTTGTGTATAATTTTATAAAAATTAATTTCTTTTCATTACTTCCTTCTCTCCTGCTTGTTTCATAAATGCTTACCAGAAACAACAAACACTTTAAATATCCACTAAAGCATAGGCCCTTTTAGGTGGTGTATATACAGGGTTAATTCCACCAGATGTCCCAAACTATTACCTGAATTCTACATCGGTCCCTAAAATTCAAAATGTTTTTCAAAGTATCAGTATTGCATCAATGAATCTTTTTCAAAAACGTGTTTTAAATATGTTAAATCTCACTTTTAAGCTGGTATTTTACACTAGAGTTAATGGCTAGTCGAACCGAAGGTCCTGATTGATACACTACTGGTACCTTGAAAAAACATTTTGAACTTTAGGGACCGATGTAGAATTTCGGTAATAGTTCGGGATATTTGGTGGGATTAACCCTTACTATAAATAATTTAACTTTCAAGAGTTCATTGGATTCATGTGCTTCTCATCTTTTCTGTAAGTTGTAAAGATATATAGTTGAAAAAAGTTAACAAGTTGCAATCTTTAGTCAGTGAGTAAAACCCTAAACTAGATTGTTATTGCGGAAAAGACATGTCCTTTCTAAAGGAACAAGAAGACATGTCTGAAGCAAAGCTGGTGAGTTCATATGAAGATCATGGTCTGAAAGTGGCTGAATTTATCAATGCAAAACAATTTTCTTTTTCTGCTGTTTTTCATAGTTGAACACTTGATTTTGATGCTTATTACAGCGCTCGCATGTTCCGAAATTCGGTGACTGGGACATCGATGATCTACCGTACACGACATACTTCGAAAATGCTCGAAAAGAGAAAGCCGGCAAAATTATGAACCCTAATGATCCCGAGGAGAATCCAGAGGCGTTCATGTACATGAGGGGAGGCCAGGAAAGTAATTGCGATTGCCGGCACGATCACGATTTGAGCAAGTCCAATTCGGTCGATAAACACCGTCCGAATGCCGGCAAAATAATGAACCCTAATGACCCTGAGGAGAATCCAGAGGCGTTCATCTACATGAGGGGAGGCCTCGAAAGAAACTACGATCAGCAGCACGCTCATGTTCCGTTGGCTGCCGATTCGGTTAAGTCCGAATCAGCAGACAAACACCGTCCGAATAATGCTAACAGGATTGGTTCTATAGACCATCAAAGAAGTGCAAGAAGGCAATGGAACACAAGACCAGAATCCGGAAGCGAAACCGGCACTGGATCGGATCGTACACATTTGAATCATCATCGACGTACAAGCTCAGGTCCGAAGAACAGTCAGCCCGGCGGTGGTAGCTTCTCCGCATCAGTCTCAGGACAATCACACAGAAACGAGAACTATGAATACGAAGTAAGTGCTCTAATATTAACACATAATCAGTTGATCAGCTATCTTATTGTCTGAAAATTTTATGTGTATGAATGGACAAACTTTGTCGTGAGCAGCATCAGAGAACAACATCGGTACCAAAATTTGGGGAATGGGATGAGACAGATCCCGCATCGGGTGCAGGGTTTACTGTGATTTTTAACAAAGTCAAAGAGGAGAAGCAAGCACCCCCAGCTTCCAGTTTTGCAACAGTGGCTCCGGAAGTTAAAACCATGAATTACTCCGATTCTCATCACAGTAAATGTCCCGCTCCTTCATGGGGCTCAAAGTCTAAGGTAATTTAATGAAAATGCAATGGTCGATACTAAAATAGAAACAAAACATGAAATTAAGTATGATTTTGTCAAAAGAAAATTAATTAGATGACCAAAACAGAAATACAATAATAAATGAGGTTCAAATTGGTAGTTTACCCTTTTTCTACTTTGGTCTTTGAATTTTTTTAGGCTTATAGTACTTAAAGTATACTTTCATTTAGATAATTAAAATATTTTTTGTCAAAATAAGTATTTAAAGTATACTTTTTGGTTAAATTAAGTACTTAAAGTATATTTTTTGTCAAAATAAATAACTAAAGTATACTTTTTGGTTAAATTAAGTACCTAAAGTATACTTTTTGGTTAAATTAAGTACATAAAATATATTTTTTTGTCAAAATAAGTACATAATGTATTTTTCTGTCAAAGTAAGTACCTAAAGTATTTTTATGTTAAAATAGGTACCTAAAATATATTTTTTATTAAAATTGATATTTAATGTATTTTTTAATCAATGTCGCATGACAACTTTTAAGAGCTTAGATGAAAAATATATTTTAACCTAAACTAGAGAGAGAGAGATTTTATGTACCTCAATGAAACTGTTGATATATTTTAGGTATTTATTTTAATATAAACTTTTTTTAAGTCATCTTAGTCTCAAACTTCGATTTTGGACAATATATTTTTTTATTTATTTTGAGGACAACACTCTAAGTGTATCACGTGATGCGAACTCAAAGTATTATATCACTTAACAACAACAAAAAATTTAAGTTCGAAGAGTACCGTGGACCGAACCGGACACTAAATTAAGAAATTGTGAAAAAATCATCAAACTCAAAAATAAAAATGAAAGAAACAACATATTGTTAATTTTATTGATTTCTTTAAATTCTTTGATTTCATTTACTTATTTTGATTTTTGGTTCGTATGATTGCAGATATGTTGCTGTTTATTTTGATGCATTGGAATTGGAATTGCCTTTGTTTTACAATTGTTCAATATCAATACTATGTGAATGCGAATCTTGGTGGTTTTCCTTTTTTAATTATTAATTATTATTTTTATAATAAGAACTCAACATGGGCACGTCTTATACTGATTTGACGTGTCTTCGTTGAGATAGATTGAATAAATAAATAGAAAAGCGGATAATATTTATCTTAAAAATTCGGATTCAATCATAATATTTGTAAGGTATTTATTTTGTCAAAAGGTTAAAAATATGAACATATTTTATAATCACCTTTAGACTACTAAAAAATAAAACATGGATGAACTGAGAGTACTGAAGGGACAGTCGTCCCTTGAAAATTTAAAATTGTTATATGATTTTTTTAAACATATATATTTTCTATGTATTTTTTATTAAAAAATATTTTTGTTCCCCTTAAGTTTTATAACTTTTCCTTAAATTATAAACCATAAACGCTAAACTAAAAAATACACCTTATACCTAGTTTTTTAAACCCCTAACACTAAATCATAACCTTAAACCTAAAGCTAATATTTTAATGTAAAATACCGAAAAGGAACAAAGAATTTTTATTCATATTATTTATATTAGAGAAAAACTTCAATACACAGTCTGTGTAAACTAAAGTTTACACAAACCTTTTAGTTTTAGGAGTTAGAGGTTTAGTTTAGGGTTTAGAGTTTAAAGGTTTAGGTTGTAGGGTTTAGAATTTAAAGTTAGTGTTTAGCATTTAAGTTTAAGGTTTGAGGTTTAGTTTTTTAAGGTTTAAGTTTAATTTTAATTTATAGTAAAAATATGCAAGCTTGTTACACAGTCTGTGTATCAAATTTAAACCTTTTATATTATATAATATGAAAATAAATAGTTTTAAATGTAAAAATATGTAAAAGAAAATGTAAAAAGTATATTGGTTTAGTCAACATAAAGATGATTCAACTCTTTAAAAAAGTTTAAGAGGTCAAGTTTCACTTCTTTTGAGAGGTTAATGAACAAATTTAACACAAAAAAAGCATAGGATTAAATTGACAAAAACCGTAAACATCAGAGTTGAATTTATCATTATGCCATACAAATAGAAGTTTAAATAGAGAAGGAAATATGTCCAAACCATGGGAACTGGAACAGCATGCAATAACATTAGGAATACACAGAACAAAATCACAACTTTACTATTTCTACCATAATTATTAGCATATGTACCCAATCTAGTTTATTAACATTGCACTTGATAACATAAACCAGCAGCAAATACGTAAAAGCTAAGAAAATTTCTCTTTTTAAAAAAGAACACTTTACACAGGCTAAACTTTACCCTGTCTGAAGAAACCGACCATTTTTGAACCACTTAGGCCTCCTCTGCAACTATATATACACACTACAGCATACTCATTGATCTTCACAAGACAACATATTCCATATAGCTTCAATCAAACAAAATCCTTGCTTTCCTTGCTGATTCGAAAGTAGACTATCCTTTGATTAGCATGCGAATTCTGACTTCCTCTTTAAGTGTTATATGTCTTGTTTTCTACCACATTGCATGCATGCATGCACTTGATTTTGCATGCAATGGAAGATAGAGTAATATTGGCATTGTGACACTTGAAACTTTTCCCATCCTTGCACAGTATATTTACTTGTGACATCCGGTTGCAAAGTAGAAACTTAAGATCGATCGCGATGTATCTACTACACAGCGACTACATCTGCATTCTGATTCTCGTCACATGTCATGATAAGACCTTCAACATATGTTGGGAGGAGGCACCGGCTCCATTGACAGCCTGTTGAGATAGGTTCTGACGGTGGCACGATCATGAGTACGTTATCATGGCGTCGGACAACCCCCATCACGCTTACGGTGCTCCCTTCTTTTATGTAACTGTCACAAAAAAACAAATGTCCCCTTATCAGCATTGAACTAATTATACTTGGAGCTAAAGTCTTAAATCCCACAAAGATACAACTGAGGTGCGCAACAAAATACGAGACTACAATTAGAAGACAATAAATGGCATACCCCTCCTTTAAGCGCATTATACGGTCATCGCTAGAGAGATTCCGCTCCGCTAGCCAGCTTAAAAAGCTTGGAGACAAGTCCCTGTTTTCTTTTGTTATGTCAACTGCAGTAGCCGGTTTGACAAATGAAGCAACCTTAGCTCCATAGCCCGCTTTGACTAGTGCTCTTAATCCAGATTGGAAATCTGATATGTAGAAATCAGCAACATATTTCTGTTTACAACGAAAAAGGTAGCCTAAGAGAAAAATACAGAAAAAGCAAAAATTCTGAATTTGCCAATCACGATCAATAAAGATTCGGAAGATTATTCTAAGCCAAAACAAATACCTCGGAATGTCTACATCCCCAGGAGAAGTAGTGATGTTTAGGATTTGCAGATTTTCCACCCCATCCTCTATACTCATACAATTCAGTGGAAACATATACGCATCTTGGCACCCTCTGGTATGATGACTCCAATGGAATGCTACCACAGGTGACAACCTACAACGAATGAACACCCAAGGAACTTAATACATAATCAACTTCAGGTTTTATCATAGACGTTAAATGAAATCACCAGCACAATTCAAAGACAAAATCTATAAGGACAAACGAACGACAGATAGCACCAGTACCCCGTAGCCTTCCCAGCAGTTCCCCCCCCCCCCCAACATGCAATGTTGTCCCATACCAGTGCATTTAGCATGTGGAGCATGCCTACTCGTAAACGCATCAACATGTGCACTAAACCTAACTCCTATAATTAACAATCGAGAGCTACGAAAGCCCGAGACCATAGCTACCCTATCTTCAGCAAGATTCGATATTTTCCAGCAAAGAACACGTAATCAACACCTTGTAGAGATTCCTTTCCAATTATAGGAACAAGAGCCTTCATTTGCAGAACAACAACATAGATAGTGTTAAACACCCACATTTAGCATTCTAACTTAAAATCCCATCCTTATTTGAACATCACTCAAAAGGCAATCTATAAATCACCAATTACAAACAAAAAGAACGCAAACAAATAGCCAACTAAACCCAGACATTATACCGCTAATCCATGTGGGATAAGAAAGACAAGTAAGAGATTACCATATCAGACATTAATCAAAATGGAAACTAAAACGACAAATCAATTAATGTTAATAATTTTTAAAGCCATCTCCAGTTTCCACAAATAGAAATACAAAAACAAACTGAGAGATTTACCCCGGTAACTTTCACATATTGGCCATCAACAGCACCTCTAAGCTCAGCTTCTGGGTACCTCCTCATGTACCCCAACAAGCCTTTTCTTCCCCAAATACAATTCCAAACTAAACCCAATCCCATGGGGACAACCACCGCGCCCACCGCCCCAAGAACCACCACTTTTTTCACGGCCACCATCAGAAACGCCCCCACCAACAACCCCATCGCCACTACCACCATAACCGCCCAAACCACAGCCTTGGAGACCCTAAACCCAAACCTCACCCCTTCCCCGAGACTCGTCACCCCGGGACCGTACCCTGATTTCCCGGAAACGACACCCGTTTGCTCGACCTGACCGAGCTGCCCTGACCTCCTCGGACCGGAGGAGCTGAGTGGACCCGAAGTGATGAGCCCGGTTGGTGGAAGCGGCATGGGACCCGACAATTTCCTGATGGTACCCGAGTTAGAACCGGATCGCATGGATCCACTGTTGGACTGAGAAGAAGACGAAGCGCGTGAAGGCTGCAGAACTTGGGACTGCTGCTTGGAGTTGGGATTCGAAGGAGGACCACTCGACGAGGAACGATCTACCACTGGGATATCAAACATTTTCCCAAGCTCACCGGATTTCTTTATATCACCCCCGGTGTACGGCACCGCCCGTGACGACATTGTCGGTTGCCGCTCTTTTAGCTCCGGCCTTCCCGAAACAAACAACCCATTGCTCAGTTGATGAGACTGAATCCGAGAACCCATTTTTGCCCTTCTTTTCTTCTACAACAAAATAAAAAGAGAGAAAATGGAGAATTTTGGGTGGAAAAGTTGCAGAGAGAGTGCGTTCAGTGGAGAGTGTGGGAGGGGAGAGTTTAGAGTAAGAGTGGAGTGGAGTGGGGTACGGAATGACGGAAATGGGTCTGACGAAATGTTGTAATGACGGATGTGTCCTTTTTGCGGGTTTTGAATAATGGCCGTGCGCTGTTACTGTTTTGTCTGAGGTTTTGGGAAGTGGAGGGTTGATGCCCATGCCATTTTCTTCTCCACCTTTGTTTGTGAATTTACATTTTGGTCCTTTTATATCAGAGGAATTTTATAAATATTATTTTAGGTTTTTTTTCCTTAAAAATGGTATTTTCATTTTAATTCTTGAAATATTATATTTACTATAATATTTTAGAAGTCGGATTCAATGAATATCCGAATTTAAACAGTAAATACTAAAAAAACCCTTAAAGATTAATTCAGAAGAATACGACTTTAGGCAATTTTTAAAAGTTTTTTCTTTTAAAATACTGTTTATCGTCAAATTTTGTTAAATTAAACTTTTAAAATACTGTAACAAATATAATAATTTGATAATTAAAATAAAAAATACCAAATTTTAAAAAAAAAAATTAAAGCTATATTTAAGTAATAATTATTTTTATCTTATAGGAAAATGTTCAGATGTGTTACTGTCCCATCACGTCTTGCCACATTACCACCGCCCTGCTCCGTCATGGTGGTAATAATTATTAAAATGAGTTCAAGAAATTATATTATAGCCTCAGCTCTCCACGTCATTCATAGTCTCAGCCAATAAAAAACATCTATTTCATTAAATTTTTTCATGTCATCTTTTTATTAAGTGAATCTTCACTCAAATTTACTGTAAATTAAATTAAAAATCACTTTTTACCAATTGTAGATTCACTGGGTAAAAATATGACATGAAAAAAATTTAATAAAATTGATGTTTTTTATTGGTTAAGACCATGGATGACGTGGCGAGTCGGGCCTATAATATAATTTCTCGAGTTCAAAGGGATATTTGCTCCAATAATATGTTTGAAAAAAAATTAAAGGGTCATTAAAGGGGAGAAAGTCCATAAATATTGCTTTAATTTTTTTTTAAATATGGTCTTTCCCATTTTCATTCTCAAACTATTATATTTGCTACAGTATTTTAGAAGTCGGATTCAACGAAATCTGACTTTGAACAGTAAATTTCAAAAAAAAATGAAGGTTGGTTCAGGAATATACGACTTCAGGCAATTTTTAAGGGTTTTTTGGGAAAACACCGTTCATAATCGAATTCTGTGAAATCGGACTTTTAGGGTACTGTAGCAAATGCAATATTTCGGGAATTAAAAAGAAAAGTACCATGTTTTGGGAAAAAAAAACTAAAGCTATATTTGAGTAAAAATTCCCATTTAAGGTGTTCTAGTAGTTATTTCATAAATTAGAAATAATATTATATCGCCATAAAAATTATGAGAAAAAATATGACGACTTCTTTTAAAGTTATTAAGAAGTGAACCCAACAAGTGTTTCAGTGGAAAAATAGACGATGTTTATTTTATGAGACATTAGTTTAAATTACTTTATCTACAAGGTGTATGTATATTGTCAAATGGTTAAGAATATGTATATTGTTAAAGGGTAAAGTTCATAAAGTCACTAAACTTTGATCAATTACTCAATCTCTTAATCCCCAAATTCTCAATCCCTTAATCCCCAAATTCTCAAACCCTAATTACTGAATTCACAAACCAAAACGCATGTATCAAACCTACGAGCCAAAACGCTATTGCTTGACTGTTCGAAATATGTTTTCGAATCTACGATTAGAACCAAATTATCATGCATCTAACCTACGAGCCAAATTATCATTGTTTAGGAACGTCCAAATTCTCAAAACGCATGTAAGATTAGAGTTTCAGTGGCCAAGGTTAGGGATAATTTCTATTAGTATTTAACCTAATCTATTAGTATTTCACCTAGAGAAATTAAAATAAAAACGTGGTTGTTAATTTTGAATTTAGATTATGATTTGAGAATTTGGGGAGTAGGGTTTAAGAATTCGGGAAATTAAGGTTATTTAAATCAAATGTTAACTTCATTTTAAAAAATAATTTATTGCATGTTGAGTTCTTGAAAATTTTAACATTTAATTAAAAGTTATTAAAAATTTTATAATATTTCTTGATTTTTGTGTTAATGGTGTTTGTCGCCCGTCGTAGACTATCCAACTAAAAATAGGGTCAAATTGAAATAATGAGGCTTAAATTTATTATTTCTTTCAAATTAGGACTAAATTATTTGAATGTGTAAAGATGGAGGACTAAATGTGTTATTATACAAAATATTTTAACAGACACATCACTCTTTTAACGGTTGTTAACGGGTCAGTGGCCAAATTGAAATAAAACTAAAAGTTTAATGATAACATTGAAGCAATTGAAAGTTTGATTACCAAATTGAATAATTGATCAAAATTTAGTGATCATTTTTGAACTTTACCCTTAAATTAAAGTAAATGTAGGAATTATTATAGTAATAAACGTTTAATTATTTTTTGAATTATAAAAAAAAACTAAAAAAGTAATATAAAATGAGAAAAACTTCAATACACGGTCTGTGTAAAAAGTTTACAAAGACCTTTTAGTTTTAGGGGTTAGGGGTTTGTTTAGGGTTTAGAATTTAAGATCAGTGTTTATAATTTAGGGTTTAAGATTTATGGTTTGGGGTTTAGTTTTTTAGGGTTTAGGTTTAATTTTGATTTATAGTATAAATAGGCAGGCTTACACAACATGTGTATCAAATTTAAACTCATATAAAAAATATTTTTTTAAGATTTTATTCTAAAAAGGGATAATAACACTTTCGGTCCCTAGAATTTCAAAACTAATTAAAACAATTAATGGTACATTGCGGTACAAATGAATAGTAATACATTGCGGTACATGACATTTACAGTAGAATTATCCTTTTTTCAACAACAATATATGAGCAAGGAAATTAAGTTCGAGTTTGATGTCTCATGTTTTTTAAGGGAAATAATTCAATTAAAATATAATATTAGGGATATTGAGTATGTTGGAGTTTATTTAGCAAGCTATATCATTTGTTACATTGGAAGAGAACTCGTTGTGTGTTACTGACGAGTTTATTGCATTTAGGGATAGACCGAATGGGCGGTTGTCCCCCTAAAAATTTAAAATTCTTATATGATTTAGAAAATTTTTAAATTTTTTTTATGTATTTTCTATTCAAAATCTATTTTCGCCCCCCTAAATTTTTATAAGTTTGCCCCCTAAAAATTTATAAGTTTGTCCCCCTAACCTAAATTTTTGCGTCAGTCTCTGCCCGCATTTATTATTTTTTAACGAGGCATGAGAAACTCGTCCCGTTAATTTTTGAGGAGACTCGTACAATGAGTTTTTCTTGTCCCGTTAAAAAAATAAATGCACGAAACTTGCCAAAAATACATGATAAATTACCTCTCAAGTGTAACAAATATTGTAATTGCTAAATATTTTCTAACATGACTTGTATTTCTAATATTATATTTTAATTGGATCATTATCCTTAAAAACCCAATATTGATCGAATATTTAATTAGAAAATTATAAAAATATGTTAAATTCTGATCAAGTTTAATGGTGTTATATATATATCAACGAAATTTAAAATCAAACATGTCATTTAAGCTATTAGTGTACTGGCAAAAAGATCTCTCTATTACTAACTGACATTAAGCTTAGAGTTTGATATCGTGCAACCCCTTTTTTGTATTAATTTAATTTTCAGTTGCATGTCTTTCTTCTAAAGTTTTATGATTGATTATGTTTGGCTCATTTGCTCCGATAAATTATCAGTGTCGAATCTAGAAAATTATTATTAGTTGAATTAATATAAATAAATAATAATAAAAAGAAAATAGTGAGAAATGAAACAGAATCGATAATGTAATTCTTGTTTTTGTGTTTTTTTACCCACTTGGATTAGATATTTATATTACAAGTATATGGAGTAAAATATAATGATAAAACTCACAATAATATAAAAATTATTTATAACATTAGCCACTAAATAAATAATAATCCAAATTAAATCCTATATTTTTTGTATGTGAAACTTAAATCAAATTATTCCATTATAGGTCAAATGAATCGATAAGATCCAAATAATTTGGTATATACCGTAAGATTTAAATTTATTTTTTGTTGTTGGAAGTAGTATTACTTAATGATATACACAAGTCATAATTAAAAGTTATGACAAACCCTAACAATATATTTAGACTCATTGATATATTTTCTAGTTTTTTTTAAGTTGTGAGTTCAAACGTATTTAAGCATACAATGTTTTTTTGAGTTGCATGTTTCATAAATATTAGTAGTTTAGACATCGTATTAAAAAAAATTGTCAATTTAACAGATCGAGTTAATTTTAGATTACATACTTCTAGATAGTATCAGTTTAAATTTAAATTGATTTCGAGTTTGACTCGTTTTAAATTAACCTTTTATAATCGAATCGTATCAATGGATTTGGAATTAAAGTTCGAGTTTAAACACTTAGGATGGAATAAATAGAGAGTTGTGAAAGAGCATATGGGATGGTAGCGAAATGCATGTAGAGAGTAAATGGTGGATACGATGTGTCGGGGTCAAAATAGGTAAGGCATGGGCCCTCAAAGGGCAAAAGGGTTTGGCGTTTAGGAAGAACAGTGGGTAAATTCAATAGTTGTTGGTCCCTACAGTATTAGATCTTCCTGCACAAAATCATTCAACGGTTAGGAAAATCCAATCACAATCAGGACCCAGCCTTTTTTATTTTGGCTATGCTTATGTGGACCCCTTTGTTATTCTCCCCCAGTTGCCCACTTGCACCAGATATACCCATTGCATTATTATTCCCGTCTACAATGCATTGTAACTTTTTAACTAGTAGTAGTAGCATCAACCAAAAGTCTGATTGGATTGAATACATTCATGTATATTTGTAACTAGTAGTATTATCCGCTTGGACTAATTCTTTGGTTCAAGTAATAAGCAACTTAATACAGCTTAAGCAGATATTAAGTTTGAAACTTTATGTATGTAAAAAAATTTCGCTGAGAGATTCACCCACCAAAGCAAGGTGTGCGACACAGGTCAATCATGATTAGTCTGGGAAACCGAGAGGGCAACAAAAAGAAGTCAAATAAAAAATTATTAAATTATTAGTTAGTTTAATAAGATGATGTGTTAGGTCATTTAAACAAGTTTAAATGTTCGAATCCTAACATTGCAATTAGAGCAAACTGAGTTAGAATGATCGTCCTTATAGCCTTTACAATACTCAATCTGTAATAATCGACCAATGAATCAAATATCGATAGTTATACAAAAATAAAATGAAATCCATATTCAAATATTTAAGATGACAATATTAAGAGAGACAACCCAAAAAACCAAACTTAAAAACTTAATATCCTTTAAATAGAATATTAAATTCGAATCTTATGAATAAAAAAGTAAAAAAATTATCCCTCATGATAGACCTGATCTATTTTAACTCTAAATTTAATTGAAATTTTTGTATTCGAGAACCTGCACCAAAGAGAAGTAAATTATTGTGTGGGGAGAGTTGTTAATTAGTGAAGGGGTGACTCATACAAAATGTCCCAAACTAGGTGGCTGATAAAAGGGTTTGTTGGGGAAAACAGGTAGATAGCTAGATTTGGCTGGATTTGGAATTTGGGTTTTAAATTTCCCCTCATGGGATGCCCCACTCCTATGCTCATCTACACCTTCCCACTCGTTTCGAGGGACAAATGTGGAAATCCCATCCCCTCAAACCGTCGGTTCAGAGTACTGACAAAGGTCTACAAGGATAAGCATTTTTGTTTAAAGACAATTGTATCCCTTCTTGGGGACTCCATAAATGTTAATTAATTTAAACAGTAAGTATTGAATTTTTAGTCGGAGGGTAGAAATGTAAATTATTTGGGTTAATGTTGAAAAGCAATCATTTGAATTAATATTTTTAAAAATATATCATATTTTTACTATCTTATTTAAGGTGGTGAGCAAAGAGGACAATATTAAAACGAACAAACTAGCAAAAGATGATATTTGTCGACTGGGTGGCCGTCTGAAACATATGAAGTCTTGTAGTTACTGATGTGGTTTATCTAAACTACAATATCATTGGATTAGGTTGTACAACATCTGTGATGTTCATTCTAGTAAGTAGCGGTTGCATTGTGTCACACAATATCTCTTGCATTTTCTCATCATATAACTCTTGTTTGAGTGTTTAGCAGTTGTTTGTACTGTACTCTGAACTTATAGTTAATAATACTTTAGGAGCACATTTTTCCTCTCTTTGTCTGAGACTAAACTTCGGCTTAATCCTAGTTATGAAAGGGTTTTTGAATGAGGTTTAATTTTTTTTTAATTGTTTAACCCTTCGAATTAGCTTTTAGGTCGGATAATAAGAAATTTAATATCTTTTCAACAAAGTAACAAGGTATAGAGTTTGAATTTCATGGATGAAAAAAATTTATGTTAAAGAATTTGCATCTTATTTAGGGTTTAATTTGACTCAATTTTAAAATTGATTTTAATATAATGTAACTTATATATATATATATATATCAAAGATTAATGATAAAAAAATAAAATATTTTTATTATTAATAGTACGCACAAGATTTTAAAAAGTCTTATAAATATTGGAGGGTTGTTTTGGTCATTATATTCTTGAGGGCTACACCTAAAGTCAAATAATGGAATCTTGTTTGTCTCGTTCTTCTAATATTCTTCATGAAGAATTTTATCTTTGCAATTTGGCAGTAGTTAGGTTTTTTACTCTTCTATGAATTATTAATTTTTTTTCTAAATTAACAATAATTTTAATTCCAATCAATCTAATCCAATCACGAACCATCCAATCATCATCAGCTTCAAGTTTACATGTACAAAGAAATCAGAACAACTTAATAATAATATTAGTTAGGGTCCGAAGAACATGAAATACGAATTTCAGATTAATATGAACATAATTACATGTTAAAGTTTGGGATTTCAGGGAACATGGACAAAGATATGAGGTCCATTTTAACGATTCTTAATCACTAACGTGGCAAAAGAAATATATTATTGATAATGATTTATTAGGCTGATTAATAAGCAAATTTGGACCACAAAAAAATTATGTTTTGGAGATGCCAATTATGGACCTCAAAAAGGCAAATTGTGTATGTTTTAGTGCATATAGAAAAGGGGCAATTCGTCGGCGATTGTTAAGTGAACAACAATTCACTCGAACTCATAATTATTACTAAGAGTTTTCAATATTAACAATAATGTTAACTGAATTAATATACAATCGTAATCGATAGCACATCTCATATATTTTTATCGGATTATTATTATAATTTTTTTATAGATGAGATTCGAACATAAATTATTAAGAAGATAATGGATTATTAAAGCAAACTTAAATGTGGGAGTTGTGGTAATCAAGTTCCTATTAAGGAAACGCGTCTGAGTTTGCTGCTAATTAGTTTTAGTGAATTGAATATGAAATACCTGGGCGTCGCTTTCTTATCATTTACATATAAGGTCAAGTTGAAGTCGGTGGCCTTTTGTTTTCTATGTTTAATCACAACTCAAATCATCAACCTTTGGATTTTTTGGAACTTTTGAAGCTACTAATACATATCTGAATAAAAATATATCTAGATTTAAATTAAAACAAATCTGTGATATAAATTGGGTTAAGAATTCAATTAGCAAACATTATATAAATTTTAAATAATTAGAATGTGAGAAAAGAATCATGCTTGTCAAAATATGTCTGCGAGCCCAAAATACCAAACTTTTTTCTTTTATTTTCCTAGGAAGGCCCAAAGGTATGGCTATGAGGTTGATTAGCTAAGGTTGGATCACGGAGATCCAACATGTCTTCCAAAAAAAGGAATCTATATATTAAGATCATCTTGTAAATCATGCATATAAAATAAAATCATATAGACTGGGAAATCAACGAGTGATCTCAGTAAAAAAAGAGAATAATATTCATTTTAAAATATTCAAATTGAAGTAATTTTGTCTGCAAAGTGCGTGTCTTATCAAAAGATTAAGAAAAATATAAACAAATATTACCTTATAATCACCTTAAGACTATTAAAAAAATTATATCGTTGGTAAATACTTGATTGTAGAATGTAATTTTATCCTATGTACCACAAAAAGACATGTCAATGTGTTAGGTTGAGCCGGAATAATAGATTATAGCGATTTTGTGTAAATCTAATAATATTATTAAACTTATTGGTAGGTATATTGATAATGAATTTATTAGTTTTTTTTTTTTAAATTCACATGATATGTACTAAAAGGATAATAGGGATCATAAACGTTTCAAAAGTTTAAAGGGGACATGTACATGCTATTGAAATAATGAAACGAGACTTTTAATTTTGAAGGAAAAAGTATGGTTTGACTTGTTGCGTACATGACATATTAACTTTTAAGTAAAAATAAGTCTAAAAA
Source organism: Hibiscus mutabilis (assembly GCA_019671005.1). Lineage (NCBI taxonomy): Eukaryota > Viridiplantae > Streptophyta > Magnoliopsida > Malvales > Malvaceae > Hibiscus > Hibiscus mutabilis. The sequence goes on along the minus strand of CM033756.1, from coordinate 12,283,705 downwards.
AGTTTGAAATATATAAAGTACAATATTATTACGCTTTTTCATGTGCTTTTATCACTAGTTCAAAATTAATTCTTTACTTTTTTCTATTACAAATATTTAATTTAACTCATTTTAAGGCTCTTTTTTTTTAAGATCATATTCAGTCAGTCAGTCGCTCTTATTACACCTATCCAGAACCACCACAATAAAATACCATTTTTGTTGTATTTTCTCTATTGCTTTATGGAATAATAATAATAATAATAATAATAATAATAATAATAATAATAATAATAATAATAATAATAATAATAATAATGCCATTCCTTTGGATTCCTTTGTTTTTGAAAGCACTGTTTGTCATTTGTTCATAGGAAAACCAAAAAGGAGAAAAACATTCGACTTCGGTCATAAGGCAGACAAGCAGTTAGGCTCCAATCCCCTCTTAGCTTAAAGAACATTTTCCCATTCATTAAACAATACCAATATCCCATCTTTCTTTAGCTTTGGAATAAAGTGACAATTGAGTGCCTCACGTTCAACGGTACAAGTTTTTGTAATCCGAGTTCGAATTTAAAATCTCATGTCAATCGAACTTAAAATCTACGTGAAATCTGATCGTTGGATCAATAACTTTGTTCACTACCCGTGTTTATAAATATGGATTAAGAACGTTTAGGGTTTAATAAATTAAATTAATGGAATGAAAAAAAGAAAAAAACTGTTATTACATTTGTTTTTTTTTGGGGTTCACACTTCACAAGATATAAAATTATGTCTTTTTATCCCACCACTTGACAATCTTTTGAGGTAACTTTCATTTGGTATGATGAAAAAAATGTAATGTAACATCATAAATCACATGGATTTGGTATCAACCATACCATTCCACGCAACTTGTTTATTCAGCCCATGAAATATATTGTCAAACCACAATAAAATAATAATCTATTATTAAAAAAGCCAAAGTTCGATCTTCGCGTTGTTAATGGAATAAATTAAGTTGAGAGAATCGTTCTAATAATAAATTTTTACAATATTCGATTCTAAGTAGTCAGTCAATAACTTAAATACCAATAATTTTTTAGATGACTGTCAATCAAAATGTTTAGATTAATAACGATTTGATTTGTCGTGATAAGAGTAATAAATATTTAGTTGAGAGATACAATCATAATCAAATAAAATTAAACAAACAGATGTACCTCCCAAACTCTATGTTGTCGTGTCGCTGGTTTAAATTTATAGTGTATCAAATAAAGAACAAAGTTTGGTGGAAAAGGGATGAAACCTTGTTAAATGAGGAAAGTTCTCATGAAGCATGTTGTATGGTTATAAATGAATTGAGCTATAAATATTTATATATATATTCATATTCGTTCTTTTTTTATTTATATTTGCAAAACAGTACAAATTTATATAAATTTGAATAATTTAAAATTATGCGTTCAAGAGTTATTAAGGGATATATGTAAATTTTTATTATATCTAGAATAAATTATATTATATTTTTAAATTAGTGATCAAACTATGAAGGGATTTGAAGGGTTATCGCTCTTCCATTAGAATTACAAAAGCTTAATGTTAAAATAAGTATTCAAATTATACTCTCTTTTTTTTACATAAGTGTATTTTTTTGTTGAAATAAGTGTTTTAAGGTTTTTTTTTATCAAAATAGGTGCCTAAAAACTTTAAAATAGGCCAAAATAAAACGTTAAACACTTATTTTAACAAAAATACTTTAAATAATTATTAAAAAAATAATTTAAGCACTTATTTTAGTATTAAGTCAATTAAAAACTATAATATATATTTGAACTTTAATATAAAAAAGATTATTGAAACATTTACTTAATACGCAAACTTTTGAGATTTTTTTTAATCTCATCGCTCACAATTGTAAGTAATATTGTTGCCAATATATTAAAAGATCGAGGAGGAGCTAGTAGCCCAAACTTTTTTTTGAATAATAGTTTTATTTTTTTAGTTTAAATACTTGTTAAATTAAAATTGTATTTTTTAAATTTATGATAAAATAGTTATTGTTACTTTTAAAATTAAATTATTTTATCCTTTCTATCATTAATCATGATTTCGATTATGCGTGAACCACCGGTCTTTTTATATAGATAAATAGATATTATCTAACACTAGGGGTGATCATGGGTTGGGTTGAGCCGGACTGGGTTTAATTTTTAATCGATCTGTATTTGAACAAAAAATTTAAAGTTTCCACTTGACCCCTACCCGAGGCTTGATGATGCTCCACCCAACATGAAACCAATCTATATTTTAGAGTAAATTTCGATTCCGACCCGACTCAACACAAATAAAAAAATATTGTTCTCATTTTTATTTAGCAAAATTAAGAGATAATTAAAAAATATAAAGAGGGAGCATTGTAATAATTATCTTTAAATATCTAGAATAAAAATATACTATTATATCAGATTTAGTTAGATATTTGTTGCAAAATCTCTTCCATTTATATCATCCCTTTTCTTCTCTTATCTTAATTTTTCTACATGGGTTAATTACACAATTTTCTTCGACTTACAAAATAAACCTTAAAATAATTATCGTTCTAAATAAGTCTTTAATGTATTAATATCACGTCAATCATATCCTTTACTTAACCTAACCGTCAATTTGAGTGTTGAAAATTAGATTGCATGTGACATAAAACACATTTAATACGCATTAAATCAGATTTTAAGTGTGTATTTATCTCATAGGTAACTTTAATCTAACTTGCTAAGTAAACTTCTTAAATTTCAATGACAAAGTTTGTCATTTTAACATGATGTCAATATATGTGGGTTTAAAATTTGATTTACATGTTCTAAATATGCTTTATGTCATATTTAAAGTTTTAAATTATTACTATTAAAAAGTTTAAATTGTTTAAATCGTTTTTAGTTGATTAAACTGTTAAACCTATTAGTTATTGATTCAACTGGCTTGTTCTACACTGGTCGATTTTGATTACATTGCATTTAACACCCGAGTTAATGGTTAGGTCGATTGATTCATTTAATAATTTAATTAAAAAGTTTTAAAGTTAGAAGATTGATTTGGAATCCGAGAGATAATTTGAGGATATCTTGTGAAATTAACTCTTTTTTATATCTCTCAAAAGTCATTGCTTTAAAATGCATCAGTCAGTCAGTCACGAGATACCTCTGAAATCCCCTGCTTTGAGCTCATATTTCTGCAGTTAAACGAACCTAATCTTCTCAGCTCAATCCGATTACACAAACAGCACCCCCGTGAAAATTTCACCACTCTCCCTTTTCCCAGGAAAAAAAAAACTGAATTTCCCATGAATTTTCTCTTCATTTCTAACCTTTATTTTCTATGAAACCAAACAGAAAACCATGAATGATGAAACCCCATAACGATTTCCTCTACTTGTTATTCGTTTACATGCATCTCATTTCCCTCCCATGAAACTTCCCTTTCCCTCCAAAATTCCGGGAAATGGAAACCCGTTGACCTCTTTTTGAGCAAAACCCATGTTTTTGAATCAGTTCATGCATTTCCTAATATCAATTCACACATTCAGAAGGAAAAACAAAAACTACCTTTTGATTGTTTGTTTTGACCGAAAACAGAACCCCTTTTTCCCAAATCCCAAAACCATTTCCTTAAAATCAAATAGGCTTGATAAAAAAAGTTTTCATTTTTCCAATGGGAACTTCATGTTTCCATGCATTTCGCCTTTGGAAATCGCAGAGCAAACGCTTGCAACTCCCTTCATCGTCGAGATCACAGCTGAATCCCGACATGGTGAACATGGAAAAGAAGAGATTCGATAGCTTGGAATCATGGTCGATGATTTTGGACTCGGAGAACGTGGAGACGTGGGAAGTTTCGAAAGAGGATCAGGAAGAGTGGACCGCCGATCTTTCCCAGTTGTTCATCGGTAACAAATTTGCCTCCGGTGCTCATAGTAGGATTTACCGTGGGATTTACAAGCAGAGAGCTGTTGCTGTGAAAATGGTGAGGATCCCAAACCAAATGGAGGAGACTAGATCCAAGCTTGAGCAGCAGTTCAAGTCTGAAGTTGCTCTGCTCTCACGTCTGTTTCACCCCAATATAGTTCAGGTATGACTTGCAAAGACGTTCTCTATTCCTTGGTTTTCAATGATTGTCTGAGGATGGTCGAGTTTTTTGAGTTTCTGTTTGTTTAATTTTGATGTTAACTTGGGTGAACCCTCTCCTGTTATCTTGGTTAAATGGATCAAAAAGTATAGGCTTTTGTTGTTGCTAAAGTCTGTGCCTTTTTACAGTTTATTGCTGCTTGTAAGAAGCCACCTGTCTACTGTATCATCACAGAATACATGTCACAAGGGACTCTGAGGATGTACCTGAACAAGAAAGAGCCCTACTCGCTTTCGACTGAGACGATCCTGAGGTTAGCTCTCGACATATCCCGAGGGATGGAGTATCTTCATTCGCAGGGTGTGATACACAGAGACCTCAAATCGAATAACCTGCTTCTGAACGATGAAATGCGGGTTAAGGTGGCGGATTTCGGTACGTCGTGTCTGGAAACGCAGTGCCGAGAAACTAAGGGTAACATGGGAACTTACCGATGGATGGCGCCAGAGATGATTAAGGAGAAACCGTATACTAGGAAAGTCGATGTGTACAGCTTTGGGATCGTATTGTGGGAGCTCACAACTGCTTTGCTTCCGTTCCAAGGAAAGACCCCTGTGCAGGCTGCATTTGCCGTGGCTGAAAAGGTTAGATATCCATGAAGATTCAAATTTTCTTCGGTTTTTTGGTAGCATCTTCGGGTATCATAGATTTCATGTGTAGAATCATTCTTGTTTCTTAAGGCAATGATCTGTTTCGGGCTCGGCATTGACTTCCTCCGTAGGTACTACTGCTTTCGGAATCTGAGAGTTTTCACTGAGAACCTATGTTGCTCCGACTCCTTGCTTTAACATATATTCATTATCGAACTCTTCAGTGAAACAGAATTTGAACTGTATATGATACACAAACATTTCCACTAAATGTTAACATTTTGTTTGGCAGAACGAACGACCTCCGCTACCGGAGAGTTGCCAGCCAGTACTCGCGCACCTCATAAAGCACTGCTGGGCAGCAAACCCCGCAAAGCGGCCGGACTTCAGCGACATCGTTACCGCCTTGGAAAAATACGACGAATGCGTTAAAGAGGGCCTTCCGTTAACTTCCCACACGAGACTTGTCAACCGAAACGCCATCCTCGAACGGTTAAAGGGATGTGTATCTATGAGCTCGTCTATACCTGTACATGCCTAACTCATATATAGAAAGGTAATTTCTCTTGGTCTGACTCTCTTCAAAGATCAAGATTACATAATAGTTTTGTACATTTTTTTATGTTCTTTTAATTATCAAAGCCTTGGGAGGGTGCTGGTGGCTCATTAGAAGATGGTTTAGGGTTTGATCCCACTATTCTATTGTTTTCCCTACATTTACTCTTTACATTGAGAAAAACAGTATGAACGATAATGTGAAGTTGGACAATGTATTTGAGCAATACAGGTAGGAGCTATTGAATGGTGGGTCTAACTTGGGGTGCTAAGTCAATACTATTCGCTTATGGTCTTATCTGTTTTATTTTTAATATTTGATAAAATTTACACTTATTTTACGGATAAAATTACTGGAATTTAAATATCTTAATAAAAACATCATCAACTTTCGCTAAAATCACTCATAGGTTCATAATCACGACATTCGTAACTCTTATCATAAAGTTGTTGCGGCACAATGACCGATTTATTATAAAACGATAATATTAGTAACTAATTCGCTACTTTTTAAACATTACCGTTGAAAAGAAAAATTTACTAATACTTCAGTGACCATTTGTGCAGCTTACTCTAAAAATCAAAGGTAATATACCATGTCACCTAATTATAAGTTGTTTAATACTAATAAATATGTTACCTTTCTTTTAAAAAATAACAAAACAGTCGATCAATTAAAATATTATTATAAAGAGTTTAATCTGTCGTTAAAACTAAAACACGATCTAGTATAATAATAGTTTTAGTCCTACGAATATGTACATTTCATTAATTTTGGTCTGATTAAATAATAATTCAATAGAGTTAATCATTCATGTTTAATAATTTTGACATTGTATCCCCTTGACACACCATTTTGACCACTAATCGCACTCTATACTATTGTCCATTAGCTCGATAAATGACATATGTGAAAGTTCGACAGATACATTCACTTCACAACTAGACAACTGACAGGCTAATCGAATAAAACCATTATGATCTTAACATTATTTATTAGTAGACACAGTTACTACATTAATTGATTTTAAATACGAAGGATTATGAAGGTTAAATGTCAAAAATAATCTAATCCAACTCCATCGCCCTACCTTTCTAGGTTTTTATTGTTCTTTATTCTAGTTGAGAAGGAGACGAGTATACTTGTAATGAGTATTGAAGTTATTTTCCGTTTTTTAGATCGATTTTTGCAGAGGTCTTTTTTTAATCCAATTGATTAATTGTTAACGAAAACCAATTGATATTGTATTTTGTTGGTGTTTGTTGTGATTGAGTGTTGTATTGTGTTAGATTATGTTATCATATAAGTACTGAAACTTCATTCTTTTCCCTGACTTTACTACACAAAATCTTGGGGTTAATTTCCAAACAAGACCCTCCATTATACTAGCAATTCAATTTGGTCCCTTAATTCTTCTGTCACTTATCAAACTTCCAAAATGAGCTTGAATTGGACAAAAAATCGAATTAACCAAACTTAGTCATACATATTTCAATCATTAATCACATAAATTAATATTTTTTATAACTAGGGGCGGAACTAAGAGCGACTGAATTGTCTAACTAACAAAACAAAAATCTATAAAATATTTAAATCAAAAGTTGTGGAATACAAAATTATTTATCCATTTTAAAAACACACTATCGTACAAATATTTGACCAACAAAACACATTTTTAAAACTTACGATTAACATGACGTGCTTTTATCATATGTGGTCGAAATAAATGTCATTTTCTTAAATAATTTGGATTGATATTTCGTTAAATAATTAAAATAGAACTAAATAAGCCTAAAAAACTAATGTTATTGGAGAGCAGCAGTTTGAAAGTCAACACTTCGATTACGTGGCGGCATGCAATTGGATAGTGTCTTCAGCACTAGCTATTATAATACACAGAAGCAAAACTAAAATTCCTTCTTTCTTTTGTTAGACCAAACCAAAAACATTCAGTGAAGTGGGAGAAACGAGCTGAATCCAGGCGGCCTCTAAGCTACAAGCTCTATGGAATCACCCAGCCGGACCCAAAACCAGTGAGTTAACTTCGCTGCTTCTTTTAATCCGATTATTACATTCCAATTTTTCGTATTGATGGATCCTTTATTGTATTTATTGGATTAATTAATATTAGCGAAATCTCAAAAAAAAAATCCGTGGATCTTGTTTGGGTTTCTCTTAAAACTTTCATGGTGAAGAAACTAGAGTCGCTGATTTACAGATGTAATTTTTTGTTCGGTTTGAAATGAGGCAGTTTCCAGAATCTAGATTTGGTGCAAATAGTTTAGTTTCCTTTAATTTGTTTGCCCAGGTAGATTGATTTCCTCTGAACAATGAAACCCAAGTTTTTGGCCTTTGAAAATATATAATAACAAGTGAAGGCATATAAACTGCTCAACGCGGAAAGAATACTAGTATCCCATCAATTGATGACATTTGAATACGAGAATCGGATTGAATTTATTGCATGCTTGTGAGGCTGCAACCGGTGTCACCCGGTTTCGAGTGTGATTGTTGGATACATGTATGAATCTGGAACGGATATGGTTAGATTTTTGAAAGCTTTTCTATGTATTTGGAGGATTCTTGGACATGACATGAGTGTCAAACACTGGAACTTTACGAAAAAAATGAAGAGGTCGAGCAACAGGCTGCAACTATGATTTGCTACATTAGTTTATACTTTATAGATTGATGGAGGGAAGTGAGGTGTTATGAGCTTATGATAATCCCATAAATATATAGATATCTTGTTAGATTATATATTGATATGTCCAATCTGCAGAAGATATTTTGTAGATGACATGTAAAATCTGCCAAACTGGTTTATTGCTTTAAACTAACAGGTATTTTAATGATTCCGGTTATCGATTCTTAAATCATACATAAAAGGAAATTGGCTTGTTTCATTTCAGTTCACTTCTGGGCACCAACTTTTAAATGGGGCATTAGCATAGCCAACATAGCCGACTTCACGAAACCACCAGAAAAACTCTCCTACCCACAGCAAATAGGTATGTTGTGTTTTATGGTTTCTAATAGATCTATCTATATCAGTGTGTTGCACCTGTTATTTTACTCTAAAATAGTGTTGCTTCCTTGTATTTATTGAATGTTGTTTTCTGGTTACCCAGCGGTTACTGCAACTGGAGTCATCTGGTCGCGCTATAGCACTGTAATCACTCCGGTAAGTTTTATGATTGATTAGATTACCTAGAAGTGTGTACATATAGGAACTTCAATGTTCCTTTAGTACTTATAATCAGTATAAGTTTGGGTTGCTTTTGATTCTCAGTCATTCCTTGATTTTGAAATGCAGAAAAACTGGAATCTCTTTAGTGTAAACATTGCTATGGCTGGGACAGGCATATACCAACTGTCTCGAAAAATAAAGTAAGTCGACTTAACCAATGATATCTGTTTCCCTTCCCTTATTTGAACCTTTGCAACATATGTTGGATTTTTTGTCTCTGTTGCCATTGATTTATATGGCTGCTTTCTGATGAACTGTGTTTATGTTGTTTTGTTGATATTTTAGACATGATTACTTTCCAGAGGGCGAGGCAGAGCCTGCTGTTGCAACGGAATGATGACAAAATCTTCCGAAAATGCTTTTTTTTTTTTCCTGAGTCAATTATCAGTTGTCTTCTTGTTTTGCTGTTGATTTGTTACACTTGGCTCTCTGGCTTTGAATCACTTCAAGCATGTTGTGTTGTGGAAATTTGTAAGTTGATGCTGATTTGTAGAGCCATCAACAGTTATCAACTGAAGCCCTATAAATTTCAATAATGCTTTTGTTCCCTCACTTCATCTTTGTTCCCATAAAATATCTTTTTATAACAAAACCCAGAAGAATATTACTAACAAAACTAAACTGCAGCACTTGCATTTTGTCCTTTTGAGACCTTTAAGCCTCTTGGAAGGTATTGTATTTTAACTCAGTTATTGTAGTTTTGCAAGTGTAACAAACAAGTTAAAATTTACATGAATATGCAAACATGTGCAATGCATATTGCATTTTTGTTGTTGTAAATGGAATTATGGGGGGAGTAATAAAGAAGCTCTGGGATTCATTCTTGACAAAGTTCGCTCAAAATTGCTAGGATGGAAGAGCAAACTTCGATCGAGTGCGGGTAGAGAAGTTCTTATTAAAGCAGTTGCTGCCGCAACCCCTTCGTATGTCATGCAGTGTTTTTTTTACACACCTCTAATACGGGTTTGAGAAAGCAAATGCCATCAATTTATCATCCTGGTAGACTGTAGAGGGCAGCTGTTTATTTACAATAAAGTTTAAAGAGGTGGGGCTGATATAAGAAATCACACCTTCGGGCTGATATAATAAAGTTTACAATAAATTTGTGTCAATTGTCGTAAAAATTTATGAAAACTATTTGTCTTAAAAAATGTCAGATCTAAATTATCTATCTGAGACATGTTTAAAATTTGATGTACATATTTTAAATAGGATCCATGTTAGATTCAAAGTAACATTTAATGTTGAAGCTAATAGCTAGGTTGGTAGGACTTAATTGATGTAATATTGATTGTTTAAGGACTAATTTACAAAATTATCCGGTTTCAGAGTCTACTGAATTAGCACAAAAATACCAGGTGTTTTTTTTTTAACTTTTTTTTTATTTCACCTGGTGCTATTATAAATTTTGTACAGGGTTCGCCTACTCTGCAGCACAGGAGAGCATCGTGGAGCTCAAGAGCAAGGATGAATACGAGTCGTGCGACGTGAGGAACCCCTTAAGGATGTATACGGATAGCCTAGATAGCATCGAATTGGTTGAGGAAGGGATCCGAAGCAGCAAGCCTGAGAGCTGCAAAAAGGGTCTAAAGCTACACGTGGAGGTGATGCCTTTAGGGAACCCCGACACCCAAATGCCCAGAGTCACGGCGGGGACAGACAGCTCCGTTTCGAACGTGGCGCCTACAACCCCTTCTGGATCGGTCCGGCTTTATGGGAACTTCATGTTGTTATTCGTTGGGCTATGGCTTTGCAGTTGTAAGGCTTTTTAGACTTAGTTATGATTTTCGGCATTATTAATCAGTTTTCTTTTTTCTAGATTATGTTTGCAATAAACATTTTAGTTAAGTGATTTTCAATTTATGGCTATTGCCTAACCTATTATTACTACTATCTTCTGTAGTTCTGCTTTATGATTTTTCTAATGTTGAAACATTTCTTTCAACACATTGTATATGCCATGAGATTTTGCTGCATTCGAGTTTGTAAATGTCATGTTGATGTACTTACTACTCTCTTTTTCATCAATCTTCTCCCCTTCACCAAATGCACCAGTCTGCCGCTTGTTCTTCAATTGTCTACTCCACTTCTTCCGGTGTTTGTTTGTAGGGTAAACTACGACGTTAGTTATTTATGTTTTTATAAGCACTTGCTTTTGTTCACCATTTTTTTTAAAAAAAAATAACGTTGTGGTCACTTAAGTTATTGATTTATAAGGTTTTTTTTACTGAACGTTAAAGAACGTTAATTTAATGATGTGCCACATTAATAAAAAGAATTATATTTTAATTTGACCCCTAAACTTAAGATAAAATATTATTTTAACCTTTTTAACTAAATTCATCACCACCGTCGACCCCGTATGTCGCCAACCCAAAAGGACAGGCTAGAGTTATCAAGTATGATATTCTATAATATAACATACAAATAAGATTTTCCCTTTTGAATGTCATAGAAATTGTTTAAATTCAACGAGTACAATTTCCAAAAGTAAAAATCCAACAATGTTAAAAAAAAAACCAATATTTTTACTACAAATAACATAACAGTGCAATGAGTGTGAAAAAGAGATGAGCAGTCAAAACAAACTATAACATAGGTTTGAGTTTTAATACTAATATACAGTACCGACATAGAATTTTATGTTTGAGATATGAATTATTAAAAAATTATATTAGAAATTTAAAGGTGTGAAATTACAGAATTTTAGGGTGCAAAATTGTATTATTAATAAAAAATATAAAAAATTACTTAAACTATATGAGAATTTAAATTTTCCAATGGTGCGACCGCACCCCCACACCCCTCGATCTCTGCTAACATATAATGTCGAGCCCGATTATTAATATTATGAATGAAGTAAATTAAATTGAGGGTAAGTATTTCATACATTAGCGATGGAATAAAAGTTTCTAGAAGCGCCTTATTTTTAGAATTTATGTTAAACTTTAGAGTTTATAGGTTAAAACCTAAATAATTGACCATATATTACTTAAACTCTAAAATCTAACCATTAAACCTAAACTCATACACTATAAATCTTAAATTGAATCCATAAACCTTAAAATTAAAGCACATATAAAAACTTTTTTCATCGTTAGTGTATCGAATATAAATCCTTAAGTCGATAGATCTAACTTAATATAATGTCTAATTTAAAATAATCGAATAATGCATTAAATATAAATAATTATACCAAAAAACTTTTATTTGTTAAATTTATGTTATTACAACATTTTTAAATAATGAAAGTGGAATGAATAATTATACTAAAATACACATGTATAAAGAGTACTTAGAGTATGTTTTAAACATTCACTATATTAAAATTAGGGTAAAAATTTGATACGCAGGCTGTGTAAAATTAATTTTACACAAGCATGTGTATTTAAACTATAAAAATCCAAATCCTAAATTCCTAACCCTAGCCCTAAAAAGTAAACTTTAAACCTTAAACCCTATATACTAAATTTTAAACATTAACCTTAAATTCTAAACCCTACACCCCTAAACCTTAAACCCTAACCTCTAAAACTAAAAGACATGTGTAAACCAAAGTTTACACGGCCTGTGTATCAAAGTTTTTTCCTTAAAATTATTATTATTATTATTGAATATCATGAGTTAAATATCTACTAATAAGATTCTATAAGTTTAGAATGAATAGTCATATAAATTTAATGAACAAGCCTTCGCCGTATTAATTAAGGTTGATATCGTTGACATTGAACGTTCAGTTCAAGTGTAAACTACTTATTTGATATCTTTTTTTTGTTTTTATTTTTGTTTTGGACACCAATTATTAATTTTTACAATATTGATGTGTTATTTTTAATTATTTTTTAATGTTGTTATATTCTTTCATCAACAGCAGTCATTTGACATTTTTTATTGATTTCATTCCACCAATAAAATGATGATATGTGTCACATCATATTAGTTAAGAAAATAAAAAATAAAAAATTTTAAAAAATCTGACTCGAACTGACCTGACTCAAGATAATTATATAAATACTCTTATCATCTTCTTTAAATAAACCTCTTCAAAGTAGAAATAATAGTCGAGTGTCTTGTCATTTCCACTCTATATGTTCTAGGCAATACATTGAGTTTAGATCCATTGAATTTAAATCCACTGGTTAGAGTGACTTGTATAACTTAAATTAAAAAATATATATATTTTCGAGTAAAATCGAGTTTTGTTCCTCCTAGATAAGTAGATAAAACCATGACTTAGAGAACTAAATAATGACGAATTATTATAGGATTTTGAAAACAAATCCAAGTAATTTTATTTTAAATTATATGTTATTGTCTATTTTATTAAGGATGTATGTACTATGAGTGCATTAAATATAAATCATTCGAAATATAATTTTTTAATATACTAACAATGTATAATATCAATCAACTAAAAAATATATTATTTTAAACTTTTAAAAACGGAACACAATAAATGATTTCAGTAAAAAAAAAATATGGTACTTTAAATTCATCAATTTTGGGTGCCATCCAAATAGAAGTATAGAACCATTTGAAAAGAAAAGGAGAAATTGGGTGGACTAAAAAAGAAAGTTAAAGGGGCATGCTTGTGTCTAGCTTTAAACTTTCACAGTGAAAGCGAAAGGACAACACAAACATGTAATTATGGAACGAACCCACCTTTAAAGTTTCAACTTTTCATATATAATGCTTCAAAAAAACATCATATAATATTAGCAAGCTTTTGCTTTGCTATATTTGGGGTCAAATCAATCACAATATCGTATAAATCGTATGTAATCTTTTTAGTATCTTTTATATCTATTTTAGGGTATATATTTCAGATTCATGGTTATATCTCTTAATATTGTCAAAAAATTCACTTTCGTTGCCGTTCAGTTTTGTTGTAGATCAAATTTCATTATTAAAAATTAATGTCATATAAAAAGTGATACTTTTTAAATATGATTCTATGTTCAAGTCTTGCAAACGAAATATAATCCTGCTAAAATGAGTTTATGCTTATTTAAAGATTTGATATAATCCGATTCTAAATATGATCGATATTCCTCCACAAAAAAGCTTTAGACATGAAAAAAAAAAAGTCCCCCACCCCAAAAGAAGCAGAAGGAGCAGGTGATCTGTATGCCCGATGCCGATCCTTGAGTCGTTCAAAAAGGTTAATGGTCATAATTTTTTTACATTGGGCCACCATTTCTAATTTCTAATACATGTTTTCACTGCCTGCCTGCCATTAGCTTTGAGCGTAGATGATGTTGATGCCTTCGACCCATGAGAACAGCGGAATATCATTGTCGAAACTCGATCGACTTTTAATGTTCGAATTTTGATGTTATAGGTAAAAAAATTATGTTAAAAGAATCGTTCAAAATATATTAAATTCAGATAATTATACTAAAAAAGAAAAAAAAATCAAAGCAAAGCAGTTATATGATCCCCTGATCGGCAGGCTATTGCCTTGCCTTACACTACACTATTTTTTTGGCAAATCTTAATTCTATCCTACCCGGAGGAAGAAATGAAGTGTTCTTAGTCGGTCTATAACCCACGACCTAAAAGAATACGAGGAAATAAAAATGAGCAGCTTAGTTAACCGGCTAAATGTGCTTGCCATACACTATACTATTTTTTATTTATAGAGTAGAAAATAAACCGATAACAATTTATTGTCTGTTTAAATAATTATGTGGGTTTGAATATGTACAAACACATTATAAAATAAAATTTTAAAACTCATATTTAAAAAAGAAAATGCAATACGAGGATCTGAGTTCAAACACGTGTCTATCTTTAGAGATCTAGGTTCAAGCACCTATGTGTGTATGTTATCAATAGGTTAAAAAAAAGTACTAACATATACTATCATTCAATAACATCAGTATATTCAAAATAAGAGAATGTGATTCATCAGTCGATCGAATTTAAGATTTACGTAGAACAACTCAAACTCTTTGGTGGGTCCATTTCTGGTCACCGCTGTCGTAGAAACATTTTTCAATCACGGTGTTTCTTTTGGCTTTACAAAGTAATTATAAATATTACTTCCTTCGTCCCAAAAATAATATCTCTTGTTGATTTTTTACGTAATTTCAGGAATAAAAAATTTGTGTAAGAGGTGTGTTATAAAGTAATTAAAATGACAACTTCATCCTCAAAAAGTTAAAGTTTGCTTTATTGAAAAACTAAAAAGATGGTAGAAAAGGAAATGTGTTTAGTAAAAGTTGTTGAGTTTTTTAAGAGGATAATTTAAGTGAGACAATTTTAAAAACAAAAATGACGTTATTTTTTTGACATAGGGTGTATATGGTAAAGGCATTCAAAACCAATCTCGATGCATCAATTATCATTTGTGTCCAATACTCAAACTAATGTAGAGATTAACTGAAATTAAGGAAAACTTTTGAGGTGAATGTTCTTAACTTTATTTTTGTGTTTTATGATTAATTATATTTCATCTTCTTGATCTTCGATTCTGATCCCTTCAAGGGTAGTAAATTTCAGGGGAGACCGACTTGGTCTGAATCATGGAACCCAAAGGGAAATGGTCTGAATCATGGAGGGGGGGAGGGGGGGGGAGCAAGGCACACGGCAGCCAAATTTAAAAATTTTCATATCAAACTGTATTGTGGGCCATTTGAACAAACTAAAGCAAAAGAATAACATGAATGGTATGCCAAGAACATGAAAGCATGATATGAATAAATGTTATTAAAGTTTATTAGGTTATGTAACAGGAGCGGAGCCAGAAAATTATTTAAGGGATGTCATTTTTCTTAAATTATATTTAAAGGGTGTCATACTTAATTGAAAGTTGTATGAATATCGAACACCTAAAATTTGAAACAAAATAAATTAAGATATGATGCTGGTGTGAGAAATGGACCTCCACCATTTGCCATAACCAAGTTGATTTAAACCTTACAAATCTTCCCTAATCAAAGATACTACATAGGGAGGGAGGGAAAAGTAGAATAATTTACAACTAGACAATGGTGTAATGTCTAGACTCCAGAGTGTCACTAACATGAGTCGTGAGGTGCCAAATTGCAAAAAGATTTTTCAATGCCCTTCATTTCTCTCTATTTCTTTAACTCAAATCAACCTTTACACCCCTATAAATAGCTCTCACATTCACCACCTATTTTCACAACACTCAACTCTTTGCTCATCTCTATAATCTCTTATATTTCATTCATTTTTCTTCAATCTTTTCTTCTTATTATTCCCAAATGGCCAGTGTTGATGTTGAGGTGACCAAACTGTAATATTGTTTGTTTTTTTTTTAAATACAGGTTATAGATTTTATATGGATCGAATCTTAATATAAGCATACTTTGAAACTCAAATGAAATATTCATAATCTTTTTCCTCTAAGATGGTTGATCAATGGCTTCAATCATGTCAATGATGAAAGATTTTCATGAACTTGACTCGAGAATAAAGGCGGTTTCATGTTTTTCCAGGTTCAACCAGCTGCTGCAACAACATTGCAAGAGAACGAGGCAGCAACACCGGAGGTAACCAAGGTTGAGGAGACAACACCAAAAGAGGAGCCAACCCGTGGTGGTGGCCGAGCCGGTAACAACATCAGATGCTCCCGAAGCCGAAGCCGATACCAAACAAGTCGTAGAAGGAGAAGAAACCAAGGTTGAAGAGGAAGCAAAGCCAGAGCCAAACGAGACAAAGGAAGAGACACCCGATGTGAAGTCGGAAGCAGTTACGGAGGAGGCCAAAGTCGAGACTACAGAACCCGCCACGGAATCGCCGGCAGATATCGCAGCAGCAAAGGAGGAGAAACCGAGTGAGGAGAAGGAAGATGAAAAAGGAGTTCTTCCTGTTGAGAAAGTCGAGGAATAGAGCCACCATCTTACAAAAGGTGGCATAGCTTAAAAGGAGCTTCTTCTTTTTATAGCTTGCATGTCATAGTTGGTAGAGTCATCATATTATTTATAATAACTATGTAGGATGTGGGTTTTTCTTCTTTCTTTGGTATTTGATGATGGGGAAGAAACTATGGGTTTTACATATTAAGTGATGTGCTTGTATGTATGTATGTGAGCACGCAGGCATTGTTTTGGTTCCATGAGAGTTGAGATGATGAGTTTGATATTTTGTGTGATGAGATGTGTATTTCTGTATTTGCATAATAAACATATTTTTGTCATAGAAGTTAAAAACTCATATTAATAATAGATTTAGTTGGCTATATAAATTATAATATTACGTACTGTTAGGATCTACTTTAAATTTTACACATTAGAAACTTTTAAGTTAAATATAATCCAAAAATATAGTAAAAACTTTCTCATTACCTGCCGTCAATTTTCACTAATCCAACAATAAAAAAATGAAACGTCAACCTATTTGAACCCGTATAGAAGAAGAATCCACTTACACAAAGTAAAAACTAAATAGTTTTACACTGATTTTGAATAGTTGTGTTGGGAACATTCCCTTCTCTTTATTTCCTTACAAATCCCAACAACAATTTTACACTTATTAGTCCAAAATCAAAGTAAAAATTATCCTATTTCATACATATATCTACACTAGTCAGATTGTGCTGGAACATAGAGAAACTAAACAATTAAAACTAGTTAGTGTTTGGTGCAATAGTAGAAGCATAGAGAGAATTTAGAGTCAAAACTTACACTATGGCATTACTGGAAGGGATAGCCGCCAACTCTAAAAGGTTAGTCTTCAAAAATCGTAAAACATACACGAAAGATCCTTGATTTCACCGAAAATACAAACTATGCAATTAGAAAACACTGATTAGAGGATTTCTGGTGAATCTAGATGTCATTGCACAACTGTGTAATTACATGAATGCAGATACCAAACAAGTCCATGGAAGTGAGCAATCCTTCCAATCTTGCCCCCTGCCTTATTCATGCAATGCTATACCTATACAAAACATTTGTCCCAGAAAGGGGAAAAACAAAGAAGAGAGGCAATGACATCTCATGAAGGAAAGACAATTTAACTTCTTCACCTTCTTACTTAGTCTAATGATAAAGCAGATGACAGTTAAACTATAAACCTGTACAAAGCTGAGTACCAATTTTTTTTGTATGTCAACCCCCCCTTTTTTTACCCCCCAAATGCAAATGTAATTCATGTTTTTGCTACCAGGTACCAAAGCTGCAGCCGACATGTTCCTGAGTAACAACGGTAAGCCGTTTTTGCATTTCAGCCTTGGAAGGATATGGCGGGAAACACAACCTGTAAAAGCAGGTATGAGAAGAAGGGAGACGCTCGAGGGGCTCCAAGGACTTGTAAATATAGAGCTGAGAGGCTAAACCACGGAAACCTTCAACCGGGAGATGCTTCAATGAGGTCCAGAAGAAAAGAAGTATCCTTCTTTTCTCTGCTGACATTTCCCTGACAATCTGAAATATTGTTGAAATGCGAGAAAGTGAATTGTCGGGAGGAATAGTAAAGCGTATAGGTTCATAGAACTAAACTAAGCAATAAAACGACTATAGCTCGCATAATCTGACCCTAATAACTATGCATTCTCCAAGCAGACAAAAGCTAAATACTAAAACAATAATCTAACAACTTCATCACTGTCGAGGAAGAATCATGCACCATCAACTTCTTAAGGGTCCTCTCATAAACATCGTGGTTCGGCAATCACTGACAGTACGCAAACCCAGATTGTGAGTTGCGACAAATCAAGTCATTGAAAAGGCGGTGCAGAAGTAAATGGTAGCGATGCAATTTTCTAACTAGCAGTACCATTATTGCCAATGAGTCGTTAATTTAAGATATATTCACCCTTGTTCCACAGGATCCCTGTTTTTAAAACAAGACTACAAATGTGTGATAAGGAGCAATATAAACATATTACACACACATATCAGGACCTTAGCATGATTAAAATCCAATCCTGTGTTTTAAGCTATATTCATCCTTGTTCCATGGAATCCCTGTTCTTAAAACAAGACTACAAATATGGGGTAAGGAGCATGAAAACAAATCGAAAGACATAGATCCTCTCGTCTTTATTTTTTATTAAAAAAAGAATATCAAGACCCTTAGCATGATTTAAATACAATCTTGTGTGTCCATACCTCCCAGAACCAGGTTATTTGTGGATCATTTTCTGTGTAGCCGTTGTACTCGGTTTGTGCCTTCCAGTCTTCAACACAAATAATACTTTCACTTCCATATAGCATCCAATCAAGGTCCTCGAGCTCTAAACTTTGAAAAAAGAACTTTTGGAGCCTTGAGTTGGAAAGAATATGGCCAAAGCCTTGGGAAAAATGGTCAACCTGTTCAGAAATAGATGTTACAAAGCGGTCCCGAATAAGAAGACTAACATATTCCTGCCTATTCTGGCTATTTACAGCAATGCGTTTCCCATCAACACAAAGCTCAACTAGTCTCCTGGATCCTAACTCCTCAACTTCTCTGACAAATGTCAGTCCTAAAACATCCGAATCAATAAACTCGGCATCCATCTCCAGAATCTTCTTGCAGCTGCTATACAACCATGGATCTGCCTCTCGTATATCTTCCAATGATATAGGCAGTCCAGCCAGTTGTCGGAAAAAAACAAGATCAAAGACAACACCTACTTGCACTTTATGCATCAATGCCAATGCAATCACCCGGCCAGAGAATCTGAAATACTCAAGATGCAAGGGATTCACCCTAGACGCTGCAAACAGAAGAAAACTCATAAGCAACATATACCCCGGAAGGGGCAGCGTAAGAAGGAATCCACATAACTCGTAAGGTATCAAAACATTTTTGCAGACAACGCTTTTATTATTACTATTACTTATATTATTATAAATTGGATCGCTGCAAATGGCCATAGAGTTGAGTCATTGTGTTTGGGCTATTGAATCAATAAACAAGAATGCATTTGATGACCTAAAGAACTTGTTTTAGTTTTAATAAAAATATGTCCGGACTAAATCGGGGTTTTACCCAGTTGATTTACAAAAACCAATTTTAGTAAGTGACACTAAAACATTTGATGACCTAAAGAACTTGTTTTAGTTTTAATACAAATATTGCTACACTTTCTTATCAAGTAGTTCAAGTAATGGTAAACAAGAAATTAATCAAGGCAGGCTCAAGGATGGGAAGCTATGTTTTAACGAGAAAAAGATTGAATGCGCCCCTCTTCCATGCATGTACAAATAGAATAGCCTATTTATACAGAATGGTAAAGGGGCCCCTCTATGATCAGCACATTGATAGTTCAGGGGTGAAATCGTGACGTTCTAAAGTTTGGGGACTAATTTTAAATGAGTGTCATATTTTAGGGTGCCTGGTTTGGTTAACTACATTTATAACCGAAACAAGGGAACACGGACACAGAAATAAGTTAAAAAGTGAGCAGAAACAAGTCTTCATTTCTCCATATCAAGCCACTGCAAACTGAAATCTGTCCTTATTTACATCTAGTGTTGTCAAGGTGTGCGTCTAGGCACATCTGCACCTTGCACCTTAGAACTAGATAACAAAAGCACCTCAAACCCTTTCAGGCGAGACTCATTTGATCTTGCACCACCCTAGTGTGCTTAGGTGTGCTTTTTTATAAGGCAATAAGCATAAAAAAGCCTGCATGATTGAAGTTCAGTTAATTTCTTTTATTTTTCACTTTTTACATTAGATACACCTTAAGTGGGAAAAAAGGGATAGTATCAAACTCTACAGTTCTCAATATTTCAGCATTCAACAAGAAGAATTAATCATAAGGAAATCATGTATAGTGACCAATAGAATTGCATGTTTTGTAGATAAACTTGAACACGCTTTATAGAGGTTATTATATATCTTAAGCCTATATATATAGGCACACGCAAAAATTCATAGATATACTTATTGTGTTTTACTTCTGACACATGAGCTTTAATAATTTTATATTATTTTTTTACTTCAGTAATATTTATTAATTATAAGACATTATGGATGGCTAAGATTATAAAATATCTTAGGGTTTCAATCTCGTGCAAGGATTACTAGTTGTCTTTAAGGTTTAAATCTAGGGCTAGGGTTATAACTTTATTAGTAACCCTAGTATAAATAAGTTGTAAAATATTTACAGACATGGTTTTCTTATTATTTTCTTGACTTAATAGAAAGAAACTAGAGCTTTTCATAAGCCTAAGTTTTCTGAAGTTCCATCTCTCTTCCTCGTTCGTTCAGCCTAATTCTATTGATTCACTGTTGTCCCCCCCCCCCCCTCTTAAACCACATCATCTTCACATGGAATAGCACTATTTTAGCGCCTTGAGCCTAAGGTGATAGAAGGATTCTAGAGCCTAGAGTGTGCCTTGCTCCCTTAACACTTTCTACATCAAACTGCTAAAAACAGAAATTTTGAATGAATCTAATAACTGCATTTATGACATATCAATTATTACTTCTAAATATTTCATCTTTCACAATAAGCGTTGAAAAGAATCTCTCACTTGCACAACAAGGACAAAGAAATATATTATCTTGAGGCAGGATGGGAAGTAAAAGAAGTTAAGAAGTTCAGCGAAACCTTACCAGGATTAGGAAAAAATCTTCTACGGTCATTTGGGCAAGGGATGAAAAGGGCATTCTCTGGATTAAATATAGCTTGGCATACCAAGAAAAACCACTCCCTCAGTACACCAGGGCCGGTAGCTTCTTCATTTTTAAATTCCATGAATAGACCAGAATGCAGTGATTCAGGGTCAGCACGAGCAATGTACTCAAATGATTCTGACAATAACTGAGACCTGTCAATGAGCATCTCATGCAATTCCTCGTAATCTTCTTTTACCTCGGGAAACATCATCATGGCCAAATGCCTCCTGGATTCAAAATCAGTGACATCCTTGTGCTCAAGTAGCCACCGGTTATCATCATTCCGTTTTGCAAACCGAATAATTAAGGTACACAATGAAGATTTATTATTCCTCAAAACCATCCAAAGCTTCTCATCAGCACCCACATAAAGTTTTGAGATGGCATTCAGTTCCTTTAAAATGGCAAGATACTGAGACCACCACTCTGTATGAAGAAATTCATCTTCACTGCTTCCCCTCGCAGCAAGGCTTTCCCCCACTCTGATAAGACATCTTTCCATTTTAGCCAACAAATCACTAAAAATAGCATGAAGAAACTCAACCTCCCCATGGGATGGATTGCGGTGATCCTCCTTTTGCCACTCAACTGATATGGGAATCCGGTACCCCACTCGCTCAAGAATGGTTGACTTCAAAGGGTTCAAGAATGCTGTGAAATCCCTCACGTCACTTGGCAACGGTCCCCCAATAGAATGCACACTAGATTCCAAGTCCCTAGATAGATTACCAGCCAACTCACTAACAAAGGGGAAAACGTCTTGCAAGGCAATTAACCCTTTAACCTCTGGCAGCATTAAACACCAGGAAGTGCCAAAACTTTCTAACAACGCCCCAAGTGCACTGCGGCACGATTCGTACAAATAATCCTTCCTTAGTAACTTGCAGAACTCTAATACTATGGGTGCACAAAAAGAATGAAAATGCTTTGACAATGCACTCATACATGAAGTTAAGAAATGTCTTATTGAAGCATCAGCACACTGCTTATTACTATTAATCGGAGACATATAAAGCATTACCAAAGCGGCAGGTGCCGAAGATGCCGTAAATATCTGAAAGTGAGCCGGAGCCGAGTCGTTATCGTCCTTGGGAGTAATTGTGAAAAAGTTGAGAATGCAATCTTTGATGCGTTTCGTCGAGGAAGGGACTACTTCCCCTCGGCAAAGGCGGCAAACAAGGGAGATCATATCGTCCATGACCTGCCAGGTTTTCGGGTGGTATGTCGACCGCATTCGACCAACTAGTTGTAGTCCGACATCGTTTTGGATGGCGCAATCAGCTAGGGATTGTTCCCACTGGAGCTGTTTCCTACCATAAATTAACCGCTGCTCGATCACCGGAATTCCGGTCATAACCTGAATCCTCTCGTGGAGGGATTTCACCGTGTCCTCCGAATTAGCCTGGACGACGATGGTTTTACCCCCGGAGATCATCCGGACGAAGAACTGGAGGCGTGAGGAGGAACAAGCGGCGGAAGACGAAGAGGCGACATCGGAGGAGGAACAAGGGCGGGAATCGACGACGGAGTCGGCGAACGAGGAAGAAGCCGGAGCTTCAGACGAGTGATGAACGGCCGTGATTGGGTGTCCCCCTTGATGGGTATGATCGTCTTTACGCATCCTGACGGGGACTAAAGAACCCTCCTCCTCGTCTCTCTGGTCGTCATCGAGAGCAAAGGTGTAATCGTCGAACTTGCGTTTGGAAGGGAGGCGCTGGTGGTCGTGGCCGTTGGGGAGTTGATCAACGGCGGTGGGCCGGAATAGAGACATTGGACGGTGGAACACCAGCCTTCTACGGTGGGGGAGAACACATAGATATAGAAAGATAAATTAATCGGGGAAAAAAAAGAAAACCCTTTGGAATTTAGGAATTGAAAACCCCCTTTTTTCTTTTTAGAGAGTGAACGAAGAGATTAAAAGGGAAAGGAATTGAATGCCAGAGCTGAGCCAATGATCGTCTCCCTCGTTTCGCCTATTACACTTTGCTTACATACAGTCGTCATCACCTAAGCTGCAGGGCTGTAATTTTACGCTATTACTACTATTTTTTCTAATTAATTTAATTTAATCCCTTTTTGTTGTCTTTATTTGAATTTACCAAAATGGGTCGCTAGGGATTATCTGCTGCCAACCGGCGCACCGTGTTTTGTCTGTGACCACTTTTTACTTCCGTGCTGCGAGTGACTGTACTAAATTAATTCCTATATTTTGTCATGAATTCGCGTGCGTGTCTAAGGTACGGTGTGATTAGGTACGATATTAATTAAAAATATTATATTATTTGATAATATTTTTAATTAGTGTCGTATCGTAATCGTACTACGACTATGATGCACTATATACTTATCATGAATTGATAATTGCTTTTTTCTGAATATGTAAGGATAATTATATGGTAATATTTATTTAATTTTTTATTTTTTAATAAGTCACATATATTATATATACATGATACTAGAATTCAAATCATCTCGATAGAAAATAACATCCTTACCACCGGGGGTTCGGCAATTGCTTTTTTAAATAATTTAACTTCTGTTTAACGAGATATTAAATATTTAAATGTTGCTTTGGATGTTTGACCGATGATAATCATTAAGAATTATAATTAATTGCTAAATTTTATCAAGACTACAAAATAGGTGAACAAAAATACTATATATAAAATATGTATTTATAAATTAATTTAACAGATAATTAATTATAAATAAGCAAGTATATTTAGTTCGTGTTAATTTTTATTCCCTTACATTTTAAACTATGATTTCTAGACCCCATACAAATAGCCTTTCATTTCCTTAGAATTTTCCCAAAAAAAAAAAGATGACTATAAATAGATTGGGAAAACAATCTATGTATAAATATGTTAGTCTTATATCATATCTCCGAGTAATATGATTTATATCTCCGAGTAATATTTAGGGGCGAGCAACGAAATCGAGAAAATTAAAAAATTGACTCGAACCGAGTTATGCGGTTCGGTTCGGGTTTGCATGTTGAGGTTCGTTTTCGATTCGGTTTAAAAATCAAGATTCTCAATTCGGTTCAATTTTGAGTTTTCCATATAGAACTCGTTAATTCCATATCAACCCGAATTGAAAAAAATATTATGACCCATATCAAATATTATATTTTAAAGATAGTCTCTTGAAATATTTGGACTTATAGTCTCTTAGAATATTTGGATATATTTTTATAATATTAAATGGATTGGATATTGTGTTTCAAATTAGAATATATATATATATTTTATAATATTTGCTATTCATGGGTTGTTTTATAAGGGTGAATATTTGAGTTTGGTTTTAATCAAATACTATATTAAACTAAATACTTGTGTTTAAAGTTGGTGATGTGGAATCATTGAGTGGATATTAATTAAATAAATATTTTTTATTATTTATTTTTTAGATTAATTGTCTATATTTTAACCATTATTATATAGACAAAATCTAAAAATTATATTATCACATAGACAAAATCTGTCCTGGAACACATTTTCTTTTACGCACTCTAAAAATAGTATCGTTATATAGACAAAGTCTATCCTGCAGTACACATTTTCAAAAAATACGACTGACGTAATTCATTTTTGCCTTACGTGTAAGATGTTATTCTTATAAATGTTAGATAAAGATATAAGTTAAAATTAATAATTAAGTTAAATTTTATTATAATTTTAGTAATGAAAGAATACTTGATAATTAGATTTATTTAATATTTAAATATTTATATTAGACAAGAATTCTTACTTTATAAATATAGAATCACCCAGTATTCTATAAATATAGAATCACCCAGTATGAAGAAATACTCTGGATGTATAAATATATATACAGACACAAAAGAATTGCTTGGGCCTCAAAATTTTTAAAAATATTTAAATCAGTCTCTAAATCCTTAAAAATAATAAAATTTCAAATCCTTACCACTACCGTCACCGGCGTCAACCTCACCTTTTCGGTTGTCGGACATAGTCAGTCATTTTTCTCAACATCAAAAACTGACGAATTATGTGCCAATCGAACGACTCTTTCATATCGACGTTCAATGTTTGATTGACATACCTTTCACCAATTTCTAGAGATGGCACGTTGGTGAAAACGATCGGTTGGGTCTAATGACCGAAAGGGTGGGTTGGCACTAGCAGCCGACGCTCAATTTTCAATTTTTTTTAAAAAAATTTTAAATTATTAAAAACAAAAAACTAATTAAAAGAAAGTATAAATTAAAAATGACACGTGTCAAATTTTTATTGGTTAATAATTTTTTAATGGTAATTAACTACTAGGCAGCTAAAATTATAATGGTTGAAACTTTAGGCACATATTTTTACAACAAAAGAAACTTTAGGCACCTAAAGTTCAAAAAACATACTTTAAGCACTTATTTTTCATTTAAGCCTTTCTGAATTAATAAGAGTTAAACTTGTCATTTTAAATCCAAACGAGATTTCCCAGAAACTAAAAAAATAGAATTCGTTAGGTTTGGATCAATAATAACTTTTCAAAAGAGATTTTTCTATTAAAATTCAAATATTTTTCATTGATTTTGGCTTTTCAAACTCAATCAAAAATGAGACCTTGTGAGAGGAGAAATTATATTATGAGTCATTCATGCCACGTCATCCATGGGATAAACCAATAAAAACCACTAATCTCATTATTTTTTTTTTCATGTCATATTTTTACCAAGCGAATCTTCGCTTGGTAAAAACCGTTTTTAAAATTAACGAGTGAAGATTCACTTAGTAAAAATATAACATAGAAAAAAATAATGAGATAGTAATTTTTATTAGTTAGTATAACATGACGAGAATAACTCATATAATTTATGACGAGAGAGAGAAAGAGAGATGCTTATTAGAGAAAATGAATAACTTTAGCAGAGATGAAAAGGTGAAATAAAGGAAGAATGAAGAAAAGCTGAGAAGAAAAAAAAACAAGTTGACGTGTCACCCATCTATTTTTATGACAGTTGGCAGCAGTGACAATTTTAGAAGTAAACTAAAAGTTTAATAATTATTTTAAAAATGAATTAAAAACTCAGCGATTGTGTAGTAAATTTTAAAAAGTTAGTGGCCAAAATAAAAATACCCTAAAAATTTAGGGATCGTTTATGTAGTTTACGCATAAATTTTTTATCATACTCAACAGTTCATACTCATGTGTTGATCAACAAGACAACTATCGAAAATAATTCAGTTTTCCTAAAGTATGAAACCAAATTCTGATAAATTTAAATAAATGGACTAAGTTTTCAATTTTCATAAATTCTCATGTATGCTTCGAGAAGACTGCTAACTCTTCATCCTCAGATATGCAAACATAATATATATGTACATATATATATATATTAAAAAGGTCTGAAATTTCTCAAACATCATTTCTCCTTCTTCAAACAACAGCATTTCATAAAAAAGAACCAGCAACACACGTATGTTGCAGAAAAATATAACAGAGCACATCAAGACAGAAACCGGGGAGCTGAAGAAATGATCCTTTTCACAAAGTAGTCTGATTTAGTACACTCATTTGCAGTATTTCAGTGAACCCTAAGACAATTTGAACTCAAGCCTCGTCTTTCTTTCAAAAGCGTATCACCGCTTCATCTTTTACAAGGCAGTTAAACCTACGTGGAACAGGAGTCAGAGACATGGCAAATGCACAGGATTTAGATGTGTTCCCAATTCCATGATGCAAAGCACCTTTTTTCTCATATTAGAAATTGTTGATAGCTACCAACAAAGAACACTTCATTTTTTCCCATTGAGTTTACGAAAAGGTCTAATGTTTTCTTGTAAGCACATCAACAATTAGAAAGAAATAAGGTACAAAATGTTGCATCACAAAAACCATTAAATCAGATCGTCTTCAAAGATTTTGTTCTCAAAAATGGAAAAAGGGTAAAATCAACAGGATTGGGAAGAAAATTAAAAATTAGAAACTAACTGACATGCATGAGGACCTCTATGTTTCAATAAAGTTGATGCATAACTTACTCAATTGCACCCTTATGACAATTTCAGCTCCGAATATGAGACGAACCAATCCCACAGAAACTCATGCACATAAGTTATCTTACTAAACAATCTTGATTCCCAAAAACAGACAGCAAACGGTCAAGAATTAATTCTACTGATAGAGAAGAAATCATGGTACATTTTCTACAACTGCTTATCTTTTTTCCTTCTTAACTATAACACTAATTTGAACCCCTCCGATAGGAAATCATCCCTGAAACCCAGAAAAAGATCAATTAGACAAAGTTGCACCAAAGTAATCGTAATGTCATTAACATACAACTACTTGCATAATGGCGCATCATTTGTCCATACTTTAGCATGTCAATGCCAATGGTAAAGTCTTACCGCTTTCTTACGGCCTCATAACAATCATAATGTCATTATACACAACTACTTGCACAATGGTATACTATTTGTCTACACTTTAGCATGCCAATGCCAATGATATTTGTTTTACGTTCAAACCAACAAGGTTCATAGTTCTCATAAACCAGCATCTCCTGAAACAAGAAACTTAGCCTGGCCTTTGCCATTTAACCGAAAGCTTTAGCATCCATTTAATACACTTTACCCCAAACTAAGCGAAAGTAAATGCTGATAAAATGATCAAAATGATATGCTATCAAGTAGATACATTAGAGCTACTTACATCTTCTTGATATCCCCATTATCCTCTCCGTCTCGCTGCCTCGCGTCAACATCGAGTGAAACGAGGCTTTGCAAGCAAATGTCAGTTTCATAAGAAAGAGGCATACCAGGGACCCAAGCATCATTAGCCTTCTGCTTCACCAAATCATACCAAAATAGATTTATGTTAACATGTTCCAACAAAACTTGATTACCACTCCTAGAGTATGCAGGAGGCTTCAAAAACCTCTAAGGACCAGCCAAAACAGTATAGTCCAAGACTCCTTAACCCCATGTTCCTTCATCACCCAAAGATCAACTCGAGCATCACCATGATTAGTGACGACACACAAACAACCCCCCAAAACCCCAATATTCAATTGTAATATATCATCTTGGTAATCCGGTTGAGGCACTTCATTGTAACTTTCAGCAGCTAAATCCAAGGAAATGACCATATTTGTCACTAAAAGATCAACTTTTTTAGTCAAAATCTAGTGTAAAGCATCACTAGCAAAAACCCCATTAGCACTCGGAAACGTTGAAACACAAGGGATATCTTGAATTTTCCTCCACCTGTTTCTCTTCAAGCTGCAAACATTAACCTCTGGTTCTAAAGGCTTATCACCATCAGCCCTATCAAGCTGAATAATCTTAACCACTTTGTAATCATCGGCAACCGGGTCGTGCCCGAACCCGCAAACGTAACCCTTGCAGGATCCCAGGTAAGGTAAAACCTGGTACTTTCTAGTGGAAGGATTCCAAATAGCCATGTCTTCGACTATGTTGCAGAGCAAACCATTGCAGGAACCCAAAATCTCGACCCCATGGTTGTAACTCATCAAAGGGTGTTCGAGCTTGGCGAAAGGGCCGAGGGAGGAGAGATCGGCGGCGTGGGGATTGGTGTTTTTGAGGATCAGGGTGTGGTTAGTACGGGTCTTGAGGGAGCGGCTGAGATGGAGGTTGATGAAATCGGGATCGTCGATCAAAGATCGCCATAGCTTCGAGACGGATCGTAAGCAAAGAATATACTTAACGGGCAATCGGCTGAGGATGTCGGAAATTAAGTCATGTGAGACCATCGTTTTCCTTGTTTCGGCTCCGATTCCAAAGGGTCAGAAGACTGGTAGATATGGAGGAAATGGAGAATCTTGTACTTTTACTTGCCCCGATCTACACCATGAACCGTGGAAATTTAGCTTTTTATGGTCTAATGGCAAGTAGTCCTGTACTTTTCAAAATACACTCTTTTGGTCCAAATCATGACGGAAACCGTTTCCTCCATTAAAGTTGAATGATCTGGAATCATCCTCGTAATTTCCTTCCTAGTTACATGGTTAGAAATTTAGAATACCATTCTTTTTTCTACATATTTTCAACCAATAAAGTAGAAGAGACAAGGTCCATCCCAGAGAAGATTTATCCGGGAAACGAAGTCGGAGCTGAAATAAAAGCCGAAAAAGCCGATGAGCAAACCATTAGAGACAACTTAATAGCAAAGGCGAAAGGTGCTTTAGGCAACGTTGTTGTCCAAAGGGGACTACGCTGGGGTAACAGTTCAAGTTGCCCTGCAGTCTTCACTCTCCAGGCATCAACAGTTATGTACAGCAGCCCAACACTAGTTCAGCTAGCCGGATTCGTTTCAAACAAGACGGCATTGGCACTTTCTTTGCTCACATCTGGTCTCAATGCGGCCAATTCCGTTGTTAATATGGCGACAGATAGGGTAGGAGGAGAATGATGATCATCTCTATGTTTGGGATCATTACTTGTCTTGCCCTGTGATTTTATTTGTTGTGTCCTTCCAAGCTGCTAGCCCTGCTCCCCAAATTAGCCAGTTTACTTCGCTACAAATGGTACATGTCCGAGTTACATTTCCATTCCTAATCCGACATCATGGAATTGCATGTCTTGCCTGAAAGCTCATTGTTCTTTTTGTGCCAATGGGGCAAATGAAGTAGATCATTTGCCAACTACATAGACCTTTCCCTTTTTTCCCAATGGTTAGATTTATTATGGTCAAATGACCTCTTAGCTCCCCTTACTTTCGAAATTGAGTAAATTGATACCTCTAAAAAAGAGGGATTTAATCTCCGTCACTTAGTTTTGATTTGATTCTCTTTGTTCAGTGTTCTCCAGGAGTATGGCCACAGGCCTAGAAAACTCATGCCATGCCGAGCTAAATTAGACTTACCAGTTGAAATACAGAGGACTCGGTGGAGGGATTGCTGTTTTAATTGGGGTCAGCACTCAGCAATCTCATCGTTAGCCTCACATTAACACTAACAAAAGCTCTCGGTTCCTCTGGCACATTTCTTCTTTTCCCCGGCTTCTAGGTTGAAACCAAAGGGCTGTAATTTCAGGAAGTTGAGAAGATGCTGGAATCTGGTTTCATGCCATCACCATTCAAGACCAGTCTATATAAGCACCGAGAAGATCCAATCAGTGTGACTTGTAATGACCGAATGTAACACTTGAGGGTTTTATTTTATTGCAGATTTGTATTTTTATTCGTGATTACCATCTTAGAAGAAACTGAAAGTGAAAATCTATTCTTCAACCGGATGTACAGAATTCTTCAAATTCACAGCACTGTCATCAAACTGAGCCAGTCATTAGGGAAAAGCTCATGTTCGAACTTCAATTAAAAAATTAAGCTCAACTCAAGCTAGATCAAATACTTGCTAGAACCATTAAAATACGATAACAAAGCATGATTAAATGTCACAATCATTTAAATCTACGAAACATCAAACAAGATGATGGAAATATGTGTTTTAAGAACCATGATATGAGTGAAGAAGACAACTGGTAGTGCCTGAAGCAACAGTCTTTTTCTCAGCTGTTGGAAAACAGATCACAACACTTTTCAATCTGCTTCGGCTTTAAATGTAAACCATCAAGTCCAGATGCAGGAATTAAAACAACGGACCAAGATGAAGTTGAAATTTCTAAAAGTCTCGCACAATAAAAGCTACCAACAATCTTATAAGGTTAATACATGGACCCATGTTGACCTTTCTATAAAATAATAAAAAAAGTTAATGAAACATAGTATGCTTTGAAAGTTAAGAGAATTGTCCAAGCTTTTTCTGCCAGACAGCAAGTCCAGTTCATATGTCAATTGTGTTTGACTTCCCAAGTCAACCCTTTGGGAGATCCGCGGGTAGAAAAAGCAAAGCTTCAAGGTTGTCTAAAACATGGTTATAAAAAATTTAAGTCAATTTCTTATCCAAAAAGTCAAAAAACAGAAGACTAAGCACAGAAAATAACACAAGAATACAAAACCCAACATCAGTGAAAACATTAAATAAAGCAAACTTAGCTGGTTACCTGTATAAATAATAAGCCCTTTTAACTTCTTTAGCACTTTGCTCATACTATGTATATTTTCTTGATTTTGATTATAAGACCAATTTGAATCCTTTTGAAAGGAAATCATCCCTGAAAACACAAAAGAACCATTGTTAGGCATTAAATCGGTGGACATCGTGTGACTATTCACACTCAAAAGTGTCAACTGATCTAAGGCTCGGGTGCACAGGACAATAAAGAAATGCTTGAAAGGAAGTTCAAACATGCTGGGTGTTCCACCATTTTTACCTCTTCTTACAACTTTTTTTCTTCAGTTTCTCTTGTTCTTTTCGTTTCTCTATCTGCACTCTTTTCGGGTCATCGATTTGAACAAGGCTTCCGATATAAGCCTCAGCACCAAATGTACCCGGACTACCACCTATCTTCACACTCCGCATCTTCTTCTTTTCCAGATCATACCAGACAAACTTTTGACTGTTGATTTCCATTAGAACCTTATCAAGATCCTTGGAATAAGCTAATGGTTTTAGGAACCCTAAAGTGTTAATGGTTCTAGTCCTTTGAACCGAGAGCAACGGAGTCCAAGATTCTTTCACCCCATATTCCTTCATAACCCAAACATCAATCTTTGCTTGGTCATAATTACAAACAGAACATAGGCGTCCTTCCAAGACACCCACATCCAACAGATAGCTCTTGTCAGCACAATCAGGTTGAGGCACTTTGATGAACTCCTCGGTTCCGAGATCAAAACCCACAATCCTATTCCGAATTCCATTCGCGGCGGCATCACCCAATGCAAAACCCCACCGGCCAACACACCATAGCCTCGTCGATGCAACAAATGGTAGAAGAATTGAAACATAAACCGAAGATGACGAGGAAGGTTAGTGATTTTCCTCCACGAGTCATTCTTCAAACTATAAACCTAATCGAAAAAGTAGCTATCATCCTCTTCATCATCAGTTTTATTGAACTTCGCCATCCTCACGACCTTATAATCATTAGTCTTAACATCCTGCCCGAACCCATAAAAGATATACCCAGATTTACAAGATTCACCTGGCGGGGGGTCGATTTCCGAGACCGGAAGTCGACAGAACTGCCTCGTCAACGGATTATACAAAAGGTCATCTTGAAAAAGAAGTTGCTTTGCAAGTCAGAAACATCAAAGCATTTTTTTGATGAGATTCAGGTATTTATGGGTTAATATATCTTTTTAAAATTTGTTCCGTTATAAATTAACTTTTTAACGCATCTTTAAATGGCTTAATCGGACATATAAATCTCAAGATACGTCTATTTTAACGAAAACAAAGCATGCAAAAAATTTTAATAAAAAATTAATACGAGATTTTTAGACAATTATAAATTTTTAAAATTTTATTTAATTATTTGTAATTTAAATCAATATAAGATTCTGTAATATCTATTAGGATTAGATTTATTTAATTAAAATTTTATTTTAGCATTTATTTATTATTAGAAGTTACTTATATAAATAGTTAGCATTTATTTACTGTATTTAATTCTTAAGTTTAGTAAGATTAAAATTTCTGCATTATCTATATAAAAGAGGCTTAACTTGAGATTTAGATGTTCGATTGAAACGTTTCAAGATGCGTTGGAAAATTAATTTGCAGCCGGATAAATTTTAAGAAGACATGTTAATCTATAAATACCTGGATCCCATCTAAAAATACTTCGCAAGTTGACTGATGTTTCTGACTTACAAAGTAGTTTCAACTTTTTTTTCAAAATAATTATTTTAACCTCTTTCATGCTCGCATCAATTCCGTTACACGAACCAAAGGCTTCAGTCCCAGCTCCGCTACTCAGAGGGTAATCGAGTGGGACGGCGTTATTCAGAGAGTCGAATTCCACGGAATAGAGACGCAAACCTTTGAGGATGATGTTGAGATTCGACCTGGTCTTGACGGAACGGCTTAGATGGTCGTTGATGAAATCAGGGTCGTCGATCAAAGAGCAGCATGGCTTGGACAAGGCCTTGAAACGCACCAAGGTCTTCACCGGGAGATGGTTGAAGATGTCGGCGATCACATCCATGGGGAGCTTAGACATTTCTGGGATTTGGGGTTTCTGAGATTTGGGGTTTACAGGTTTTTTTTTTTACCGTTTGAGATATGGGGGTTTGTTTGCGGGGAAAGGAAAGAATCGATAGCGTCGAGAAGCGAGTGGAGTGGCAAACAGTGGTTAGACAAGTGGTTAAACCTGGAAATGACAAGAATAGGATATCTTGTGAATACGTGTCCCGCTGTTGATACTTTAAAATATTAAAGTAAAAATGATTAGTAGAAATAAATTTCTTTTAATTTTTTACTGATTATGTAAAGACGAGTCTAGAACGAGCTACACTGCTAAAATTATTAATACAATACACCTTTGAATACTATTAATTTTTAATAATTATTAAAAAAATTAAAAACTCAACAAGCAATTAATTATATTTTAAAATAAAATTTTAAAAAATATTCTATAAATTATTCTCATCGTCTTATACATAATCATATCTAATTAAATAAAATTATATTATTTTTATTTTTTCATAATAATATTTATAAATTAAAAATTATAAATTTTCACTTTCTTCGTATCTTATATATTTATTTTAATATGTTATCGAATGAAACCGTTAAAATAATATAATGATTATATACCCGTTGGAAGATTCATTGCTTCAAACCTGCAACTTCTATCTACAACTGTCTAATGGTCGAGTCCGAAACAGATTTAAATAAAACATTTAATAAACAAAAGAAAACCAGTATTCTTGAATGGAGTTGGAAGATTAATGTAAGCCTCGTTCTTCAAGTTTCCGTAAAATTGACGCCCACCACGAGAAGGTGATCCGGACGGCGGCAGGCAACAAACATATATACATATTTGACAATTTAATCTTCTCTTTTTTAAAGCTTTAAAACATATTTTACCAGTTTTTAGGGTTCCATGGTTGCCGGCGGCTTTCATGGGTTTTACCAATTTCTAGGGTTCAAACGGATAAGTTAATCCCAGTGTTTTTAATATATTAAAATTAATTATTTTATTTTTGTCTATTTTAATTTGTGAGTTAAATTTTGTTAAGTATTTTTTTTATTATAACGATTTTATTCATTAACATATATGAAGGTACAAGGAAGAAGATGATTTGTAACTTTTAATTTATAAGAAAATATTATACGAAAAATAGCGTGGTGTTATTTAATTAGATAGACTATGGATGAGATGGTAAAGATAATTCATGAAATAGTTTCTAATTTTATTTTGAAATATGATTAATTGGATGTGGAACATTTGAGATTTTTAATAATTATTTAGAAGTCATTAAAAAATTAATGATGCTCAGCAGTGTATTGCGTTAATAGTGTTCAGCGGTGTGCGTCGCCCGTTCTAAAATTTTCTTATGCATATTATATATATTAAGGGATATATTTTGATATGTAAAAAAATTATACAATCCTTCGTATTTACACAAACTCATATATTAAAGTATTTTTCATATGTTAAATCAATTGAAAAAATATTTAATTACATCATTAGAGTTTATCTTGAACAATAATTATAGATCATAGATTATATAGGAATAAAAATCTTTTGCCTCTTTTTGGTGTCCCTTCCCGTACCCAAATACTAAAAAATTAAATTTTAAGGCTTAATCTTAAATTTTATATTCTAAACCCTAAACTTTAAAACCTAAAAATATCATATCCCTAACCTTAATCATAAACTATAATCTTAAACTTTAACCTTAAACTTAAAATTTAAGAGTAGGGCATAATAAGAGACATACTTAGGCGCAGACAATCTCCATCCATTAGATAGTTGGTATGAATTGGTGTCTGAGTTATAGGGTTGGCTCAGGGTTAAATTATGATTTTGATATCTTTATTATATTAAAATTTTGAGATATATTTCTTTTATTTTATAGTATCTTTAATTAATTTAAATATTTAATTTAGTGACTATTTCGGCTAAAGGGTTAATATAGATTTAAATATGAGATTTTTGTATCTGGAAGGATTATAATTGTAAGAATTATTAGTGTTAATTATTTGGGCTAACTGAGCAATTTATTTAGTATTTATTTTTTAAAGTGGGAACTTATATTATTTAGCCAATGGCATCCGCAAGAACAGTGGATGAAATACAATCTGCAGTGCTCAAATAAAAATAGGAACTCGATTTAGAATCTAAAGTCCAGGCGGCAAGGTCGTGAGCTGCTGCATTTGCCGTTCGAGGGCAGTACTGCAGGGATATGTGAGGGTTGTCTTCTAACATATTTCGTGCTTCCACAAGGGATTGCTCTAGTAAAGATAGACCTCCTTGTGGTGCCTTCAACAAATTGACTACATTCGTTGCGTCCCCTTCGATGATTACTTTTGGCCACCCTCGGTCCAAGGCTAGCAAGATGGGCTCAAAGCATGCGTGAGCTTCCACGATCGACGCTGCTGCAGCATTGGGGTAGAACTTGGTACAACCAGCAAGCACGAGGCCATTAGAATCCCGAGCTAAAACTCCAATTGCAGCATGACCATCCGTAGAATGGAAGGAGCCATCAAAGTTGAGTTTGATTGTGTCATTATTAGGTTTCCTCCAACCATTCGATGTGCCATTTGAATAAGCTTGGGTGTGTACTCCATGACATGCATTATAGGCATCTTAAAGTTGGCGGGAATTCATAATAGTTAGCCCACTACATTCCCGTCATGAACTTGAAGGTTCCGGCGGTTCCAAATATTCCACAGCAACACAATGAAGCCCGTAAATACTGCTGGTGTAAGGAATAGCTGAGAGCGTTCAAGCCAGGTAATGCAAGTTGAAGAAGTGTCCAATAGAACCCGTCCATGTAACCCAAAGTCTTGGAGTATGGCACGTGTGGACGCACAATCTCGCAGTGCATGAAGGACTGTTTCTTCACACTGTTGACACATTCGGCAAATGCCATCGGATAAACCTTCTGCGACTAGACGAGAACCCACAGGAAGGGCCTCTAGTGCAGCCCGCCAGATGAATATCTTAATCTTAGGCAGTGTTCTGCGTTTGGATAGAGCATACCAGATCTTTGCAGGTGGATGATCAGAGTGATTCCTTCGCATTAGCCATAAATAAGCCGAGCGAACTGCATAAATTCCACTTGAATGATTGACCCAAACTAGAGTGTCATTAGATAATTGAATAGGGCAAGATAGTATTGCTTGACGATCGATGGGATGAAAAATCTCACTTATTTTAGCAACATCCCAAGCGTTGAGGGAATCGATCATGAAGTCACCACGGCGTAATGGATTTGCTGGATTGTCCATGTAGGTCACCGAAAATTCAATCGGTAAAGCTCCCCCCATTTGTCCGAGATGCGGACTCGACTATTAGTGCACACCCGCCAATAGAAGCATGACTTGAGTGCTTGTAATGCCATATGCATTGATCTCCATGCATATGAAGGCCGAGAACCAAGTGTAGCATCGAGAATATGTTTACCTTGGAAGTATTTTGCTTGTAAGACCTTGGACAGTAAGGATGTTGGTTCCATAATCAGTTTCCAGATTTGCTTTCCCAGCATTGCAATGTTGAACAAAAGTAAGTCGAGAAATGTGAGTCCCCCGGCTCGTTTTGATTGACACAATTGTTTCCATGCAACCAACCACGATCATGAACACGACCGGACCTCCAATAATCTCTGATCACACTAATAATTTATGATATTAATCCATCCGGTAACATATAACACATCATCACATGTGTAGGGATGGCCTGAGCAACAGATTTGAGGAAAACCTCGCGACCACCAAAGGATAGTAAATTTTTCGTCCATCCCCGAACTTGCTTTGTAACTCTGTCTAGTACAAATCCAAGCTTGAGGGACTTGTTTAGGCCGATTAAGAGAGGTAGACCCAAGTAATGATCGATGTCATCCACCTCTTGAATCTGGAGAATGACAGTGAGTTGTGCACGAGTTTCTGGCAAGATGGCTGGGCTAAAATAAATAGCCGATTTCTCTAAGTTTATACGCTGGCCAGAAGAGCTCGCATAAGTCTCTAGTATATGTTTGACTGCCTGAATTTCTTGAATACAGTTTCGGACAAACAGGATGCTATCATCGACATAGAGCAAATGAGTGATGCGAGGGCCGTATCGACTAGCTTGCATACCTCGTAATTTGCCCGAGGACTGTGCAGCATGTAGAAGCGCGGATAAACCTTCTATGCAGAGGAGAATTAGGAATGGGG
Source organism: Hibiscus mutabilis (assembly GCA_019671005.1). Lineage (NCBI taxonomy): Eukaryota > Viridiplantae > Streptophyta > Magnoliopsida > Malvales > Malvaceae > Hibiscus > Hibiscus mutabilis. The sequence continues at coordinate 12,246,368 of CM033756.1, read as the reverse complement.
ATAGTGGGTCCCCTTGCCGTAATCCACGCGAAGGTTGGATGATATCCGATAATGAACCATTCAGCCGAACTTGATAAGAGACTGTGCTCACACATCTCATAATTATATCGACCCATAGGTTAGCAAAACCCAACGGAATCATCATGGATCGGAGGAATTGCCATTCCATCCGATCGTATGCTTTCTCGATGTCCAATTTGATCGCGGCTCCTTTAGATGGTCGTGCTCCCGAAGAATGCATGGAATGAAACAGTTCATGTGCTATAAGTATGTTATCCGATAACATTCAACCCGAGAGGAATGCTGCTTGATTCTCGCTTATATAGTGTAGCGATGTCCCTCTCGCTAAAAAAATGTGTTGGTTATTTGTTTTGGAAATATTGTCTTCTGCGTGGGATTTTATAAAACCCGTGTTTTATTTAAAAATGGAGTCGCCACCGGCCACTCAAGGTGGACCGGACACCGTAAAAATCAGAGATTTAAAATTGATGGGTTCGGGAGTCGGTTACGGATGGGGAAGGATTAGCACCCCCACACCGCCCAAAATTGGTACTTTAATAATTACCGCTTTATTAATATTTGACTTTCCGGATTAAAATGATGATTAAATTAAAATTTGGTTATAAGTGCGAGTAGATTTTAAAGGCCCCATTATTCGAGAATAAACACCCAACCACTATCACTACGCCTGATACTGGCCCCGTTTACGCTCGAATAAAAGGACACCACATTGACAATTTATATTTCCGAAATGTAATTTAAAACATGGCAAACATACATACAATGCGATAAACATATAAATAAATATCAACATAATAAAATACTAATCTAACATATATAAGCATTAATTTAACACATAAAAATGCATTCTAACATAAAAAACACTACTCTAAAACATGCATGAATATTAACCTAGAAATATACTAATTAAGGTAAAACAAATATTTAACATTATCCATATACGTTGTAATTAAATAAAATGTTATATATTATTTTACAAACATACATAAAAATATGTACACATACATACAGAAGATAAGATGAAATAAAAAATAGTGCATATTATACATAGATAAAAACATAAATATATATGTACATATATGACCACCGTCTCCCTCTAACTGAGCGGGGGTTGGACTTGAGCTGCTATATCCCTCCAGCGCTGAGCGTACTGCCTGAAGCTTTCATTATGCTTTTGTTTCATCTGTTGCAACGTCCACCGGTCTGGCATCATGTCATTGACGTGTCGGTACTACTCTAGAAAAACTGTGGCCAAGCCTCTCCAGGATTTGATATGATGTCGGCTCAATTGATTATACCATCGGGTGGCAGATCCCGATAGACTGTCCTGAAAGTAGTGAATTAACAACTTGTCGTCTCGGCCGTATCCTGTCATCCTTCGACAAAACATAGTAAGATGAGCACAAGGACAGCTTGCCCCGTCATACTTCTCGAATTCTGGGACCTTGAATTTAGGAGGTAAAACCAAATCTGGGACAAGACTGAGTTCACTGGCATCGAATCCACTGAAGGTATCTTTTACTCCCATAGCCTCTAGCTTCTCTTCGAGTCTCTTACATTGATCTTCGATTTCCTTTGAAGCTTCTACCTTCGGCCTCTCGGTCTCAAACATATGATCCATTTCTGAGATAAAATTTTAAGCTTGATTGCCTCCGGGCTTAGCTTCTGATGCAGATGGTTGATTTATAGGGATCGAAGTATCGACCTGATACAGATGAGACTTTCCCCGAGAAATGATCACCTGAGGTTGAGATTCTGATTGTATCCTGGTTTGAATGTGCGTGGACCCAGAGGATACATAAGATTCTCGTCCCCCACAGTGGGATTTACGGCAGAGGCCTTTCCAAACTCGGAAAGCTTTAATCCCAGCATCTGTGCCATTTGGCCCATCATGTCTTGTTGTGACTTTGCAAGTTGTTCCCTCATATCCTGTTGGACTCTCGCCAAGTGTTCCTTAACCTGCTTAGCTATGTTCACTAGCAAATCTTTCTGATCTTGCTCAATTTTTTTTCAATTTTTCATCGTTCGCCATCTTTGTTTTGTACCGGGTTCCATATGGATGCTGAGCTGACTGATCTTCTACTTTATCCAGTATCACCTTCATAGGACACCTCTAGAGTCAGTTTTCTTATTTTAAAAATGAATGTATATGCATGTAGAATGTGTCCTAAATTGATGCAATGCAAAATCAAGATTGTGATGATGTTGTGCAATGATGCAGATGAAATCAATGCGATGAGAATAAAATGAAACGAGTTAGTACCAAATAAAATAAAACAAATGGTAAACAAAATAAAGCAATTAAAACTGTTCATGAACAAGAAATAAGGCACCAAAGCCTAAATAGGGTGACCACTAATCGGACAGAGTTTCACATGGCTCTAAAGGGTTAGCTCCTACGGCTCACTATATGTAGTTTTGGTGCTAAAAGGTACCCGAATTGTCCTTGTTGTCCCCTACTAAGAGTAGCAAGGCCCCCGGTCATCACCCATTATAGGCTCCTTTCAACCGAGTTCAACTCAGGGGGACCCATTCGCTTATACCCATACGAAGGAACGATATCCTCACGAAAGCATAAGGTACCCCCGAAGGTACTTGCTAGGCCCATACGGAGGAACGATATCCTCACGAAAGCATTAACGTTTCCCCCCACTTAAAAAAACGGGTTTATATGCCAAATTTTAAATGCGTTAAAATAAACGTGCAATTATAACCGAATGTTACTTTAATAGTCACTTTAATCCGGAATTTCCAATTTTATTAAAGCGATAATTATTTAAAAAAAGCTCGACTCTCTTATTTTTTTGAAAAAACAAAAACATCCCCAGCGGAGTCGCCATTTGTAGCGATGTCCATCTCGCTAAAAAAATGTGTTGGTTATTTGTTTTGGAAATATTGTCTTCCGCGTGAGATTTTATAAAACTCGTGTTTTATTTAAAAATGGAGTCGCCACCGGCCACTCAAGGTGGACCGGACACCGTAAAAACCAATGATTTAAAATTGATGGGTTCGGGAGTCGGTTACGGATGGGGAAGGATTAGCACCCCCACACCGCCCAAAATTGGTACTTTAATAATTACCGCTTTATTAATATTAGACTTTCCGGATTAAAATGACGATTAAATTAAAATTTGGTTATAAGTGCGAGTAGATTTTAAAGGCCCCGTTATTCGAGAATAAACGCCCAACCACTATCACTACGCCTGATACTGGCCCCGTTTACGCTCGAATAAAATGGCACCGCATTGACAATTTATATTTCCGAAATGTAATTTAAAACATGGCAAACATACATACAATGCGATAAACATATAAATAAATACCAACATAATAAAATACTAATCTAACATATATACGCATTAATTTAACACATAAAAATGCATTCTAACATAAAAAAACACTACTCTAAAACATGCATGAATAGTAACCTAGAAATATACTAATTAAGGTAAAACAAATATTTAACATTATCCATATACGTCGTAATTAAATAAAATGTTATATATTAATTTACAAACATACATAAAAATATGTACACATACATACATAAGATAAGATGAAATAAAAAAAATATGTGCATATTATACAGAGATAAAAACATAAATATATATGTACATATATGTTACACATTTAATATATAGTAAACTACTTTATGATAATAATAACAATAATAATAAAATGCTAAAATGAAGATGCATGATCTATACTAACACTTCATAAAATAGCATGGATCTAAAGGTTAGGGACTAAAAGGTATGAATATCTAATTACATAGCATAAATGTCTAATATTACAGGATGAAAATGAAACAGATGCAAAACATGCGGGCTAAAATGCGAATAAACATAAATGCAGGGCTGGAAATAAAAAAACATAATAATATTAACAACAGTGACCAGTTTGAATAAAAAGCAAAATAGAAATGCCATATAAAAATAAAAAGGACGAAAAAAGGCAGGGATAAAGGGCAGGGACCAAGGGCGTAATTTGCCTATTAAACATCTCGCGGATCCTCCCCGGGTTACGGGTCACAGCGGGTCGGGTGGTGCCAAAACGACACCGTTTTGGCTTTGGACGGTTTAAAACACTTAGAACCCTTTTTGTTTCGAATTAGATTTAAAAAAAACATAATCATATCTTCTTCCTCTCTCAGCCAGAGACGCCGCTCCTCAGATTGTTCACGCACCAGTCACCGACGCAGTGGCCTCGCGGCGGCGGAGCGATGGCGGCAAGGTAAGCTTTCGATCTTTTCTTTCTCTCTTTTTCGATTCAAGGATTTAAACTGGAAACAAAGAAACTTTCAGTTTTTCAAACTAAAAAACCCCTTTTATTTTAAAATAATCCTTTGATCTGAGTATGTAGGATAGAAGAGAAAGATTTGAAGTTCTTGATATGAAATCACCTTTTTTATATTCGATTTCCGATTTTTTTTTTACAATCTCGAACTGAAAACCTTTTTTTTCTTACAAATTTTTTAGAACTCCAGCCCCCCCTTTTTTTTAACTGAAAGACCCCTCTCAATCTCCTTCATCAATTTTTCGATCCTATTCGGTTTTTATAAACCATATTAACAACCCCCACTCTATTTTGCAGATCTGAATTTTTGGAGAGATTTACGCCAGATTTTGTGGGATATATGACAGTGGTTTTGGTAGGGGTATGGGTATGGGTATGGGTAGATGGCAGATTAGGTTAGGTTATTTTTTATTTAAGGGTTGATTTTGAGGTTTTATTTTAGGGTTTCGGGCTGTGGGTGTTCGGGTGGTTGCCGGAGATGGTGGCCGGAGAAGGGTGAACGGTTGCGGCGGGTTGATGGCAGCAGGTGAAGGGTTAGGGTTTTTAGTTTAAGGTTTTTTTTGGGCTGTTGGGTCGGGTTAATGGGTTTGGACTCGGGTCGGGTCATGGTTTGGATAACCCGGGCAAAAACGGGTAATTACATACGGTGTGTCATTAACGGTCGTAAGCTGTTGACAAGTACCTTAGAGACAGCCTCGTATATAACATTGCAGACTGATCGGACGATAGTGCCGCATGGAGACAAGATCACATTCGGAATTAAGACAAGCACGGTCTTGTTAATTGGTGTGATGTCGATTGCACCATTGAGGATGTTCAAGCAGAATTATATAATGTCGTCCCCTAGAATATCCCAAAAGTGAAGGTAGAATAAGATATGTAAATTCGAATAGGATAAAAGATCGACTTTTATTGCATTATTCCAAAAGTAATAATAAACCAGCACTTTCTACATACAAGCAACCCTCCATATGTAACTTGCGTTTGATCCTCTCCATTTGATTCTTTTTTAGTCTCGTCTCGCATAAGAAGATCACTTCGAGTCCTTGAACTGTCGAAGGGTTCCAAGCCCCCGACAGTTCCAATATAGAAGCCTCATGGCGATGGGCCAACCTCCGCCGAATCATTATTTGTTGACAGTGCAACAGTGGTAACATTGATGTCACGGCTAATAAAAAAACACGTGCCAATAGGGGAAGTAACCATAACCGTTTACCCAAGGTTGATCATGATGTAACCATGGTGCAAACCGTTTTCCAAACTGCCAATAACCACTGCAAAAGATCATCGAAAATTCAGGGAAACTCGCAACATCTGACCGGACCACCCCAAGCCCTGGTGACCATACCAACCCATAATCAGTACCAGAGAAAAGATGACTAGTAAGAGAACCAGGAACAAGATGACCAGTGACCCCCGTCAGCCAGAGGATAGGTCCTGAGTCCAGCGAAGGGTAGGGATAACCAGCGTGCCAGCCCGAAACATGCAGACGTGGGATGGCAAGAACCATAGTAGGAATAAATACACCAAGCTTCCCGACGTAATCAGACCGGTGACGGGGAAAGATAGTCGCCTCCAGGCCGAGGGATGCGGGAGAGTAGATGAGAGCATAATCGCCCATTCTGCATATCCTAAGCTTTTGAATTCCCAATTACTGAGCTATTTATTTGATTCCATAAATTGACTCGAAACTGAATTTACATAAGATATTTCTTTCTATTTGGGATTAACTACTTCAAATGTACATAAAATAATTTATTCAGGTATATAATAATGTCTTTTATGAATAAATATTCGGGCGAGTCTCGAAACTCTAAACAACGACAAGCAAATATGACAAGCCCACTACCAAATTTGGGCTGTATAAACCCCTTTTGACTTCGGACTATAAGCCCATAACTTACAACCCTAAGACTATCTAGGTTTGTAGACTTAAATTTTTTTTATTTAACTTAAATTGTAATATATAATTTATATTCAATACACCAGCGGTGAAAATAAAAAGTTTTCATAAACATCTTAGTTTTAGGGTTAGAATTCAAGGTTTAGAGATTGGGATTTAGAATTTAGGGGTTGTAGTTTGAATTTAGGGTTAGTATTTAGAGTTTATGGTAATATGGCTAAGGATTTAGGTTTTAACACGTATACCTTAAATTCTAACCACAACCCATCAAACCACTAAAATAACCTCTAACTTCTAAACCCTAAAATTTAATCTTAAACCCTAAAATTAAGGCATTTTTTAAAGATTTTTTTTCACCACCTGTGTATAGAATAATTACTCATATACATATTAATAATTTTTTATGGTTACTTCTAATCCAAAAGTCTAACCCAATACATCCAAACTCAATACACTAAAACTGAAGTCATTCTGGAAATCGACATTATTCAAACTATTATCATTATTAATAACAATCAAAATAATGCAAGAATAATTTTCAATTAAAAAATATTGATCGAAATAAGACTATTATAACAAGATAATGAATAGTCTTATTAGCATTTCACCATATTCAACAAAAAAAAATGAACATCCAACCATAAAAAAGTAATTAAAAAAAAGCAAAAGCAATGCCAAAATTTGTATGAGACAAATAAAAATAAAATTTTAATATTTAGAGATAAAATGGAAAGATTCATTAATAAAAAAAAAACTTACAAAAACTAAGACCAAATATTGTCCAAGATAAAATAAAAAAAATCAATATTTTCATAAGAAAACTAGAAAACATATTAAACAAAAAGCATACAAAAAAGTAAGAGCAAAATTTGTACAAGACAAAAAATAAAAATCTCACTATTTTCGTAAGAAAATGAGAAGACTTATCAAAATAAAAATAAAAATAAAATCTTAGACCTACAAAATCATAGATTTATAAATAAATACGTAAAATAAAAGCCATTTGAAGTTAAATCATTTATTAACGTTGATCAGTTGACATAATAGGTGGGAGAGGGAGAAAAGAAAGTAAGCAGTGTTACCAATAAATATGTAACTTTTAATTATAGGTTGGATTTTGATTTTATAGTGATTTAAATTAATTGGGGTGGGTTGAGTTTTATAAGATATTGATATGGAGTATTTGTGTTTAGAAATTTGGGCTGGGCCATTAATATGGGCTCAAGATTGAGAATATATCAAGGGAATTCTCAAAATCAGTCACCTTAATCAAATAAATCTAAAATTTTCAAATAACCCAAAATTAACTTGATTTGGTTCACTTCGAAAATTAAGCTGAAAGCCATTCTCAGCAACTTTAAGCTCATCGACAAAAATAATTACATATTTTTTTTGGCTTAATAACACCTCAACCCCTTCATTTAACTTAATTCTCACTTTATTTTCTGTATTTTTTTTTATCGTTTACCCCTTATACTATTACTTTGTTTTGCATATTACTTCAATAATATTTTTTGCTAAAACATCTCTGTAATCCAATCATAAATCATCACGTGTAATGAAAAATAAAAAATGCTAAAAATATTTGAAAAGTAAAATAATATAAAACATTAAAAAAATTGAAGACGCGAAATTTAATTTTAGAAACTCTCAATCCTTATTTATAACTTTGGGGTTTTTTCTTTAATTTCCATATTTTTTTTACTTTTAAATTATTTTATGGATTTCATTTTTTTTAAATAATCAAGTATGATTATAAGTTTGGGGAAAATACAAGTTCAAAATATAAAATCTGAAATTTTAGATTTTTTTTACATATCTTTTGGAGTTTATTTTGTATTTCTATGAGTTTTTAATTTTCTAAATCATTTAAAAATAAAAAAAACATTGAAGATGAAAAAGTATATAAACAAATCCAAAAAAAAATTCCAAAGCATTCATTGGAATGAGTACAATGGTTAATTTTTTTTGTTCTGTTGGTCTATATTAGAGATATATGTTTGCCACAAATTTTAATAAACAACATATTTTTAGATTTTTCAAAAATTTCATTTTTCATTTTAACTATTTTATGCATTTTAATTGTAAAAATAAATTAAGCATAACTATAATTTTAGAAAAAATATAAATTCAAAACATATATTCTAAAATGTATAGATTTCTTATATTTTGATAATTTTATGGCGTCTTTATATATTTTTATTTTTTCACGTTTTTCATATTTTTACAATGCATGGTGTGTGTTTGGACCAAGTGAATTTTTAAACAAAAATATATATTGGAATAATAGGCAGGACAAAATGAAAATTAAACTAAAATACAAAGAGTGATATGATGTTAAGATTTTTTTTATAAAAGTTGCCCTTAAGAGGGTCAAGAGGCCAACCACAGACATTGATAAATAAAAAAAATAAATAACTTTTGGATAATTCACCGAACCAAAAATAATAATAATAACATTGTTGTTGATCATTTCGATTGCCCGTCGAAGATATTTCCACGTCAGCCTCTTTATCTTTTCTTCGCAAGTCAAAGGTCAAATAGCTTTAATATAAATAAAAACACATGCATACGTAATTATCATGATTTAATTTTCCACAATTACTACAGCCGCCTCCCATTGGATTCAATTTCTTACAGAGACAGACAACAGTCGTTCAGTTTGTCGACTCTTTGGCTTTTGCAACCTCATTGTTCTTTGATTTTTTTTTTTGAAAAGAAAAAAAATTATAAGGGAGTAAGTTGATTAATTATTGGGAGGACAGTAGTTATTTTTAATAAATATTATTTGTAAGAAAAATTATATAACCTTTCCTATTTAAATCATGCAATTTAAGATCTAATTATTTAATTTTAAATCCTTAAATTATGGATGGAAAGGGGCAAATTTTTGGTTATCTCAGCTCAAAATTTAAAAATTCTAATCCGGTCTCGTCTTACAACCCAACATAATAAAAATATAACCCGATCAAGTTTAATCTGACCCCAAAAGTTTAACAAAAAATCAACTAAATCCCCTAAACCCAAACTCATTGAAGCAATTCGATAAATTTGTAAAAAAAAGTTTAATTTTTTAAATTGAGATTTCAAAATTTGAATTTTTTCTAAAAAATCTTATTTTTATGGTCTTAACTCTTTAATGGTGATTTTGTTAATTCCGAACTATACCTAAGCTTTTCTATTGGGTAACGAAGATTTCTTATAGTATACGAGTAATTTAAACTTGATTTTAACAAATAAAACCCAGAATTAGATAATTGATGAAAGAAATAGCTTATTGTCAAGTTCTTTTATGCTTTAATGGCAATTTTGTTAATTTTGACCTAAACCTAAGATTTTATATTGGGTATTGAAGATTTCTTATAGTATATGAGTAATCTAAACTTGATTTTAACAAATCAAATCCGGAATTAAGTACTTGATGAAATTGTGATATTGTTTTTAAGCTAGAATTCTTGATTTTGAGTAAAACGTGAATTTAGGTTGGGAAGTTTCGAAACTCAGAACAAGGTTTTTATACTTGTTGTGAAACCTAAAATGTAACTACTATGGATAACACTTTAGGTTTGAATGATACAGTATTTTGTAAGTTTCGAAACTTCCGATTAAGTTTCGATACTTGCTGTGAAACCTAAAATGTGACTAGTATGTATAATATGTTACGTTGGAATGACACAAAATTTTTTTGTGAGTTTTGAAACTTCCGACTACATTTGATGATTGTCGTGAAACTTAAAATATAACCAATATGTATAATATTTTAGGTTGGAATGCCAATTTTTCTGTAAGTTTTCGAAACTTCCGACTAAGTTTCTATACTTGTCGTGAAACCTAAAATGTAACCAATATGTATAACATTTAGGTTGGAATGACACAATTTTTTTATGAGTTTCGAAACTTTTGACTAAATTTCGATACTTGTCCTGAAACCTAAAATGTAACCAATACATATAACATTTTATGTTGTAATGAATTTTTTTGTAAATTTCAAAACTTCCAATTCAAATTTATTCATTGACAATAATAAAATTTAAATATTAAAATAATTCATTAAAAATTTAATGTCTTATCCCATAAAACTAAATTACTCCTTATAATTTTAATTCGACGTCTATCTCATCACACAGGTAACCTGTACCAGGTATAACAGCTTTTTTTAATAGTTGGGGTGGCTCCCACCAAGCTCACCCTTTATCGGGGAATTGTCCAACACTTTTTTCACAATCAAATAATTATTCCCACCTCCCTACTTTTGATTGAACCTCTTTTTCAATGTACCACACACATTTCTCTTTGATTTTTTCACATCTAATTTTGTCGAATTATATTAAATTCCAAGTATAGTTTATTTATTATTATTATATTTTAAAGACTCGAATTTAAAATTTTAATTAGATCAAAACAAGTGTGTCAAATAATCCAATCACATTTCTTGTGTTGCTATGGGATTTATGGTCCTCATAGTTGGTTGGTATGCTTACGTTGGTTTTTGAGGATTAAGAAAATATTTAATTTTTTATAAAATAATTATTATTTGTAGTGAATTTGTAGCAGATGTGGATATCAAATTTTGAGTATTTGTTATTTTAATCCGTTTTACTTTTATGGGAAGGGGATTTGGATATCTAATTTTATTATTCCTTTATTTTTAAAATTTTTGTTTATTTTTGTACTTACGGGGTGCATATTAAGATTTCAAGAGATAATTTGACGAATTTAGTTTTGAATTCAAATTCAAATTTTACGTAAACTATAAATATTCAGCTTGTCACTGTTCATATAGTTGAATCATCATACCAGCCAATTCTCAATTTCATTTTGAAGTGAGCAATATCGCAGTCGTGAATGCAAAAATTTAAGAATATGAGTCCAAAATAAATTTCTTCTTAAATAGAGATGCAAATTTTGATTTTTTCCTTTTACACGCTAAATTAAAAAAATAAAAAATGTTGACACTAAAAACAATTTCCCCAAAAATGGGTGAAATTTCTCCCCTAGAAAGCCATGTGGGTCCGCCACTTCAATCTAGTATGATTTTTTACAACTAAAACAGGTAGTTGATGTTTGAATTTTGTCATTGTAAAATAAACAAATTATGTTGAAAAGATCATCCCAGAATAAAATTATATAGCATCATATCTCAAATTAGTTAATCAATAAACTAAACACTAATAGTTATTAAAACAACTAACCTAAATATAAATATTTTCATGTGGGGGCAAAAAAAGGAAAATAAGATAGGAAAATGCCTAAAATGCTTTATCCTTAAAAAAATTAAATTAAAAATAAGACTTTCACCGTAGCATAATTATTTTTTAATAGTCTTAATATGATTACGGTGTAGTATATATTTAAACATATTCTTAATTCTTTGATAATGCTCACACACTTTGCAGACAAAATGATTTGAATCCGAGTCTCTTAAGATGAAATTCATCCGCTCTTTTTTATAAAGCGTAATTCTAATCATAATCATAACTAGAAGGAAGAGGAAGTGGAGACTTTAGCGAGAAGGAATGATGTGCTCTTAATGGGTCTAGAACACATGACCTAAAGGAATGTGAGGGAACAAAGATGAACAGTTTGACAAACCGGCCAAACATCATCCACTCATAATTAAGTACATTTGTCGATATAAAATATTTAGATCTTATCGATAAATGTTAGATACATTAATAAAATATGTTACACTTTTATTAAAGGCTTAAATGAAAAATAAATGTCCAAAGTATATCTCTTTTGAACTTTATATGCTCAAAGTATTTTTTTTGTAAAAATAATTGCCTAAAGTTTCAATCGTTATAATTTTAGGTGCCTAAAGTTTGCACCGTTGCAATTTTAGGTGCATGACGGTTAAAGGGTGTTAAAAAATTGTTAACCAATCAATTAGAAAAATATTAACCAATCAATGCTTGACACATGTCATGATTATTTTATTTTTTCAAAATAAAAACTTAAAACAAATTTTTTAAACAAAAATTTCAATTTATCATGAAATTCCAAAATTTTGCAATTTTTACAAACAACCCCCAAATCACCGCTGTTTTCGCCACCAATCGTCGTCCCTGATCACACCTCTTTATTCGCCGAACCTAGGCATTCATTTTCCCTAACACGGCATCTCCAAAAATGTCGAACGACGTGCCAGCCGAACGCCAATTTTACATTCAACGTTCGACGTTCCGCTGACACGCCGTTTAACATTTTTGGCGATGCCGTACTAGAGGAAATGACCGCTTAGGTTCGACGACCAAAGGGGTGTGCTCAGGGTTGGCGATCGGCGACGGAAGCGGCGATGATTCGGGTTTAGGTTTGGGAAATATTAGGGGTTTAAGAACTGTTTTGTAAATTTTACTAAAATTTAGAGATTTTATGAAAAATTAAAAAATATGGGTCTTTTCTGAAAAATTAAAAAAATCAAATTAATGTCATGTGTCAAGCATTGATTGGTTAACATTTTTAACACCCTTAACGGTCAGGCACCTAAAATTACAACGGTTGAAATTGCAGGCACCTATTTTACAAAAAAAATAATTTAGGGACCTAAAGTTCAAATGAAGTATATTTTGAGCACCTAGTTTTCATTTAAGCCTTTATTAAAAACAGAGACTCAAACTTTAAGGTAGGCCTGTAAACGAACCGAACAAACACAAACGAGGGTATGTTTATGTTCGTTTGTTTAATTTTAACCTAACAAATGAACGAACACGAACAACTAAACGAACATAATTTCTTGTTTGTTTTCGTTTGTTAAAATAACAAACAAAAACAAATGAACGCGAACTAACATTGAGTATTGTTTAATTTTTTCTTAAAAAATCAAAAGTCTCGTACATTGAGTATTTGTTTAATTTTTTTCTTTTTATTTCATATTTTTAATATATGTTTTAATTTTTTTAAATGTAATACTTTTTGTTATAAAAAATAAAAAATATAAATAGACATATGTGAATAAATTTAAACGAACATAAACGAACGGATTACCGAATATTCATGAACATACATGAATGAACAAGCCTCTAGTTCGTTTGGTTCACAAACGGTTCGCTGAACGTTTAGTTCGTTTACAGCTCAGCTTTAAGGAAAAACATTTATATAAAGAATAATCTCAAACTCCAATTATAGATTTTTAAGGTTTGGTTAACAAATATTGGCATAATGCAAAAAAAATGTCCCTGACGTTTGACTAAAAATTATTTTAGCTCCTATTCTTTTTTAATCAATTTAACCTCCAACATTTTATTTTAGGTCAAAATGACCCCTCTGCGGCTGTTAGTCGACTGGCAATAAACAACTTGAAATGATGTGACAAACCTACATGCCAGTGCACGACGCGATAGCAGTGTCATAGAGAGAAATATGTTGACTTTACTTAATGACACATCAGTCAAAAAATATTTTTTTATAAAATTATATAAAATATTTTTCTTGTGACGCGTCATTATGTCAAAGTCATTTCAAGCTGTTTATCGTCATTCGACGAACAATTTTCATCCGCATAGGGGCTATTTTAACCCAAAATAAAATATTAAAAATTAAATTAGTTCAAAAATAATAGAGACCAAAATGACCATTTGTCCAAACGTTAGGGACATTTTTTAGCTTTATGCCACAAATATAAGGGTCTTATCCTTTACGAGTTGTGACAGTAACCAATACTGGGGAAAAATGGTTAGGGGAGTAATAATAATGTTTGTCTATCTATGTTCATTATTAATTTCAATGAAAGATATATTACGTTAGTGATTTGATTTTTATTACAACTATTCAAAATAAAAAATTATAATTTGATACAGAGATTATATAAAATAAAATTTATATAATTTTATCTATTTAAATATTAAACTTTAAATTTTAAAATTTAAATATGACAAATGATATTTAAATGGACACATTTAAGTTTTTTTCCCAACACACAAATATGGTATAAAATGAACAATAACATCCTAAGAAATTAAATCTACAAAGCAGCCGGTTTACGTGCCATGTCAGCTTAATCTTTATCAGGTAAAATTAACTAAAAAAACAATTGCCACATGTAGAATAGAGACAAATTATCACCGTCGAATCCATTCAAGTTCCCTTCTTTTTATTTTTAAAATAAAAATTAATAAGTAATATTTTTTATAAATAATTATTTGATTTATTAATAATATAATAAAAACACAAATATATTCGAGATATTTCTAATTATTATTAATATATTAAACACATTTATGGTGTTTTTTATTTCATTGTTCATGTATAAAATAAATTTTTTATTACCGACTATCGTTTTCATTTCTCAACAAACAACATTATTATTTGAGTTTTTTAATGGAAATAAAGCAAAGAGCAATTAGTTTTCTTGAATCAAACAAATATAAATGTTTGGCTGACTGAGTCACTCAGACTTTTTACCATTTCGTGCAAATTGAAAACTCACACCTTCCCATTTAATTACGACATTTTGAGATATTATCCTTTGAAGGTCAGATTCTGGTTTTTAATCTCTCTATAATGCTCTAATTTAGGATTTAGTCCAAGTTTTCATTCGACATATTTAATTTCCTCTATTTATATTATGTGATTAGTTAATGGCATAATGCAAAAAAATGTCTCTAACGTTTGATTGAATTATCATTTTAGCCCCTATTATTTTTTTAAAGCAATTTAGTCCTCAATGTTTTATTTTGGGTCAAAATGATCATTTTGCGGATGAAAACTGTTAGTCAACCAAAGGTAAATGACTTTAAATGACGTGACAAAACTACATGGCAGTACACATCACGATAACAGCGTCATATAGGCAAATAGAATTGTGTTGATTTTCTTTTTACTCGGTTTACTTTGCTCACCCCTATGTCATGGATTCATGTCCCTCGCTTCATCTATCATTGTGTTGGGTCGTTGTTACAGTTGTCCTCTCTGCCTACCCTACATCTAGGAGGTTCGGCGTGAAATCGAAAGTCAAATAGTCTTTCCGATATTACTTGTTGCGAGATCATTACCTTCTTCTCAAAAGACATATATTATAGGATGCGCAACACCACCATTTTTATATTTCAAAATCTCTTTTCCTTTCTAATATGGTATGAATGTCCTTCGCCTATTTAGTAGATAGCACCTGCATATTAGTATGACGAGCTGAAATCAGCGTTTTAAAGAAAATCCATGTCACCACTTTAACTTAAATAATTATTAGGTTAATCATTTGGATTAACTAATTACAAAACAATAAAGAACGACCAAATGTCAAATTCGATCATGATAAAGGGGCCAAAATAAAAATTTAACCATATTATATACAACAATCAGTCACGCATTTTATGATCGATCTGCAAAGGGTAAGTAACTTATAGAATAAAGATATCCACGTGGCTTTGTTATGATTTATTGGCCCTACCCACCCACTGCTTCTTATTGGCACATATAAAAGATTAATTTTCTCAATTAAAAAAACCATATACATAATTTTCAAAAAAGAAATACATAAAAAAACAAATTTGAAATCGAAATACATTCATATAATCATGTATAAATTATATATGTATATTAAGTATTTTTATGTATTATGATCATTATTTTATACATTAATTTTTAAATTATATAAGTGTTAATAAAAATCATTAATCTTTATCATAAAATATAGTATCAAATAATTATAATATAAATTATTGTTTATTTTATTAGAATATATAAACTTATATATTGTCCGTGTATAAAATATTTAGGTATAATATGTACGTATTCTAATCATACTAATCAGCATTTAATAGCTACATGTGCCAAAATTAACAAAGCAGAAAACACAAATTTGTCTACGAGTACCCTCCTCCAAAGTTTCAGATATAAAAGCAAGACTCATCGAAGCCACCATTTTTCACCTCTCTTAAATTCATATCCTTCTCGCCGGAAAAAATGTCCGCAGTCGATCACGAGTCCGATGATCCGAAAACCCCACTTCTCCCCATCAACGATCCGGTCGAACCGTCGTCGAGCTCACAACCCTTTTCTCTCCAATCCTTAGTCACACTTCAAGCTTTCTATGTTCTTTTAGCCCCCATATTGTGTGCCATCATCTGTCTTTTTGTCAAGTTCGATGGCCCGGTGACTAGCCGGAACATGTTGGCGGTTCTAGCCTGGGTGTTTACGTGGTGGCTGACCGAGGCCGTGCCGATGCCGATCACCTCCATAGCACCTCTGTTCTTGTTTCCTCTCTTTGGAATATCTTCTGCAGATACTGTTGCCCATTCTTATATGGATGATGTGATTACCCTGGTTCTGGGTAGTTTCATACTTGTTCTTGCTGTTGAACGTTACAACATTCATAGAAGATTGGCATTAAATGTGAGTTTTTATTCGTTTTAATTTTAATTCGATTAAATTTCATGTTCAGATCATTACAGGTTTAAATTAATTTTTGAATCGAATATTGTGAGTTTAGATACATGAATCTATCTGTTTTGGATTTAGAAGACCAACATGTTACAACAGCCAATAATTCCAATAATGTTGTTGTCCGTGTCTGGGCGAATTATTGTCTGAATGGACTTTTTCGCTCATCAACTAATGGTTCTGCGTGGGTTACGCAGATCACATCACGATTCTGCGGGGAACCGGTGAATCCACCTCTGCTCCTACTCGGCATCTGCGCCACCACGTTCTTCGTCAGCATGTGGATGCACAACGTGGCCTGCGCCGTCATGATGATGCCGGTGGCCACCGGGATCCTACACCGCCTCCCGGTTGGTCCCGCCCAATCAACTAACGTCCACAACTTCTGTCGGGCAGTCATCCTCGGCGTCACGTATGCCGCACCCATCGGCGGGATGAGCACCCTCACCGGAACCGGCGTTAACTTGATATTGGTAGCCATGTACAAAGGCTCCTCGCCGGATGCCGAATCCATCGGCTACAACACATGGTTCTTCTTCGGCTTTCCGTTGGCCCTGTTGATTTTCTTCGCTTTGTGGGCGATTCTCTGTTTGCTGTATTTACGCCGGGGATCTAGCCAGGCACTCGCTCCCTACTTGGATAGAGCCCACCTCAAGAGAGAACTTGACTTATTAGGTATATTTAGTAGTATTAAATTGCGATCACAACGTAATATAATGACTGCATCGTAATAATTTTTAAAGTTAACACAACACCATAATCATAATTTAAAAACATAATGATTTTAAGGAGAAAAAGCAGGATACAATATCTACGACTGCTACTGCTATTTAGTACTGTGTTAACCTTCCCATTTTATACCTTGTTTAAGTTTATTTGAGTTGTATATTTGGTATGAGCAGGTCCAATGTCTTTTGCTGAGAAGATGGTTTTAGCAGTATTTGGGGTTAGTGTTTAAGTAATTTATTTCCCCTAATCATTGATTATTATGTTATCATGCATTTAAACTGATAGGAAAAAATGACTAATTACAGATGATGGTAGCTTTGTGGATGACTAGAAGCATAACAGAAGATATTCCAGGCTGGGGAGCTCTCTTCCATGGCCGTGCAGGCGATGGAACTGTCAGTGTGAGTGATATAAACTTTGGGTTTCATTCTGGTTCAGTCCCTATACTGCACTTAAATTCAAAGGTTGAGTCCTTGCAATTTGGTTCCTCTATCTATTAGGTTCTCATGGCCACACTTTTGTTCGTGATCCCAAACAAGAAGCAAAAGGGAGAGCCATTGATGGACTGGAACGAATGCAAGAAGCTGCCGTGGAACATTATTTTGTTACTAGGGGCCGGTTTCGCCATAGCCGATGGTGTGCAGTCGAGCGGACTCGCCAACGTCTTATCGGGAACTCTAGATTTCCTCGAAGTGGTTCCGTATTTAGCCATCGCACCTGCGGTCTGTTTTATCAGTGCCATAGTTACCGAGTTCATAACATCAAACGATGCCACAGCGACCCTCTTGCTTCCGCTTTTGATTCAAATGGCCAAAACCATGCATGTCCACCCGTTGCTCCTTATGGTTCCCGGAGCAGTCGGATCGCAATTTGCTTTCATGCTTCCCACTGCAACTCCTTCGAATGTTGTTGGATTCACAACGGGACACATAGATATCCCGAATATGGTCAAGACAGGGATACCGGTTAAGATCGCCGGCATTGTGATCTTATCGATATTAATGCCCACACTCGGTGCTCTCGTTTTCGGAACAAACCAAGGAGTTCAGTAGCTGCAATGGAAAGCTTGGTATAGATGGTGCTATTTGTGATTCGTGATCACAAGAGCTGTGGGGAAGAATTCCCTTTGCCCTCTCATTTTGCAGTATTTGTATTTCATTTTTTTAAAATTATTTTCTATAGCAAATGTTTGTGCATTTATTGATAGCTACCCTTAATTATTGTGTTAGTAGAAAACGATCTGTATAATATTTTATTCCTTCAATTTTTTTACTGTTTTTGT
Organism: Hibiscus mutabilis; assembly: GCA_019671005.1. NCBI lineage: Eukaryota > Viridiplantae > Streptophyta > Magnoliopsida > Malvales > Malvaceae > Hibiscus > Hibiscus mutabilis. The sequence goes on along the minus strand of CM033756.1, from coordinate 12,227,760 downwards.
CACTCATTATATGATCATTATGACATAATTTTTTACTCTATAGCAAATGTTTGTGCATTTATTGATAGCTACACTTTAACATCTATCGGCCCAACTGCTTCATTGGTAGCTCCCGCAAGAGGTGTGGGTTTGTGTAAACACCGATGGCGCGCTCTCACCCTTGACTGGCCTCGGCTTGGTTGGTGGCGTGATCCGGGACTCCCATGGGAATTGGTTAGTTAGGTTCACCAAAACCGCGGGGATATCTGACGTCCTTCAAACTGAACTCTGGGGGCTTTACTCTGCTCTGGTTGTTGCATACAACAACGGCTTTCGGCTAATTCAAATTCAAATACAAATCCAAAACCTCTACCAGTCCTTTCTGTTCGGTTAATGCAATCGAACAAATCCGAGGAAGGACTTGGATGACTGATTTTCATTGGGTACCTCGTGAATGCAACATGATCGCTGATTCTCTCGCAAACTTCGCTAATGCTTCCCACTATTGCACTTCTACTTTTGATTGTATTCCATTGGAAGTTATTTCTCTTGTTAATAGGAACATTTTTGGTCCCCCTGTATTGTAAAGTGACTACAGCTTAATCCAAAGCTTCTTCTCCAAAGGAAGCAACCCGTTCTTCCATCCTCTCAATATCGAAGAATCATTAAGGAGGCTATCGGCAACAGCGAGATAAACAACAGTGGGAGATTCTGTGCTGACAATGTTCCCCACTCTTTGTATTATTTCTTGCTTGCTACTGCAAATTTGGTTTATGCCAGATCGTTGCTCCAACTTCTTACAGTGAACCATCCAGTCTGTTTCTACCCTCATATGAACTGCAATGAAAGGAGCCACGGCCATTGAAGGACTCCCAGTTTGGGAGAATTTAATTCCAGAGGCCATTGATTTTTTACTCAAGTTTGGAACAGTTGTAGAGAGTTTTAGGAAATCTTGATAGTATTTTTGGGGAAGATGGTGAAAAATAAAATTTTGAAAGCTTGGGGGTTAAATTAGAAATTATTATTTTTATTAACGGAGGTTAACGGTTCAGGAACCAAAACAGACACGATTCAAAACGTAAGTGGCAAGAATGATCTTTTTTGAATTCGGGTGACCAAAATAGAACAAACCCCAAACAAAAAGAACCACGGGTGGAGATTACCCTAATAAAAAAGGTTTATTTTTAATTTCACTCCCTAAATTTTGAAAAGTTTATTTTTTATCCCAAAAATAAAACCTTAACCCCATTCCAGCCCCAACCTTCCCCGTCTCCGCCTTCTCCCGTAAGGCCTCCGACTGTCTGTGATGCTTACTACTCATGCCTTCAGGGAATCACTTACTGTTGCTTATTTGACTATGATAATTACTGCTTTGGCTGGGGACGATGCCCAATGGAATCCGCAACATGCTGCGATGATCACTACAGTTGCTGCCCTCATGAGTATCCTGTGTGTGACCTCGCAGCCGGAACTTGCCGTCTGGTAATTACATTTTACAATCTACATCGGAATTTCACTACTTCCATTACCATGTTCAAAGCCTATGTTTAAATTCTTCATGTTGTTTTGTGATGCAGAGCAAGGACAATCCATTGGGAGTAAAGCTGTTGAAGCGAAGTCCGGCTATGAGTACAAGACAATGAACCGGGATGGCTAGCGACGGTGCTTGAGAAAGCAATGGATTCCTCTTCCCTGAGTCATGGTGGAGAAGCCAACAAAGTCTGCAGATGATGAAAATAATTTGTTTACTGATTAATGACCCTAATATACTTATATTTATTTACACTAAGCATATACAATGCCTTCAAATATATGTTCTTTGATGTACATTTTCAATAATTTTTAATGATTTTCTTTCATCATTTTCTGTTCTTTCTTTTTCTGCCATTGTCATTGATCTCGATTAATTCTAAAAGGTTTAAAGATAAACCATGAACAAGCTTTTATTCCATTGGTTAATTATAATTTGATTCAATATTTGTTAATTAAGCCAAAATATATTGATATGAAACTAAATATTAAACACGCATTTAATTTGAGCCGTAGGTATGTTTTAAATCTCGAATAAATCTGGAACAAAAGTTTGTTTAAAGTGGTTGTACGAAGGTGAAGAAGTCAGGGTGTGGGTTCGCTGAAGGTTAGGTCGGATAGACGGTGGGTGACGGGAGGTTGGTGGCTGGAAAAGGGTTAAGATTTTTTTTGGTGAAAAATGAACTTTTAAAAATTTAAAGGTGAAATTAAAAAAAAAAACTTTTTTTATTAACGTACATGTTATCAGGGTAACAGAAATAAACGTTCGAGCGATCAGAAGTTTACGCAACGAAAACGTAAGTAACCAAAACGGTTGAATTTGAAAATCGATGACCAAAAGTATACATTGACTAAATGTAAGTGACCATTGCAGCAGTTTACCTATAATAGATTTCAATATTCGAATCTTTAAAACAAATTGATTTCTAATAAGGGATACTCAAACAGTAAAAACGAAGGATAACAAATAATTTTTTTGGTTGCTTTCCAGATTTCAGGGCTTTGCCTTTATTAATTCAAACCGACTCGTGTCGTATATCTAGTTTTGGTAGGTGAATCTCGCATAGAGATGGACATTTTACCCGGCCCGGCCTGATCGGGTTAGATTTTTTATTAAAAATTTGGGTTCGGGTCGGGTTTAGGTTTATGGTGAAAAAAATCGACTCTATCCGAGACTAATAGTGTGATTTTCTCTTATATTTTTAGGAATATTTGTAATAATACCCCTCTTTATATATATAAATATTTAAAATTAGGTCCTTAAAATTAAATTTTTATTTACAATTTTATCTCTAAAATTAAAATTTTTACAATTAGACCCCTAAAATTTTTTTATTATAATTAGGTCCCTAAAATTGATTTTTTAATAGGTTGGGTTGGGTTTAGTTATATAAATTTTGGGTTGGGTTCAGGTGAGAAAAAACCTGACCCAACCCAACCCGTGCCCATTCCTAGACTATCACAACAATAATTTTCTGCATACACAAAGTCTCGAACTCGAAATCTGCTTAATTAATATCAATCTGCTTACTACTTGTATCAATCTCTGTCAATTAGATAACAAATATTTGAGGGTTAATATCTACGCTCGCTCCAAATAATAATTAGAATATTTAAATCCACAATAAAAACAACTTAAATATCCATAAATATTTGAATTTACACTATCCATCGCTCAGTTCAAATTATTCTACACTGTTCTCTATCTCACAAACCCTAAACATCTTAAGCCCTTGTCTTTTGTTGCTGTCGCCGTCACCTGAGTTTACTGCTCACAATTTTATCTGTTTTCTTATTCTTTTAAACTTAGTATAGCAAGATCTTAATTAAAGGACAATGTTTATAATGCAGCGAGTATAAGCATTTATTTTTCAGATTCCCCAAATTATTATTCAAGGCAGTAAGCATAAGAAACTGAGCATCTCAACGCACGTTTTCTCTCGTTAATAATTGAGGAGACTTCCAGAATAACACACATTTACATTTTATAATATTCTAAATTAAGGAGTAAAAAATATATTAGAAATAAATTACTTAATTGCATGTTGACTATATAAGATTTTTAATATTTATTTAAAAATTATTAAAATTTTAATAGTGTGTAACGGTGTTTATCGTTCGTTTTAAACTTTTTTATTTATAATCATGACAATATATTACAATGATAATATTGTTCATTAAATGGGGCATTATTAGCTAACATGATTGGCTAATTTTCATTTTGGTCCACCCACTTCCCACTTTCACATTTTTCCTCCAACGGTGAGCTAAGTGGCCTACATCCTACACATTCACCGCCATCCATTTACTATTAGTGACGAATGCAAGTACATCCTAAAGTGGGCTCGTGCTCACCCTAAAGTTTTTACACTTCACACATTTAATTTTAATTTTTTTAATTTTTATGAGTAATTTTTAGAATTTTTTAATATTTATAAGTTATGCCTACTCTGAAAATTTAAGATATTATGTGTGCCTACCTTAAAAAATATTTTTTGATCCACCATTGTTTACTATTACAGGAGTCCACTGCTACAACACATACAAACTGCAGTTCCACAAATCTCCCCACAGTCCGATCATAATCTAACGAATCCCATCATAATTCCAATCAACTTCAAGCACTCAATACTCATAAATGAAAGCCCATAGTGTGCCACGTTATGTCCACATGCGCTTGAATGTGTACATGTGTATAAATAAATCGATTCTGAATTCAAACTCAAAAATTAAAACACCACAAAGAATAAACTACCCAAGTGAGATACAATGAAGCAAAGTTCACGTTACCTGATCATCTTCTTCTTGTCCGTCTTTTTCCTTCCACTCATTTTCTCCACTAGAAAAGTAGCTACCGATGGAGAATGGACACCGATCGAGGACATCAGTGATCCCTTCGTGATACATGTCGCAGGATTCGCCGTCAGTCATCATAACGATCAGTGGAAGAGAAGTTTGAAGTTGGAAGAGGTGATCAAGGGCTACCTCCAGACTTCCGGTGAGTTGAGCAATCAACTAGTTTCGAACTATCTGTTGGTTTTGAGGGCAACTGATGGAACCGAAGCCGTGCCGGCAACATATCAGGCTGTTGTGAACTTGGAGCTCTTAGATTCATGGGAGGCATTCATGACTCTTACCTCCTTCGACCCTTTCTTGGGTTAGACTATGCATGCATGCATGCATGTATGTTCACCTTGTCCTAAGATGTTCAACTTCTATTCTTAAATGAGTGAAAATAAAATCATCGAATAAATAAAAGGAAAAAAAAGTTAGGTATATTAATGTATACTTATGTGAGTGAATATCTACTACCTACGTACATTTTTTTTGGATCAAGTAGTACCTACGTACATGATACATGAAAACAAAAGTAAAAACATTAATACAAATTTATAAGCTATAGCCTACATACATGATACATGTTTCTTAACGGCAAAGATTATTTTCTTAAGTTAGGTGACTATTTTGTAACTTTTCATAGTTAGAGAACTAATAAAAAAGTCTTATAGTCAAAGGACTAGTTTTGTATTTTACCATATTTCTTTCTAAAAAAACCTTTTAAGGTTAAAGTTCACTAAACTACCCCAAATGCTCATTTTGGTCATCCAACTTTTAAATGTTACAAAATGATCATTAAACTTTGATTTTTGTTACAAAACGGTCATTGAACGGTTAACTACCGGCAAGGAGTGATGTGGCAGTTAAGAAAATTTGTATAATATCACATTTAGTCCTCCATATTTATATATTCAATCAATTTAAAGAAATCAAATAAATTTAACTATCATTATTTACAGATTCTATCAATTTGCTCATATTTAATAATTTAGCCCTCATATTTACGCATGTCATCATTTGGTTGGAAGGGAAAATATTAAATTATTTTTAGTTAAAAATAAGACCAAATTGTTAGAACATGTAAATAATAAGGGCAAAATTTATTGATTTTTTTTCAAATTATGACTAAATTGATTGAATTTATAAATATGAATGACTAAATATGTTTTTGTATAATTTTTTTAACTTTCATGTTATTTTTTTTAACAATAGTTAACGACTCATTGATCAATTTATAACATTTGAAAGATAAATAACTAAAATGAATATTTTAAAATAATTTAATAAGCATTTAGAAGTTTTGCATTTTTTAAATGCTTAAATGAGATTCAGGAAATATGGTCGTTAAAATCAAATTGAATATACCAATTAAATTGATTGAACTGAAAATTGGAGTTGAGACAATTGACCCAGAAGGATAAAACCAGAAATTCTTGATTTAAAAAAATGGGAGGGTGGATTACAACAATCGATTGGTCTAGTGAGATGAGACACTATATATTTTAAACAAGGTCAAGAGTTCGAATGTTATTATGAATGGAACAAATTAAATTGTGAGTATCGCTCTCATAATAAACCTCTACGATATCCGATCTGAATTTAGTCTGTTAAAGGATTGAATATTGGTATATATAAAAAGAAGGGTGTGGATTAGAGGTGGATTTGTGAATAAAACCTTTTTTCTAAACATATGTCAATTTGCAGGAGAATATAACTCAGCTGGATAAATAGCAAGGAGCAACAGTTGAGTAATTCATGTGAAAAATGAAATCCGAAGCCGTTGGATAAATAGTAAGTAATCAACGTAATCAAATCGCATGAAAATTCGGAAAATAAGCCAAATCGACCTAAACTCGCACCAATTGTTAAAACATAATCCAAAACAACTGGAAAAAAAGATTAGTAAAAAAACTCGGGGATTTTTTTTTGGGTTTGAAAGAATAGGAATTTGTGTAAGTAAGCCGGGCGGTGCGACGAGCAGAGCCTCCGTCGCACAGAGGCTCAGGCAACCGGAAGCACAACGTGATCGTTATACCACTTCTACATCGAACAACTTCGATTACTCATCGTCTACCAGGATAAATGGGCTTTTCAAATCCAAGCCGCGAATTCCCGCCGATATCGTGCGCCAAACGCGAGATCTCCTCGGCTACGCCTCCCGCTCCACCGATGGCCGTGAATCCAAGCGGGAACAGAAGGTTCGTCCCTAAAATACACCTTTCATCTGGATTCGCCGGCATGTGATTTAGTTGCTATTGGAATTAAATGTATATGATTCTTGTTGTGCCTGAGGAGATATTTGATTTAAACTAATGTAGCGCGTAGGTTTCAGTGTGTGATCGTTATGTTTGATCTTCATTTTTCTCGATGCAGATGACTGAATTATTTAAAAATTTAAGGGAGTTGAAATCTATTCTTTATGGAAATGGTGAATCTGAGCCGGTCTCTGAAGCTTGTGCACAACTTACTCAAGAGTTCTTCAGAGAGGACACGCTGCGGCTCTTGATCACTTGTCTTCCTAAACTGAACTTGGAGGTAAATGGCTCAACTTACTAGAAATTGTTTAGATGTGGAAATGTTCCTTGTCAAGAGTTGTTGTTGCAGCACTATAAGTTAATCCTGTTGTTGCTTATATGATAATAATTTGACAAGTGGATTCCTCTGCAGGCGAGGAAAGATGCCTCTCAAGTTGTTGCCAATTTGCAAAGGCAGCAAGTGAATTCGCGGTTGATTGCTTCTGATTACTTGGAGGCGAACTTGGATATTTTGGATATTTTAGTAGTAGGGTAAGTGGCAATCTGTGTTGTCTAGTTCGGAGTTTGGACCACTTACTGCTAGAGCTAAGATGATAAGTTACTGATAGTTTTCATTTATTTTTTCTGTTTTTGAATAAGCAAAAGTGATTGTTGAGGCACTTCTGTTACTGGATTTCTCTTATTGATCAACTCACATGTGTCCTAAGCATTTGCCTTGTTTATAATGGAGCTATAATCGTAATTTATGGATGATATCTGGTTTATGCAATTCTTTGGTTAGATTGTCAAATTCAGGTTTATATTGTATCCATCATTTCATCACCAGGTTCTGATTCTTCAGTGTTGTTTTTTCAGTTATGAGAACACAGACATGGCTTTACATTATGGTTCTATGTTGAGAGAATGCATAAGACATCAGACTGTTGCAAGGTGGGCATATTCAACGTAGTTAATTTATACCTTCATGACTTGGCTTCTCTTCCTTTAAGTGAATATAAATGAAATCCCAATTCTTTTTTTCTGATTCCTCTTTCTAATCAGCTATGTTTTCATCATGGTTGCACTTACGAATCAATCTTCTCCGATGTTTACCTTTGTAATCTTATCTTTTATCATGTATATTCTTTTAAATTTGAAAGAGAGCTTTATGTCCTGAAATTTGAAACAAAAAAGTTTTAAATTAATTGAAGGTTTTCGGATGTATGTGACATGTTTGATTGATTTACAGGTATGTTTTGGAGTCAGAGCACATGAAGAAGTTTTTTGACTATATACAACTTCCAAATTTTGACATTGCTGCTGATGCTAGTGCAACTTTTAAGGTTGTTTACTGCTAATCTAACTGTAATGATTTTGTTTTCCCCCCATTTTCTGCCTGCCTCTTACTATTGCACTTTGACTCTGCTTTTGCCATTTGAAGTCTAGTTTCAGAACAACCTGTTGTTTCTTGTAATTTTTGAAGTAGAGCTTGTTTGCTTTTCAATTATTTTGATGAAACGAAGATGCTTTTCAATTTCAACACATCAATCAAGGTTGTTTGATGTTGAGTCATCCTCTCATGAACTTCCTCATCTTTTTCGCATTTTTTTGTTTAGGGTTTTGTATTGTGCATCTGACTTCTTATGTCATGTAATAACCTCTTTTCTTATAGGAGCTCTTAACAAGGCATAAGTCAACTATAGCTGAATTTCTTTCCAAAAACTATGACTGGGTAAGCTTTGCTCCTCCATCACTTTCATCTTTTAAATTGTGGTGTTTTGATGTTAAATATGGGCAGAGCACTCAGAAAATCTTGTCAGTTTATTCTCCATTATTGCAGCTTGAAAAGTGCTTCCATTAGAATCACTATATATTTAACTAGATATTTTATTCACATTATATTGTAATGATGCTAGAAATAGCTACATTAAGATTCTGTTGAGTTCTTCACAGTTTTTTCTTATTTTTGTGGTGGTGTTTTTGTTGAAAGTTTTACTGGTTAGAGGAGCTCGATGAAATTAAATGTGTCTGTGGTTTCAGTTTTTTGCAGAATACAACTCAAGGTTGCTGGAATCTAGCAACTACATTACGAGACGACAAGCTATCAAGGTATGACCCTTACAAAAAAAAAATATTTACTATTTTAGTGATTCTTTTTCAATCAAAACAAAAGCAACATCTATAGTTAGTCCATTGATGGGTGTCAAAAACTGTTGCATGAGATTTAACAACTCAATCCAATTGAATTTCCTCTTTTAAACTGTCAGAATCTTAGTAGCATGAAGATCGTGTTAGTTTTTGAGTTATGTTTCAGTAGCAATTGCAGTTCCAGTTTAAGTTGCCAGGCAGACCTTTTCTATTATGTTTTCTGTTCTTAATGTTATAGTTGTTGGGAGATATTTTGTTGGACCGCTCAAATTCAGCTGTCATGACCAAATATGTGAGCTCAATGGATAACTTGAGGATTCCTATGAATCTTCTAAGGGTATGACACTTCCTCCGATTTCTTGCTTTAATGCAGTGTCTATCCGACACCATGTTTTGTCATGGCTTAATGTTATTTTTTCTTTGTAATAAACTCTTAGCTCTCAAAATGAGTTGCTACCAACTAATAAATATACGGCATAAATTAGCAAAGTATTTTTCTTCGTTTAGTTAATGTTAAGTGTAATAGTAGCATGTAGTTATGAATATGATCATCCTGGTAGCTGCAATTACTTGAGATTACTATACTCGAGTGTTAAAAGATCATGACGTTTCTAATTTTTGGTGTTATCATATAGAGTGAACTTCAAGCACTGACTAATGAATCCCTTTAATTGCAGGAATCAAGCAAGAGCATTCAAATAGAAGCGTTTCATGTTTTCAAGGTGCCATGTTAAATTTCTTCTCCTCTGATGTTCAAACTTGATAATTTGATACATTAAATTGAGCACAATATCCTCTTCTTACTTGCATCTTTTTGTCTTTGTTTCTACAGCTGTTTGCTGCAAAACAGAATAAGCCTCCAGAAATTGTTAGCATACTTGTTGCAAATAAAAGCAAGCTTCTGCGATTGTTTGCGGATTTCAAGACTAATAAAGGTGCAAAAGAGAAAAATAACACGGGTAACATTTTTTTCCTTGAAAATTTGTAGTTTGGCACTTCAATCATAGTTCCCTGTCTAATATCTTGCAGAGGATGAACAGTTTGAGGCTGATAAGGCTCTGGTCGTCAAAGAAATCACGGCCCTTGAGCTTTAGAGATCGCCCATAGCAAACTCTAGTGTACTTTAATCTCTTCTTTTTCCTTTTCCTTTTCTTTTCTGAATAACTAACAAAAATTGACTGCATCGTATAGTGATCCGTAGTCCTGTCGGAAGGACATGTAATATGTAAAGGGGAGAAAAAATATACGAAAGGATTCTTCATTTGTGATCCTTTTCCTTAGAATCTTGGTTGGTCATTATATGTAGTTTGCAATGTTTGGGATGAATTCCGACATAAACGTCTGTGGACGAGTGGGGCTGAGATTTTGAGCAAGGGTCTGAGGATAATAATAATATAATGTTATGGAGGTGAAAATAGAATGTTTTTCTGAGATTAATTTATTGAGATAATTGATTCAACTATTCATTTATAACCCGTTTTCCAAGTTATTTTCTGGTTATAGTTTTGTGTTCCGAATTTGACACGGCACATTTAACCTATTCGTGCCGCAGGTACACACAGGTTCAACATTGATCTACGTATTTTGAATATGCTTTACGTTAGATTTAAGCTATTATTTCATGCTAAATCTAACAGTTAGACTGACGGATGTCGAATCCCTCAAATATGTTTATGACACTAAGGATTATGACAGTATATCCCACCAAATGGTGATATATGTTCCAGTAGAATCTGTATATGTGATCTGGTTTTGGCCTTAGGAGCAAAGCAAAATACCTAAATCCAAATCAAAACTCTTATCAGTGCTGATACACTACATTTACCAAAAGGGTTAATTACAATTGACGGCCTCCGATTATAGTTAAGATTCTAAATTGGTCTACAAACCGTAGCTATTGCGTGAACTCGGACCTGTCATGTTAAAGAAACAGCGTCAATAAAATTTACGAGATTTCTTTTTTTTCTTAACAGTGTCAAATACAATTCAACAGATTTTAATTTTTTTGGTCCAAATTAATCCATAAACTAGGAGTTTTAGTCCAAAATTGTCAAGTCACAAAAAGTTACAAAGATTAAGTATTAAAATTACTATTTTATTTTAAATGAGAAGCATAGTAAAGGAAGCGGCTGGGTTTGCTTTCACTTTCATCTTGGAATTTATTCGAAAAAATTAAAGCCAAAACCGAACCTAAAGTAGTAGGATTTTGGGGTTTTGAGATTAACAATATATAAGTGGAGTCACTGCTGCCGGCACCAAATCTCTTTGGTAGATTTGGTAAAAAAAAAAGGGGATTTTTTAACAAAGCTTACTGTATACTATCGTCCATGTTTGGTTGAGAGTGGTTTGGAAGTTGCCATCCTAACACTCCTAACAAGACCGAGCTGTTTACATCAAGAATTCTAGGCTTCTGTTATTTGCCTGTTTAATAATCTTCTATGCAGTTTTTCTTTAGGAATGATAGGAATCATGGATTTAAATTGTAATTGCGGTCATGTTTTTAATTACATTATGTTTATTACGGTTGCGGATTACCAGATATTATAGGCAGGTATTGCGGTAGTAAATTTTTTTAATAACATATACTATTATGGACGCAATGATTACGAATATCGCAATTTAAAATAATGTCTAAACTATTATACAACAACCGTTGTAGATCGTTATTTAAATATCTAACAGAAGTATAATAATATTAAATTTTAACTGAAAATACATATGAGATGTTATCCAACAAACTGAGGATCCATCTAGAAAAACTCCAAGATAGGTTTCAATGAGATAAAAACAATGTTGTTGATGAGATTAGTTATTGTAGCGGTAAAATTAAAAGCAATTGTGAGTGTAATGGTAAAGCAATTTATAGTTTCATACAAATTTAGAAATGATATTATTGAGAGAAACATTACCATTTTAAGTTAGTTTATTTTCTTATTTCATTTTTAGAGTGATAGTCTTGTAGGGATGGCGATTTGTATTATGGATTCGAATATTTATAGATATTTTTTTATAAATTTAAATATTAAAATTATTATTTATTGGAAATGTGGATAAACACTTAAATATTCATTATTCAAATATACATTATTTATGTAGATCCGACTTCATAATACAAAATAACTAATATGTTTACTTATAAGGGGATGTAAATTTTGTTCATCCAAAATTTGATGGATATGACTTCAGATTTGAATATTCAACAGGTAATACTATTTATATGAATTCAAATTCAAATAGTAATACTTTGATAATTTACGAAACCAAAAAGCAATAAATGACTTGAAATTGTAGTTCTAATAAAAAAATCTTGAAAATATTTACTTATTTTTTAATAGTCTTAAGCACACACATTACAAATAAAGCGAATTGAACCCAAGTCTCTTAGGTTGAACATTATCATCTTTTTCATTGGATCACTTGTTGGATTCTATTGAGTAGTTTTTTATTTTATTTTATGTGTATTTTGATACTTCATATGTCTTTGTTGTATTTACGTTATTTTTTTTATGATGTGATATTTTTATTTTAATTAATACTTAAATTATCATATATTAATTAAGTATTATACTTAACACTTTAATTTAGTTTTCGAGGAGTAACGAGGGGCAAAGGCATGTAGAGTGTATTTTCTCAAAATTTCTGATCTAATACATTTTAGGTGACTGTTAGTCTAAACTTAAGGTTATTCCGGTCTTTGTCTTTTTTTAATTTTTTAAATTAAATTTAATAAGTCCTTATTATTTTAAACTTGGACAATAATCCCTTCGATATTTGATTGTAATTTCGTTCATGATGGTATGTTTTTTTACAAAAACAAAAACAAAGATGGTAAGTTTACATGTAATTCTAATTTCCAAAAGAAACTATAGAGTTGGAATGGAGATGGGATTTGTTGATGTGATTGTAAGAGTGGGGATTAATGCTATTTTGAAATTCGAATTTCAAATGGTTAATAATTAATGTCAATGTTAAGAAAATAGCAGTCTTTTTCCTTAGTCATATATGTAGGTGGGCATTGTAGCGATGTCCCTCTCGCTAAAAAAACGTGTTTTTATTTTGAAAATAATGTCTTCCGTGGGGTTTTATAAAACTCGTATTTTATTTGAAAATGGAGTCGCCACCGGCCACTCAAGGTGGACCGGACACCGTAAAAAACCAAAGATTTTAAAATGTCGGGTTCGAGAGTTGGTTACGAATGGGGAAGGATTAGCACCCCCACACCGCCCAAAATTGGTACTTTAATAATTACCGCTTTATTAATATTAAACTTTCCGGATTAAAGTGACGATTAAATTAAAATTTGGTTATAAGTGCGAATAGATTTTAAAGGCCCTGTTATCCGAGAATAAACGTCCAACCATTATCACTACACCTGATACTGGCCCCATTTACGCTCGGATAAAAGGGCACTGCATTGACAAAATATATATCCGTTATGCAAACTTAAAAAACATGGCAAATATAAATAAATATATTGCGATAATCATATAAATAAATGCTAACATTATTAAATACTAATCTAACATCGATACATAAATATCAATCGCATAAATAAAACGAATCTAACGCATAATAATAATAATAATAATAATAATAATAATAATAATAATAATAATAATAATAATGATCATGATACATGGATTCATAAAACAACATGGAAATAACAAATTAAGGACTAAAATGCACAAACATTAAGTTATATAGCATGAGTAGCAAACAATAGGACTAAAATAAAACAAATGCAACATGCATGGGCTGGAAAGTAAATAACATTAAATAGAAGTGCTAGAATCAAATCTAACATAAAAGCAGTAACTAAATTGCAACATAACAAAAATTAAAAGCTAAAAGAACATGAAAAATGACGAAAAATAAAATGGATAAAGGTCCGAAGGACCGTGTACGTAATTAACCATGGACGGAGATTTAAACCAGGTAAAAGCTCGAGGACATGTATGGTAATTTACCCATTGACCGAAAAAAGCAGATCCTCCCCTCGGGCCGGGTCACCGCGCAGGTCAAGGCCCTATACGGAATCGTTTTGGAGGGTGCGGTTTAAAACAGATTATATGTTATATTTTTAGTTCGAACTAATAAAAAACCCTAGAAATTTTGTTTCAACTCTCTCTCAACCCTCTTTCTCTCAACCAAAGGCAGCGGCGGCCGCTCTCCCTCATCGTGCCGTTCATTGGCCGTATGGCCTCGCGGCGGAGCACAACGGCAATGACCACAACTGTCGGTAAGCTTTTGACCTTCCCCTCTTTTGATTTGAATCGAGATTTTAAAAACAAAGCTTTGATTTAAAAAAAAATCACCTTTGTTTCTTTGATTCAAAACTAAGAAAATTTTGCTCTAAAATTTCTGGACTTTTATTTGATTTCTGAAACCCTCTTTCAATATTTTCTTTTAAACCGAGACCCTCTAGACTCTCTATTTTTTTTGAACTCCGCCCCCTTTCTTGAACTGATTACATGGGTTTATAATACCCATTTTTTACAAAAAAATACTAACCACTCCCTGACTTTTATTTTACAGATCTGGAGGATGATGCAAAACCTGATTTTTAGGGTATGGGTTAGGGTATGGTGATAAGTATGGGTGGTTAGATTAGTTGGCAGAGATTGGTTTAGGGTTTAGGCTTTATTTTATTTTATTCTTTCTCTTTTTTTTCTTTTTTTCTTTTTTCTGTTTCTTTTGATTTTTTCAATTTTTGATGATTTTTTTCTTTTTCTTGAACTGTACAAAGAAGTAAAACTCGAGAAAAAATTAGGTCTGGCTGCACCGTCAGTGGAGAAACAAGACCTGAATAGAAATTTGATTTGCTTGGGGAAAGGTTCGGATCTGTTGCACCATCAACGGAGAAATGTGATCTTCAGGATGTCTATACTGCTGCACCATCAGCGGTAAAGCAAAATCTGGAGATGTTGGCCTATCAACAATGACGAAGGCAAGATCTGACAAAGGCTACTTCTGCTGCTCTACTGGCGGAGAGGTATGCCTTGAAAATGGAAAAAAAATAATAGTCAGTAAATGTTCACAAAATTTGTCACTGTTACCTTTTATTGATGTTTCATCATCCTCTTTGTGTTTGGCCTCCTCTAAGACTAAGGTTGGCCGTCGTGTTGTTGCCCCCATGGCTGAGGCTCTTCGATCCCTTTCGTAGACCTGTTATGTACAAGCGAAAATGCATGAATGCATCTAATTTTATGCCTAAATGCATGTGTCTATCCTAAATGTATGATGTATGCAAGAATGATTCAATGCAAGATGAATGTAACTAAATGCATGGATGCGACATGATTTGATTTTTTTTGTCTTCAAAGGGATGCCCTAACTCTCGACTGGTCATGTAGGGATCTTGGTCCTTTGTATGGCGGTGCCCCAACCTTTTTGGCTTTGAACATCTTCTTTGGACTCATTTTCCTGTTTGGATGCCCCCAAACTTTTATATATTGTTCTGGGAATGCCTTTGTAGCATGTTTCAACTTTGAGTTGCATTGTCGCCTTTTTGGATGACTTTCAGTGCTCTCGTGAACGCGTTGCGTTGACTCTTAGGTTGGGTTTATGATTTGTCATGTTGGTTCCTGGCCGCTTATCACTTTCGGATTAGGTGGAACGCTGTAGATGGTGATTGGTGTTTAGCATTTGGGATGTGGAGGTATGATTCCAAAAGAAGGATAGCAAAGGTTTGCTCGGCTTTCGGTTTTTTTGAATGGCTTTGGGTAGAATGGTAGAGTTGAAGGGCTTGGTTGTCGGGTGATGGTAAGTCGAGAGTTCAAAAGGACTCAAACATAAGGGTTCAGGTAGTGAAATGAGGGGTTCTCTGTTCGAGTATTTTGGTTGATGGGTAGCGATGGTAGTGGAGATGGAAAAAACTTTATTGTGTTTTCGGTTGGAAATGGTAAGTGTGAATGATTTCTGAAGGATGAAAGGTGGTGGGTTAATTTCGGTGATGGAGAGTGAAGGGTGAGTGTTGGAATTTGGCACTTGTCGAGAGATGCCCCCAGACTGAGTTCTTGTGGAGGTTTGGTAATGGTGCTGAATTGGCCGACTTTGCTTTTTCTGGTATTAATGACGCGGGACATCCCGAGGATCGATTTTAAAATTGATACATCTATATGCAAAATGTGTCTTAAATGCAAAATGATTTATGTGAATGCAATGCAGGTGAAATTGTGATGATGTTGTGCAACGATGCAGATGAAATCGATGTGATAAAAAAGAAACGAATTAGTACGGAATAAAATGATTAAATAAACCAAATGATAAATATGGCAAAAATATAGTAAAAAACTGTACATAAAAAAGAAATAAGGCACCAGAGCCTAAATAGGGTGACCACTAATCGGGCAGAGTTTCACATGGCTCTAAAGGGTCGGCTCCTACGGCTTACTATATGCAGTTTTGGTGCTAAGAGGTACCCGAATTGTCCTTACTGTCCTCTACTAAGAGTAGCAAGGCCCCCGGTCATCACCCATTATAGGCTCCTTTCAACCGGGTTCAATTCAGGGGGACCCATTCGCTTATGCCTGCACGAATGAACGATATCCTTACGAAAGCATAAGCTACTCGAGCCCCGAAGGTACTTGCTAGGCCTACACGGAGGAACGATATCCTCACGAAAGCATTAGTGTTTTTCCCCCACTTAAAAAGGACGGGTTTATATGTCAAATTTTAAATGCGTTAAAATAAACGCGCAATTATAACCGAATGCTAGTTTAATAGTAACTTTAATCCGAAATTTCCGATATTAATAAAGCGGTAATTATTTGAAAAAAACTCGAATCTCATTTGTTTTGAAAAAACAAAAATATCCCCAGCGGAGTCACCATCTGTAGCGATGTCCCCCTCGCTAAAAAAATGTGTTTTTTATTTTGAAAATGATGTCTTCCGTGGGATTTTAGAAAAAAAACGTATTTTATTTAAAAATGGAGTCGCCACCGGCCACTCAAGGTGGACCGGACACCGTAAAAAACCAGAGATTTCAAATTGATGGGTTCAGGAGTCGGTTACGGATGGGTAAGGATTAACACCACCACACCGCCCAAAATTGGTACTTTAATAATTACCGCTTTATTAATATTAGATTTTTCGGATTAAAGTGACGATTAAACTAAAATTCGGTTATATGTGCGAGTAAATTTAAAAGCCCCGTTATTCGAGAGTAAACGCCCAACCACCATCACTACGCATGATACTGGCCCCGTTTACGCTTGAATAAAGAGGCACCGCATTGACAATAATGTATATTCCAAATGCAACTTAAAACATATTACAAAACAAATATTCATAAAGACATTGAACTAAAAACATAAAAACACAAATAATAATATTAAAAATGAAATGCATGAACAAAAATAACATGACATGTCATAAAACAAAATATAAATATAAACATGCAAAAAAAGACATGCTTCCAAAACTAAACTAATTAATTATAACATGCTTAAACACGTTAATACGAACCACAACTATAATACGTACATGACATATACATATGACAAAATATGATACTAAATTAACAAAGCAACATGCAAATATATAAAAAAAACTAAAAACTTGACATCTAACATGAATAAAAAACTAATATAATCTAAAAGTATAATAATAATAACAACAACAATAATAATGATAACAATAGCCAAAGATTTATATTAACAACATACATAAAACAACATGGAAATAACAACTTAAGGACTAAAATGCACAAACATTAAATTACATGGCATGAAAAATATTTATTAATGGACTAAATTAAAACAGATGCAAAATATATGGGCTGAAACGTAAATAGGAAAAAATAGCGTACTGGAAATTAAATATTAACAACAGGGACTAAATTGAAAGAAAACGGAAAACAAGAGGCGAAATTAAAATGAAAAAGGGACGGAAACAGAGGCGGGAAAGAGGAGTAGGGACTGAAAGGGAAATTATCCACTGGACATGAGTAAAGGCGGGAGAAGAGTCAAGGGACCTAAAGCGTAATTTGCCCATTTTTATTAAATTTTCGCGGATCCTTCCCGGGTCGGGTCACCTATGCGGGTACAAGCTTGAAACGGCGCTGTTTTGGGCCGTGTTATAGGCGCCTAAAACGACGTCGTTTTATACGCGGCTTAAATAGGGATTTTTAACCAAAAAATTTCATTCTTTCTCCCGTTTTAAACAAAAATAACCCAGCCCCTTATTATTTTCTCTGAAATTTCAGAGAACACAAACCCTAGCCAAGCTTCGTCAGCGCCCCGCCGCCAGTGTTGCCGCCGTTCATCCTTGCCGCCGGCCGCCTTCTCCGATAACGCACCATGAACCAAATTAACCTAAAACCCTAAAATTGATCCCTTAACCCTAAATCACCGAAACAAAAAAATATATAAATTAACCCTACATCTACCCTAACCTAAACATGTCAATCACATATCCCTAACATCAACCAAAATCCCCAAAATCCGGCTAAAAAACCGAATCTGAAATCTGCACCAAATAAAAAATTCAGTGGTTATTATGTGTGTAAGAAATTGGTTATAAAACTAGGAGGGAGACGTGAGATTAAGGGGGGCTGATATTCGAAAAAATGGCGGTTTTGTTCGATAAAAAGAGAGAAATTTAGGGGACTTCTGGAGATCTAAAAACTTTGTAATCTGGGGAGTTCATTGTTCGAAATCAATATAAGGGTAAAAAGATTTCTTGGTTCGATTTAAATCTCTTATTTCAAATCTTTGTTTCTTTATTTTCGAATAAAAAAAGGGGTAAGGAAAATACCTGCGTTTTCTGGTTCGAGTTTGTAGAGAGCCGGTTTATTCTCCCGAGCCTAGGCCGCCGGAGGAATCCTTCAACTCCAAGGACGGCGGCGCGGCGGGAAGTTTGAACCCCTAGTGTTTGGTTACTCTGAAATTTCAGAGAAAATAATAAGGGGCTGGGTTATTTTGTTTAAAACGGGGGAAAGAATGATTTTTTTTTTGTTAAAAATCCCTATTTAAGTCGTGTATAAAACGGTATCGTTTTAGGCGCCTATAACACGGCCCAAAACGGCGTCGTTTCAAGATTGTACCCGCACCGGTGACCCGACCCGGGAAGGATCCGCGAAAATTTAATAAAAATGAGCAAATTACGCTTTAGGTCCCTGGACTCTTCTCCCGCCTTTACTCATGTCCAGGGAATAATTTCCCTTTCAGTCCCTACTCCTCTTTCCCGCATCTGTTTTCGTCCCTTTTTCATTTTAATTTCGCCTCTTGTTTTCCGTTTTCTTTCAATTTAGTCAGTGCTGTTAATATTTAATTTCCAGTATGCTATTTCTGCCTATTTATGTTTCAGCCCATATATTTTGCATCTGTTTAATTTAGTCCATTAATATATATTTTTCATGCCATGTACTTTAATGTTTGTGCATTTTAGTCCTTAAGTTGTTATTTCCATGTTGTTTTATGTATGTTAGTATAAATCCTTGGCTATTGTTATCATTATTATTATTGTTATTATTATTATACTTTTAGATTATATTAATTTTTTATTCATGTTAGATGTCAAGTTTTTAGTTTTTTTATATATTTGCATGTTGCTTTGTTAATTTAGTATCATATTTTGTCATATGTATATGTCATGCACGTATTATAGTTGTGGTTCGTATTAACGTGTTTAAGCATGTTAGAATTAATTAGTTTAGTTTTGGAAGCATGTCTTTTTTTGCATGTTTATATTTATATTTTGTTTTATGACATGTCATGTTATTTTTGTTCATGCATTTCATTTTTAATATTATTATTTGTGTTTTTATGTTTTTAGTTCAATGTCTTTATGAATATTTGTTTTGTAATATGTTTTAAGTTGCATTTGGAATATATATTATTGTCAATGCGGTGCCTCTTTATTCGAGCATAAACGGGGCCAGTATCAGGCGTAGTGATGGTGGTTGGACGTTTACTCTCGAATAACGGGGCTTTTAAAATTTACTCGCACATATAACCGAATTTCAATTTAATCGTCACTTTAATCTGGAAAATCTAATATTAATAAAGCGGTAATTATTAAAGTACCAATTTTGGGCGGTGTGGGGGTGCTAATCCTTCCCCATCCGTAACTGACTCCCAAACCCATCAATTTGAAATCTCTGGTTTTTTACGGTGTCCGGTCCACCTTGAGTGGCCGGTGGCGACTCAATTTTTAAATAAAATACGTTTTTTTTTCTAAAATCCCACGGAAGACATTATTTTTAAAATAAAAAATATCTTTTTTTTAGCGAGGGGGCATCGCTACATGCATAAGTACTTTAAATTCATAAAGTAGAATTGAAGATTAATAGGCTGCCATCCGCCTTATTCTTGGCCAAAAATTTAAAATTCTAACGAAGTGACCCTCTTAATTCAATTTGCTCAATTCACTATGTTAAAATTTAGATCTTTAATTTTTTTTAAAAGATATAATACTTTATCCCACTAGATCAACTAGTTGTTGATCGATATTGTTTTTTTTATTCATACTCAAAATTTTACTTCAAAAACATCATACTCAAGGAACAACAAAAAAATGTCAACTAACAATCCATAACAAATATTAATAAATATATTTTGACCCGTGCTTTTATAAATTCATTCGCCATCGAATAAAAATTGTAGCTAGCTTCGTCTCAAGGACAGAACACAATTTATCGTATTTTTAATAACTGTTTTAAGGGTTAAAATAAAATT
>CM033756.1:12061471-12207253 GCA_019671005.1 Hibiscus mutabilis | reverse complement strand
GTTCGGTTTCTAATGATCACTGCTCTATCATACATCTTCGACACTAATCTCGGGGTTCGACACCGTGTTCAGCCGTCATCTACCAAGCATGCATGACTACAGGCACAACGAACACTAATGTAAGCAATCTCATCTGGTTCTATAGGAGGTCTTAACATTTCAAAGAACATGCCAACAACTTGTTCACCATGACCATTAATAGCGAGACCAACAATCATGGTTGTCCATGTAAAGTTGTCCTTCTTTGTTTCTATGAGAGAGAAGGGTTAGTCAAGAAGCCAATAAAGATTGAATATTTGGAAAAGAATTTGAGTGTTCTGTTCGAAATTGGCATTAAAAAAATTCATTTGAAAGCTCAGTTGCGCAGACGAGTCGTCTTAAGGTCGGACAAATTTGAAGATCCCAATTCTTCAATTATACGCAGTTATCATCATAGCTTATCTACTAGCCAGGAATCGAACCCGGGTCTATACCGTGGCAGGGTACCATTCTACCACTACACCACTGGTACTTGTTGACACGGTTTGAGAGAAAAGCTATATAAATTGAATTGTTTTAACTGCTGGTCCCACCATTCTTTTAGATGCCATTTGGTATTTTTTAGATTATTATTTATTATAAGTAAATGGCTGAGTATTAAATAAATTAATTAATACAATTAACGCAAATTACTATATGATTACATTTTAAATATTTAAACAGAACCTACATTAAAATTTTAATTTTATATCATTTAAAATAAATTCGAAAAGTAATAATTTTATATTCTTATAATTAAAAATATATAAAAGTAGTGAAGAAAAGGAATATTTTTATTTCGAAGGCATCGGATTCTCATAAAATTATAATTTAAGAAAAATCTATACATTTAAGTGTACTAAACATGAACCCAACAAGCGGTTTATTAAAAAAACGGATAACGTTCATCTTAGGATACTCATGTTCAAGCGCTTTGTCTACAATTGATGTGTGTATTATCAAAAAAGTTAAAAATATTTATGAACAAATATTACCTTATAATCATTTTTTTTAACAAATAAATGAAAACTGTTTGAAATTAATTTTAGGACTTAGGAAAAAGAAAAAAAGAGAGTGCTTCTGCTTGGTTTAAAACTCATAATTCTAGGAAAAAGAGAAAGTAGATGAAAAAATTATAACCATTCGACCATCATTATTTTTTTTCTTATAATCATCTTTAAATTATTAAAAAATATATGTACTAAACATGAAAATCACTCTTGCATCAATTAAAATGGAAAACAGTTACCACCATATCATACATTATCTTGTTTAGAAGAATTTTTGCGTATGTATACATGAGTCGTGCTATTTTTGGCCTTCAGACTTTTTGTTGAGATATTGATTTTGATATAACCCGATAAAAAATGTTTTCAATCTTAAACAAATTTGTTAAAAATAATTTATAGTCTAAATAATTTGAAAAATATGTTTAAAATTATTTTACAATATTTTTGACTCAAACAAAAATTTTCAAGTGATTTAAAAGTCAAAAACAAGCTTTCGGTATAATTTCGGCTATTCCCTATACTGATATGTTTTTGTTTTGAATTTTTCTGTGAGCTCTTCTAGTACTGATATCATCGTCCCCGTACCAATACACGAAGTACCATACCGATACACTGTATCATGTACCGGTACGCAGAGCTTTCAACGGCTAGTTTTGTTTGAACTGATTGCAGATATCGATATCAACTTTTGACTATAGATATCCATTGGACAGAGGCTGGAATTAAAGTCCTCAACGACTCCAAAATACTCTGAACGACTATGAACAGCTAGTAGCTCATTCCACACTATAAATACAAGCGCTGGACACTTGAAGAACAAGAGGATGGACATCCAAGCTTAAAAATCAAGGGAGTAGAGTTGTAATGTGTTTATTTCTTTAATCTCTTGTAATTGAGTCAAATCCTAGTAAGTCAAATTGTGTAAACACCCACCTAGAGAGGTAATTTGTTTACAAATGTTAAGATCTCGTTATTAAGGGATATGTTCTAGTTGAACCTGAGAAAAACTAGGAAGAGATTCCATCTTAACATTTGAAAATATAGAGATTTGAATGTTATCTCCTTAAGCCTGTAAAAAGGAAAAAAAAATCATGAGTAAATTGAAAAATCCTTAGCGTGGATGCTAAGGTAATAGATGTAGACCTTGGTTGAGAATGTCGAACTACTCTAAAATCGATCGTGTCATATTGTCCATTCTTTTTTCGGTTTTTGCTTGCCAAATTCAAATGAGACCTTCACACCTTTCATCGGCGATATTCGATTGAAGTAATTTGAGCTTATCACTTTTCGAACATATTAATTGGGCGAGATAAATACGGGAAGTATTCTCACTATACTTATTTTTTTAAAGAATTTTATTTTCATTCTCATCCCGCGACTTGCTGTGGGTATAACATTTAATATCATTCTCATGTCGTGACCCACAAAATTAAAATCATTCAAATCTCACTATCCACATGTGTATTGAGACCCACATAATCACTATTATACTCGTTCCGCGACCCAGTATATATAATATATTTATAAGTATCAACTAAATAAATATAAACCAAACTTTTTATGAAAAAATATTAAATACTTGTTTTCGAACTCCCTTCACATATGTCAAGATGGAACAAATATCATAATTTGAACTCACCCAAAATGTGACAACAAAAATCTCTCTCTAACTAACTAATGAATCTCGTCGTTGTGACCCTATAATTAATAAATTAAAATATAACTTTAATACGAGTTAAAATTGAGAAATTAAAGGAATAATGTCTGAAAATGTGTTAAAATTATACGAAAATTAAAAAACCGTAACTCCATGAGTGCTCTCATTTCTTAAAAATAGTATGAGTGTGAGCTGAGTGTTATCAAAATTAATTTTTTTAATATTTTTAAATATCCTCATCATATTTATTGGATAGATATAGATAGCGTAGAACGGAATAGAACAGAAAAAGGATGGAGCGAGTACAAAGTCATACGCATGACTGTCCCACCACCCACAAAATTTATGCTCATCCCCAACAAATTGAATGCAAAATGGAGTAAATCCTCACTAAACCTGCCCCATTGACATCCTAGCTAGAATCTAGAGCTTCACTATGTAAGTTCAAATCAAACCAAACATCTCATTATAATTTCAATCTACAAAGTACAATAAACCCAGCAACTTCTCTGGATAACAAAATATCATTAGCACAATTATCCAACAACTCTAAATTAATATGACAAAAAGAACAAAATGGTCTGCTCTTATATGTATCCACTGTGATACATGTTCTGCATATACCCACAATTTTGATTCTACGTCTTAATCAATCCCAGTAAAGAAAACCTGTATTGGAAAGAAAAAAAAATAAAGAAACCTCAAAGCTCAAGCCTTACATGAATTCTTCTTTGCAACTGATCTCTATATCAAGTTTTTTCATCAAACCAGGTGAACCAAATTAGCCCTACTCAGATTCTTTTTCCATATAAAACTGAATATATTTCACTAAGGAGTATGTAGAAATCCGGTCATTAACCTGCTCCGCCGTACAAATTTCCTACAAATTATCTTTTTTTCACATAGTGGCATCCTCCTCCTATGCCGCAATTCCTGGACAAAGATGATGATAAAGAGATGAGTACCACAAAGAAAGGACCTGAATTAACACTATCTGTTATTCTGTTTTCATCATTAATCTAGGACGCGTGGGAAACGAGGTAGTGAGCATACAAGATTTAAGAAATGGCATGTAGCCAATAAGGCCTCGTGAATCTGGTGAGTTGTCTGGATGTATTCTTGTTGTAACTTCTATAGTTGTAAGTGTAACATAGATGAAATGCTTTCGGCCTAAAACTAGTATATATTCCCTGGACCTGTTGATGAGTGTTCTAATATCTTAAACATGCTGAGACGTTAATAAGTACAAGCAAACAGCGAGATTATCCGAGGAAAAAGTTAAGGGTAATGACGAAACAGTAAAATAGAAAAGAAATCGTCTTACCTCTATCTGACTGCATATTGGTAACACCATAGCCACCAATGTAACCAGCAGAGCTATTAGTCCTAACATCTGAAGTTGTGTTTCTCAGCCGAAAACCGAAAGCACTAGACCGCCCTAGGTCTAAGGGTGAAGGAAGCCAAGTGGAATCCCCATAAAGTGATCCATTTTCATCGATATCAGCATAAGCCCCGTTATAACCAACATTTGAAGCACCTTGAGATGATACCTGTGCAACACCAGCCCCGTTGTTTCTCTCATAGCCTATCCCTCCTGATCCAACCCCAAAGTCTCCATTTCTGTATCTGAGGTTGCTGCTATTGAAAGCAAAAGCGACTCCACCTTGACCTGAAGAAGGAGAGGAATCCCAAAGTGGTCCAATGTTGCCGAAAGAATTCACACTTGAATTCCCACTTCCAGAACCCAAGATAGAATTAGAGTTTGTGGAGTTAGCAGCATAGTTAAAACTGCCATTTCCCCACATATTTCGACCTGCTAAGTTTGAGATGGAACTATTTCCTCCGCCGCCCCCACCATACCCAACGAGACTAGCAAACCTGTCTGGGTTTCCATTAAATGGAGGGTTCAATCCCCGTCCGTAACTGAGGTTAGAACCAACGTTTGAGCTTCCTCCATAGTTTGGACTCAAATTCGGCTCAAAATTAAGTCCCATCCCATAACCAGGGCCCAATGGAGGAAATCCACCCTGACCAACAGTAACTGGACTAAATCTACCCTCTGCTCTAATACCATAACCTCCAACTGAACTAGCATTATAATTCTGCAGGTAACCATTAGGGAAGCTATTGACTCTACTCAGACCAAAGTTATATCCGCCTAACTGGTTCTGACTTGACCCCGGAGATGATTCTTTGGGGACAGCCCGTTTGACCTCAACCATTTTTCCATTGAGTTCATGAAATGTTCGTTGCAAGACCTTATCCACGACTTCCTCTGAATCATAAGTTATGAATCCAAAACCTCGTGGCCTTTGAGTATTGTGATCATACATCACAACAACATCCGTAATTGTACCAAACTGCTCAAAGTACCTCTTAAAGTCGCTCTCGGTGACTGTGGATGCTAACCCTCCAACAAATATCTTTTTTGTTCGAACAGGACCGGGAGATCCATGAATGCTAGCATTGCTTTTGTTTAGAACATTCCGGTCATCCCTTGGAACTGCCTTCTTTGCCTCAACCTGAAAGAGAAAATCTTAGTTCCTCAAGTGCACAAACTCTTTGAATCTTAATGTAAAAAGTTATTCTTTCCCAAATTGTGCTCAAGCAACTTAGAAAAAACAATGTATGCTCTTCCGCATGATATAAATTGTAATTTTGAAACAATCCAGGTCCGTGATTTGCAAAGTCTATTGGATGGTAGATTATCGTCAGTGGTGACCCTTTTCAAAATTAGCAGATGTGCTGCTTAATGCAATTGTAACAAGAAAATTTGTGCTATTTCTCGGCATCAATCCCTCTCTTCTAAGATAAGCATTGATCCTCGTAAAAATTTATTCTAAAACCGAAAGCGATATCCTAATGGTGATTAAAACTGCAAAATGAAGCAGTCAACACTGATGATGCTTGGGACTCTACATATTACCATATTAGCTCTTACTCAATTGCAACACATTGCCAAGCGAAACTCGCAATGAATATATGCACACACACGCGCATATATATATGTGTGTTCATCAAACTGCATCAGGACAGGAAACTTGCCAATTCTAAATCATTGAATTGTATGTTATATAATTCATGACATGAAAGAAAACCAATAAAAGAGTATTTTTTTTCGGTTTTTGAATTTATCATGTTATAAGAGAGTTGAAAAAGAGGGAACTTACAGCTCTACCATCTATCATATGCTTTTCCATAACAACTCTTTCTGCAATAGCCGGGTCGGCGAAAACAACAAACCCGAACCCCCGGGCACGACCGGTAGTCCGATCTTTCATTATCACAGCTTCCACAACATCCCCAAAAGTCTGAAAATATTCTCTAAGACGTTCCTCATTTGTGTCCCAAGAAATCCCACCAATGAATAGCTTGCCAAGTTCCATTTCCATCCTAAACACAAAATCCAATAATCTTATTCAAGAAAAATAAAAAATCAAGCCTTTTTCATGGATAATATAAATCAAATTCAACTAGACAAGACATGAGACATCGGATCTACAAACTAGGTATAATTGAGACATCGATTCCTTAAATTTCAAGACAATTCAGGATTGAACATCACGTCTTAAAGAACAATCCAACATAAAACATGGTAATGTAGATTAAACAAAAGAAAACTATACCTTGTCTGGATACAGAAAATCAAACAAAGCTTTGTCTTTTTTTTTATATCAATATAAAGAGAGATCGGGTGCTGTTGGATTCAATCGAAAAGCATGAGACCAATTACAGATTCGATCATCAATCGACCAACAATCCAGGATTCCTAAAAGACCCAAAGCCAAAAAAGGATCCAATAGAAATGAGATGAAACAGCAATGCCCCGAAATGATAAACAGCAAATAATGAAGAAAAACAAAAGGAAATAAAAAAAACCTTTGCTGGTTATGTTTGTTTATTAAGTTTTTAAAGAGACAATGATATTGAAGAAGAAGAAGAAGAAGAAGAAGAGAAGAAGAAGAAGAAAACCCAGATGGGGAAAAGGAAGAGAATCTAAGATCTGAAAATAAGCATAATAAGAAGAGGGAGGGGCTTAAAGGCCCTCCTTTCTCTCTCTTTTCTTTCTTAGTTTTTTGTTGCAGCTAATGCTTTTCGATATCAATGGGGTGGAATTATATATATATATATATACACATATACATGCGTGAATGAATGGAGTCTGTGAATCGAACAGAGAGGCATAGATGTGTGAGTGAAATCGATTTGGATGAAAATAGATTATTTATTTGTATTCTTAAATTTCTAGAGAAAGAGAGAAAAGTTCGGATATCCAATTATCCATCTATGTAAGAAACTTACATTGGAGTTCATGACATGGGACACTTTCTAAATTTGTTTTTTTTTATGTGAAATTCCTTTGTATCCTATTTGATAAATTCATTTTTAAATTTTATTTATGGCAAATATAAGTAAAAATTCATCCAATAAAAATATATTTTTTATTAATTGAGATTACAGACGTGATGTGAATGATCCATTATATAATTTTTGTATTTTATTTATTACCTCAAAACCAAAAATCAAAATAATTAAATTTTTGTATTTTTGAACTTATTGAGTGAACTCAAAAGAGAAGGAAACGATGTAATTATTCTTGGAAGATCCGAGTTCGAACAATTTATTTATGGAAAAAATTTTAATACACAGGCCGTGTAAACTTTAGTTTACGTGTGTCTTTTAGTTTTAGGGGTTAGGGTTTAAGTTTAGGGGTTTTGGTTGTAGGGTTTAGAATTTAAGGTTAGTGTTTATAATGTAGTATATAATGTTTAAAGTTTAAGGTTTAGTTTTTAGGGTTAGGGTTAGGAATTTTGGTTTTTATAGTGTAAATAAGCAGGCTTGTGTAAAATTAATTTTACACGGCTTGTATATCAAAGTTTTACCCTTTATTTATATAGTGCGGTCTTTTCAAAGGTCTAAAAATAGGGGGAACAAATATTACACAATATACACCAGCATGTTAAAAGAATTTGTACTTCTTATTATGTTAATTTTATTACATATATTGACTGTTGAGTTATTTTTGTACGAGTTAAAAGAGTATAATTTTAATTGATTTTTTTAAAAAAAACAGATGAGATACATGATAATTTCTTAATTTAATTAAAAATAAAAAAGTATCTTCAAAAAAATTATGAATAAAAAATTGACTATTAATATATCAAATAATAGTCAATTATGAATTGAGATTGTCTTTGTCTTATGTGACAAAAATAAAATTTATTTTTATAAATAAATTTGTTTGAATGTTAATTTGATATATAATTAAAAATATAATATTTTAATAAAAATGTCTTATCAATCACTATTTTTTAATTTTATTATTTTTAAATAACTTATTTAATATTATATTTCCTTCATTTGTGAAGACAAATTTGTCTACAGTTTTATGAGAAAGAAGAGTGAACAATTGGGTGGTCCATAACTATTATGGATATCGTCCATCTAACATAATATTATTATTATTATTATTATTATTATTATAAAAGGAGAAATTAATGCCTTATATATTAATTTATAAGGTTAACAAATTACAATTTTATCACTTTAATTTTATAATGTTTTTCCTATTTGTAAATTGTAATAATATTTTGGTCTTACGTGTGATCTTGGTTAATTATTATTTTCTGGTTTTGTTTGTAATTAAATATAGTGGGAATTAGTTATAAAGTTACTTAAACGTAGAGGAAAGGGATGAACCGTACCCGCTACCAGACTTTGAATATATATATAAGAAACATATAAAGGATTGAAAATAAAATGAAAAAAAATAAAGATATAATACTGAATTTGGTTCTTAATGTTTATAATTTTATCAATTTGATTTTTATTCTTTTTAATAAAATTTGACCATCAATTTTTCAAAAAGAGTCAAATAAAATTTTCATTTTCTCGTTGATTATGGATGTAAAAATAATAAAAAGATAAAATTTAACTTTAAGTTCTAATGCATTTTCACTAATTAAGGGCTAAATTGACAAAAACTGTAAATGAAAAGTATTAAAAAATTATTTAACTTTTTATAATTATTATGTTAACAATTAACGACAAAATAAATGATTTTTTTAATCCAAAATGTATACGGCTGATTTGTTCACTTTAAATAGGAAGATTAACATGTAATTCAAAATATAATACCAGGTGAGGATTGGTATTGTAGCAAATACATGTACACATATTTGGATAAATGTTTTTGCACAAAGATTAGACAACAATTACAAAAGTAGCTTTGCATCAAGCTTTTTGATATAACTATTTATATTTAACTCATTAATCGATTAATTTAAACCTAAAATTTTGCACCTACCGTAGATTACAACCTTTTCTTATTCCTCTGGCTCCAAGGAAAATATCCATGCGCATCATAAACTCATACGTACGTACATATGTTTAATTACGCTTCAATCTATTTTTTAATATTTTGATTTAATAATTAAAGTTTGATCGATGATATTGTCAAAAACAATACTTCAGTTAATTAAATTAAATTACATGTCATTTTTACCAACAATTAGTTGTTCTATTAGAACGAAACATTATAACCTTTAAATAAGATTAATAATTTAAATTATGACGTTGTGAATGGAAAAAAATAAATTAAGAGAATCGCTCTTATATTTGACCTCTGGCCAACAAGTCGCATATCGTGATTAAATAAAAAAATTATATGCCATTTCTTAAAAAATACAAAATATTAACGCGGTCAATTTAAATTCACATATAAACCATGTGAGCGTTTGACATTATCTTTTTAAAAAATTATACTTCAATTTTAGCTTTTTTTTTAAGTTTGATCGATGAACATATTCTTAATTAGTAAATACAATGAAATAGTAACTTTGTGACCAAATTGGATTAAAAAAAATCCCCTTTGACATGCCTCCCTTCCTATCTTCCAACTAAGACATTGCTTTAGGTTTAGGGTAGTCCATTACTTGTATTATTAGAGTAGTGCCAGCTACCATTAGCCACTCATCATCATCATCATCATCATCATCATCCTCTTGATATTTCTTTTAATAATAATAATTCCACTAAACATTAAAATTGGGTATTTCATTTGTCTCTCCCCATCAAACTTCATCTCTAAAGATGAACATTATGGTTTAATATTATATACAATCATATTGGCCTTTGATCTTTTAATTTTTTTATTATTTATCTAATACCTTTTAATATTTTTTAATAAAATTTAAAATTAATTTAAAATTGATTTTTTATTTTTCTAAAATATTTATTGGAACGAGTTATTTATGTCCTATTAGCTTATTTAGAGAATAAAAGTTAGATTTAATCTTTTTTTTGGTGTAAATATTCTAATCATTTTTTATTCCATCTATAAAACTTAGGATCCGTTCGGGATTGCCGTTGAAAAGCAGGGTTAGGTGAAGAAGTTAGTTTGGGGAGCAGCTGGAAATTTTAACTTCTCCAGAAGCAGTGTTTGGAGACCATGTAACAACCTGAATTTCAAAATCCGAAGGTCGATTTAACCCGAAGTGTGGGCTTCGCGTTTAGGCCGAGATAGTTGGGCCTCGAGAGCCTTTATAGGTTTGTTTTTGGGTTCTTAGGATTGGGCTTTGGTTGGATGATGAGCTGAGAGTATAAATGAAGGGTATTGGGATAATTTCCTCTTTTTGTAGGGAGTGGAAGGGGGCTTCTTTATTTCTTTACAGAAAAAGCTTGTTGGTGATATCACCATGTCCCTTGTCTTCTCTCTTCATCTAAGCTCATCTCCCGCCCAAGAACCAAAGTCTAAATGTGTGATCCTTATGTTTTGGAGTGTGAATCTCAGAATCTTGGTTTGAGACAAGTTGTTCTGCAGTCAAGGATCTACGAAGCAAGGTAAGAATCTCTAAAAATGGTGGAAGAAAGTGTTGTTGGGTTTAGTGGGGTTTTGCGAGAGTTGAGTTAAATGTGGATTTAATTCCGTTTTTTCAGTCCTAAGAGTCATTTTTAGTTGGATTCTCTATCTCCTACAAGTTGTAACTTGTTAAACAACATCTCTTTGTAGTGAAAGAGGTTGGAAAAGCTTTCAAAGCTCAAGAGAAAATGAAGGCTTGAGGTTTTGGCTAAGGCCCTCGTTTGCAGCTTTAATCAATGTTAGTACACTACTAACTCCTTTGAATTCCTAAAAATCATAAATTAGATTGCTTGTTGTTTAGTTTGATGTTTTGTTGTTCTTGAAATCTCCATTAATGGCTAAATTCGAATTAGGCGTTAAAATGGTGTAAAATGATATGAAACCGCTTAAACAACCTTTCATAACTTGTAGGTTATATTTGGGGTTTTACCATGAAGGTTTGAGGGTGTTGGGGATGATTTGTGAGCTCTATAATTTAAATTATGGGCTCGTGTATCGATACTGGATGAATCGGTATCGATAACCTTTGCTTTTGAGTGACTAACTTAGGCAAAAATTGAAGGGCTATCGGTATGGGTGTAGGCCGTATCGATACCCTCTGTTCTATAAGAATTTCAGTAGCAAAAATGTGTATTGGTACACTTGAGGGCATATCGATACCGATGGTGTATCGGAACACAACCCCCATGTATTGGTACGGGATTGCTCGGTCAAAACCCTTTTGAGTGTTAACTGAGTATCGGTAAGCTTGGAAGGACTATCGGTACCCAATAGGGTGTATCGGTACGCGCTGGTGGGTATCGATACCCACTAGGCAATTTGCCCAAAAAATACGTTTTGAGTTCGAGGGACTTATAATTTGAGGACTAAGGCCCAATGGGTTTCTAAAGGGTAAAATGATTGGTAAAACTAAAAATCGAGTTTTAAACCCTATATACTTACCTAATGGGTAATAACTAAACAAAACTTTGGGTGACTTTTTGTGTTGAAACAATAAGGGTCCTTGGTGGATCGAATAATTTTTGAGTGTCACGTAAGGGCATTCGCATGGTTGAATACCTTGATTGTTGGGATCCTGATACCCAATGAGAGAAAGAGTGTGTTGAAACACCATGGTTATAGTTTGCCAAATGTACGTTCCCGAAGCTGCGTGGCACCGGGCCTCACCCAAGAGTGTACATTCTCGAAGTTGTGTGGCATCGGGCCTTACTCCAGGTTTGTTGGTATGATGTATATGTGCTGTGTGAAGCTAATGCTTTCCCTTTGTTGCTATGTGTTTAGACGGCTAGAGGTAGCACCAATGTTATTTTTTATGCCATGATATCATTATCTTAGCTTCATGCTCGTATTTATGATTTGCATGAAGAATGGTTGAGTGGAAGTGTATCCGATTAGCTTTGTTAGCTTAGCGTCGAGAATTGTTGTTTTATTTCGCAGGTTAGTAGGTTTGATGTGCATCGTTGGAACATCATCGGAATATGACTTTAGCATCGATTTGTTGTTCGAGTACAATACTTAGATTAATTGGGCTATGTATTCGTAAGACCTTATATTGTATTGAAACTCTTATTTCGGGATTCTAAATCTCGAGTCGAATATTTTAATTATGTATTTTTAAACGGAGCTCCCATGTAATGTTTTTAATTGTTATTTCAATTTGAAATATTTAAACTAAATGAATTTATTGATATGGATGTTATTGGGCCAAATCTAGTTACAAAAATTTTATGACAATGGGTTGAGCTTAAGGCCCAAATGTGACATCCGGGTTGAAAGTGTTACAAACTAAATTCCACTTAAAAATTAGGTGCAAAGATAAAAAAGCAGGACATTCGGCGAAATTTCTTCAAAAATTAAGCGGAGAAATAACACCAAACGGAGCCTTAAACTCGTAATGTTACTTAAAAAAATAAATTCTTTTATGCTCACTCAATAGGGTGATTTTTAATTAATTAAGCAGTGGGTGGCAAGTGGATGGGATTTTAGATAATTGCAATACATGCATGCATTATTATATAGTAACAATGGTATAATCATTACATTCACATGCAAGATGGTAATTTTTTAATGTAGGAAGGAGAGTTTATGTGTCTAATGTCGGCCAGATCCCCATCATATTTCCACTGAATTAGAGTTACTATAAAATGTAACCCCTATCCCAAAATCTTAATCATGACCCAAATAAGGAAAGTTAATACATTAAATTTAATCTTAATTGCGTTTTTCTTATAGCTAATCGTTTTTATATTAGTCATAATATTAAAATAGTTCTTAATATTTGATTGAAAAATCATTTTGACCCAATTTTTTCTATCTACTTTAATTCTCAACATTTTTTATTTATCAAAATTTATTTACGAACAAAAATTATGAGTTAGTTATTTTAACAAAATGGGGTCATTTTTCATCTAAATTAAAACATTGAAGATTAAAATAAATTTAAAATAAAGACTAAAGTGGCCATTTAATTATTGGTAAGATTTTTTATTAAAAAAGTATGGCTCTCAAGTCTCAAATAACACTACGATATGAGTAATGACGGAGCTATATAGGGTAGGTTGTTTATAAATTTATCTTTATTTTTAAATATTTATATTTTATTTATTTTTAATCCTAAATCGTGAATTCATCCTCGGATACGAAAGTTGAGCATACGTTTTCAAACACCTTGTGTTTTGGTCTATACCAATTTTACTAATATTTCATTGAACCTCGGTAGTGGTTTAGTGATCGGGAATTCAACTTTTTTTCTTCTTTTATGGTTGGGTTTAATATTTTAATGCAATAGAAAAAAAATAATTCATATCTCATTGGTTTGCGGGTTAGCCTGAACTAACCGAAGTATAATTTAAGTAAGAAAATATACATTTTTTTGACAAACAAGAGAATATACATTTTGATGGCTTGAATTTGGTTTCGAGATATAATTTGATATTTAATTTTGTTGTTCAATTAGGTATTCGAATATTGTTTTAAGATTAATTTGGTATTTAAAATTTTTTGTTAGTTCAACTAGGTGCATGAACTAGATAGTTCAAATAAATAATTTAATACAAGCATCAATTTGGACGAACAATTGAAGTTCAAGAACCAATTTGGTCCAATAACTCAAATTCAAGCATCTGATTAGATCAACAAAAAAAACTTTAGGTAACAGATTAATCTTAAAGACACGTTCAGATACTTGATTGGACAAAAAACACGTAGGTACTAAATTACACATTGAAGTCAAATTCAAATACTAAAAATACATATTTACCCTTTAAATATTTTACAATATATCATTTAAATTTAGTTATATAAATATTTTTTACATACATAAGACCTCAAACTTAAGACATGCTTAAGCGATATCAAGTTGTTTACCATTTGGTTCAACCCCTGTTGGTGAAATTATATAAATATTAATATAAAATTATACATTAAAAAATATAATTTTTAAATAAGAATAAATAATATAAATAAACCGGATCAAGGTAGACTAATTCAAAACTTAAATTTATTTTAGGTAAACTACTACAATGATCACTTTTATTTTATAAGCGTTCACTTTTTTACTGAATTAAAAAAAATGTTTTGGTCACTTGAAAATTAAAAGTTATTGGTTTGATTATGTGGCACGTTAGTAAAAGGAGTTAAATTTTAATTTGATCCATAAACTTTGGATAAAACATTAATTTTACCCCTAAACTTTAAATAATTATCCAATTGTCAAAACGTTCATCTCAACTGATTTTTGCTCAAGTTTCCTATCATTTATCTCCAAGATTCTTGTTTTTTCAAACTAAATGAACAAAAATATTTTATCTAATTTAAAAAATACTATAAAAAATCCCAAGAAGACTCCCCAAAGTTGCCGATTTCTCATTTTTTTTCAAAAAAAAATTGGATTGATTCATCATTTTGATTATAAGAAAATTGTTTTCAAGATAATAAAATAATTTTTTTAACTTATTTTCAAATTATTTGAACCTTAACAATGAGTTTTCTATAATTATTTTCAAAAATCAATGTCATCTTCAACCTCAAGCTTTCTTGTAGGTCTTTAATGATTATTTGAGTTTCATGACATTATTTGACGAAGTGAAACTTATTCTAACTTCGATTCTTGGTATAAAGGAGTTAAGGAATGAAAGAATTGAGAAACAACAACTAGAATGAAATTCTTGAAAAAAATTTAGGTATACTTTCAAAAATTTCAAACACTAAGGATTGTTAAATTGAAAATTTATCCCAAGTTTAGAGGTTAAATTAATATTTTATTTAAAATTAAGGAGTTAAAATAAAAATCAACCCATTTTACTAACGTGTTCGTTTTATGTCTCAATGATTAAAACATTATAAAATAATAGCATAAATGACCAAAACGTTCTAAAACACTAACATAAGTGACCAAAACGTTACTTTTCTAAATTTAGTGAGTAAAAGTAAACACTTCCGAAACTAAAGTGATCATTGCAATAGTTATCATTTATTTTAAAAATGGAACCTCGATCCAACCAGACTCATCCTCACCTGCCGTTAAAATTGTTTCAAAACTTTTCCCACTTTTTTTTTCAATTCCAATTCGAAAACTACATACATAGACCTCGCAATCTTATTCGCCGTGCGGTGAGATCCCGGTGATGGTTGGACTCATGTTTTCCGGCAAGACAGTCACACTGCTCCGCCGAATCCAGGCTCAAACCAACAATGGCAGGTCTGAATGTTGCTTTTATTTCATGTCATAGAATTGGATTAAAATCTGAACTTAATCTGATTCACAATTATGGGTTTCTGTTTATCTTGTCATGTGTATGGTTTAGATGGAATTTTATAAGGTATTTTACCACTAGCTTCCATTGTTATAGATTTTGCTCACTGCTATTATATGACCGATTGCGATAATAAATACTCCCAGCTTTCAGGCCAACCTCCATAAGAACTCCGTGCACCTGAATAAGGCTTTAATGGGTCTTTGTTTTTCGGGAAGACTGAGGGAAGCCGTGGGGCTTTTATGGCGTACGAGATCGAAAGCAGATGATGCAACTTATACTCTTCTCCTGCAAGAATGCATATTCAGGAAAGAGTATAGAAGTGGGAGAAGAATCCATGCACAAATGGTTGTTATTGGATATGTACCCAATGAATATTTGAAGATAAAGTTGTTGATATTGTATGCGAAATTAGGGGATTTAAGAACGGCCTATGTTCTGTTTGATAATTTGCTAGAGAAAACTTTAATTTCCTGGAATTCGACGATTGCTGGATTTGTGCAAAAGGGTTGTGCAGAATCTGGACTCAATCTCTATTATGATATGAGAAAGAATGGTTTAACGCCCGATCAGTACACCTTTGCATCCGTGTTTAGAGCTTGTGCATCATTAGCTTCGTTAGAACACGGGAAGCGAGCTCATGGGATCCTGATAAAGGGCCGTGTTAGGGAAAATGTTGTTGTCAGCAGTGCTCTCATGGATATGTATTTCAAATGCAGCAGTCTTACCGATGCTCATCGGGTATTTAATGAAGTTGTTAATAGGAATGTTGTTACTTGGACGAGCTTGATATGTGGATATGGCCGGCATGGAAGGGTTAATGAGGTTTTAGAAGCATTTGATGAAATGATAAAAGAAGGTTTTCGGCCAAATTATGTTACCTTTCTTGCAGTTCTTTCTGCATGTAACCATGGACGCTTGGTTGATGAAGGTTGGCACTATATCTTATCAATGACAAGAGACTATGGAATCCAACCAAGAGGGCAGCATTATGCTGCCATGGTTGATCTTTTAGGTCGTTCCGAGAAGTTGCGTGAAGCTTATGAGTTTGTTCTTAACTCTCCTTTTAAGGAGCACCCGGCCATATGGGGTGCTTTGCTTGGGGCCTGTCGGATTCATGGGGATATGGATCTGGCAAAGCTTGCGGCAGATAAATTCCTTGAATTGGACCCTGAAAATGCTGGAACATACGTGGTCTTGTCTAATGCCTATGCCACTTTTGGTTTTTGGGAAAAATTGGCTGAACTTAGGAAGAAAATGAGGAGTTCTGGGGTCATAAGGGAGCCTGCTTACAGCAGGATTGAGATTCAAGGGAAGGACCACTTCTTTTTGAGGGGTGATGTATCTCATGAATGTTCTGCAGAGATTTACAAGTTGGTCGAATTAATGCCTTCCATTTTAAAGGATCCAGACTATATTCCTGATATAAGTAGCACCTAAAATCCTATATCCTGCCCCTAATTCTGGTATATGCTGTGAAGACGAGCGGGTCGAAGGTCCTTAAAGATCTTCACATTTGAATCCTAAACTCACGGTTAATGTTCACCTTACCCTGTCAATAATAGGTAAAGCCTTTTAAAATGCTGTTGTATTCTATTTGCTGAAAGTTAACTGCCACCTACGTGTTAATGTTCAGTTATTAATGAGACTGATTTACATTGTTGGATACTTATGTCAAATTCACATGGGTGCTACTTTGTAATTTGGTTCGTTATTAGGTAGCCATTAGGAGTGGTACTATTGATGGCACCTTATACCAAAACTCAATATCCTGATTGATACCATGATCTCCTCTCCGTTTTGTTGTTTGGTTCTTGTCTTGTCAACTAGTCCAACTTTACTCGCATTTTATGCAGATCTGTGATAAAATCAAACAAGGATGCAAGGTATGGGTTGGATTCAATTGTGAAATATCAGTCATTCGAACATTTATCATCATTCTGCAGAAAACTGCGTCTGATGCTTATGATGAGGTCTGTTATATGCCTGTTTATGTATCAGGAGGCTTTTCTTTGTAACATTCTCTCGAGAGTCCTCAGCCTTATAGGTATGGGCATTGATGAAGCTTGTTTCTTCAAAGACCCTTTATACCTTAAGCCATGAAGCTGATTATCATGATGGGAAAACTGTGATGGCAACAAATTCGAGGTACTTATTCAATATACTATCGTTTTGAGGGTGTGTGCATCATGCATTATCGTCAGTTGTTTTGTTTATATTCCTACCTGCCCGCGTAAGGAGCTTCGGATGCCTTACTGAATCCGTGATGATTGAAGTTGAAACTTTGTGGCAAACGTTACCCTGATGAATACGGATGAGACTCGAATAGAATCGAGTGCAGTACCGGTGCCTACATGCAGCACTATGTGATTAGAAGCCGACAGAAATGAGTTTGAACCCCTGGAGCTACATTGTCTCTCTGTCACATAGTTAAGATAATATTGTTAATTAGGATATTTTGGTCTGTCATGCTGTACATTATGCTTTCCACGTTCCCTTCCATTATATTGTTTTGGTTAAGGATGGTCAGAAAATCATTTGAATAGGTTACTTGTAACCATTGTAATTAATTGGACAAATTAATTCGAATGCAGTTGGAATCAAAGTAGTCAATACCATACTGATGAATTTATATTGATCTCGTCATTTTTGTTTTTGTAATTTTACCGATCGGTTCTCGATTAATTAGTTCAACTGGTAGACTAGTACTCCCAAGGCACTTGCATTTCTGCTTGCCCCGGGTAAAAGCATTTTCAAACAAAAAAAAATGCGAGTTTTCATCCATTCAGGGTTGCAAGGTTACTTGCAACTCACTAGTGAAGGTTCTAATGATCATATACATTTTGCTATCCCTATTCCTTAATCATAAGAAAGAAAGAAACCCTTTCAACATGAAAATCTATACCGCCGGATACCGGAGGTTACTTGGTATGCAAATACGTGCCGCCTGGGTGTTTGTACTCGCGAATGACATGAATGTAAGCATCTTTTCATGTTTTAAGACCATAAAGTTAACAAAATCAACCTCCTACAATGCCAACTACTTAAACTGTCAAAATGGTGCTAGCTACCCTATATATGGAGTGAGAGGCTATCCTAAAGATGAAATTGTGGAGAAACATAGGCTGCAAAGAGAGTCAGATAAGTTCGAGGACATAAGCGTTTCGGTCCCATATTCTTCTCAAATGTGGTCTAGCTTGAGTTCTAACTGAAAATAGAAACCTTAAAAAAACTCAAAATAGAAGCAACAAGAAGAACAAGTTTAGCAAACTTTTAAACCGGGAAAAGAGTCTCCTTAGGTATGGCCCAAAAAGATGGCCAGAATACCTGTAATTCATAACAAATAGACGGTGACAAGTGATTGTAACAGAGCTGGACTTCCCGTTTCACCAAAGTCAAGCTATATATAAATCTATGTCGGATGAACCTATTCAGAGGTAGCCGACGGTGACCGAAACGCCGGTGATGGTGGTGAAACGGAGGTAATCGAGGGTATTGAAATTGCCACAGACTTTGGTGAAGGGAGGATTCCGATCTATAACCGTATACTCTGGTTTAGCCGACACTGTGATGTCTGTGTTCATCTTTGATTCTTCCGATGATCGATTGCTTCACTTAAGACTAGATGGGGGAAACACGACACAACTGAAGTTACAGAACAGAACACTTCGTAGCTGTTTATGTTGTTCTTCGGCCTTCAGGTTTCGGGCCTCTTACAAGCTTCGTGTATCAGATTTGGTGTATTTCTGCTCCTGTAATTGGTTTGGGCCTGCTAATTCACCATTTATATAAGTATATTTGTTGGGTTTAGTGCCAAGAAAGCCTAGAAACCATATTGCTTCAGCTTTACATAGATATTTAATTCAAATTTTTACATATTCAATTATTTCTAAATAAATGTATTAGGATCAATACTCCTTAATAGAAATAAAATATCCTCTAATTACACGTGTTGAGGATCACCGAGAAGGATATAAATAATTTGGACCAAATGACCTCATTTAAAATTAGAGATGGTCATGGGACAGAATGGGTCGAATTTTTGTTTGCCTTAACTTTGATACGATAATCCTTCAATTAAACTCAGCTCTACATTGTAAATATCATGGGAGAAAACATGTTATGAACTTAAATTAAAAAATAATAATCTTATAGGATGAAATCGAAACTCGTCGAGTTTAAATATTTTGACCATCTCTACTCAATATACCTGGAACCTATTCCATCCTCTCCAACACTGGCCAATTTCCCAAAGGCATCACCGTATGAACGTAATAGTCTTCATCAGTCTTTGTATGATACTATCAAAATTAAGGGGGCGAAGTGAAGGGAAGCATATAAATTTCCTTTTCACCGGAAGAAACTAATTACATAGATTTAGTATGGACGGTTGTGATGAGTAGGTTCACGACAGAGACGGAACTGAAACTCAAATATTAAGATGAGTAAATTATACAAGTTTAAAAATAATAGGGATTCATTAATTATTTAATTTTAAACATAGAACGGGACTTAAATTTAAATTGATAATAACCTAAAATGTTATTAGACCAAAAATTTTAGAATGGACAGAAACACTATCGTCTCTTTTGCATTGCCACTGAAATTAGTTTCTGGTGAACTGAATACTCCACACAACATATGACATATGGTTCATACGGATAGATTCCAACAACATAACACTCCACACAAATTCAGCCAATGATGGAAAAAATGTAAAAGAGTACTTAGTCTTAGTCGACGTGGTACGTATTTGAATCGATCCACCCCTAGTTAACATTGATTCATCATGTAACATGTCGACCAAGGCTAAGTACGGGAAGAATTAGATTGCCAACTGGTAAACACTTCTTCCCACAGCAATCCCTTTGTTCACGTTCAAAGAAAACGTGAGACTGCATGCATGAAGCTCGGTAGAACGGAATTGATTCTTGAAGAAGCTGTTATCAAATGACTGAAGATCTGCAGCAGGTTCTAAGATTTGAGATGATATGCAGCATCGATCGAAGATACTTCTGATAGTGTTGGGATCCACCGAATATGTTTAATTTCTTTTCCTCTATATGTGTTAGTGGAGACAAAAGCCTAAAAACACATAGCAACTGGTCTGCACGCCTTCCCTACGAGCCCATATCCCCTTTTCATTCCACCCAGAAGCAGCTCCAAACATCGATGTTCCAAATATCAGATTAATAATACTAGACAGAAAAGTGACAATCTAGGGATGATAAAATAATCCGAGCCTGTCAAGTTCTAGACAAAGTCGAGACAAAAGTTAGAAAAAATCAATTCCATCCATAACGGAGGGGAGTATTTCCGATTCCACTGCATGGAGGAAGCATCCAAATCCCGAACACTGTTGGTGGCATATGCAGCTTTCATCTGTGCATGCCATTCCCTTCCAACAACATGAGGACAAAACATTTCTCAAAATGAGAGAGAGAGAGAGAGAGAATGTTTGGATGTTTGTCTGCCTGTCTGTCTTTGTCACGCATTATTGTTCAATCAAAGCATTATGGCCTCCTAAGATTGTTCCCCCCATTCTATTCTAACCCGTGTCTTTTACCTCCTCACTCCCAAGTACCACTCTCCCCGTCACATTCAATACTTTTATCATTAACCATGAATAAACAAAGCATTAAAAACCGAGAGAATCGATACATGCCGAGTGTAATGATAAGATGCATTGTATTCATTCGAAGAGAATTCATGTTCGAATTTTAAAAATAACATTGTTATCAAGAAATAACTACGAACCGTACACATATACAGTAAAACAGACACGAAAGATTAAAAATATCTCCAAATCTAAAAAGAAGCATTGGATTGGGGGCAAGCTAAGACAGCTCCGACAAGAGAGCATCCCTCAATCTATTGTTGCTCCAAACATACCCATCCAAATCCCAATCCATATAGCCATGTGCTTACCTTTCAACATTCTTTTGAATTCTTTTCCTCACATACACTAAACCTAAAGTACTTCCCCCGGCCCCCATAGATTGCCTAATACAACCTTTTCCTCTTGGACCTTTGCCCCTTTGCTTCCCATTCTAATTCTCCCCTTTTTAAAATCATTTAGAATTTCGTCGAACACCTACAAATGCATGCCTTCAACTAATAAAAGCAAGCAACCGAAACACCCTATATATGCACACACGTAAAGACCCTTCAAGGTTTCCTCAAGGCTACAAATGGGGAGAGAACGCATCGACGATGATTGAGTTGTCGTGTCGACACAGTCATCGTCCATTGCGTTGCTGCAAGAGAGGTTTAGGCAGCTGGAGAGAATGAGAGAGATGAGGGAAGAGAGGGTACTGTTAAGAAAGCTGTCGGAGCGGCCTACGCAAAGCAACGAGCCGTCGTCATCGGCGTTGTTGTTGTTCAAGTTGTTGACGTCGGTACCAAGACCAAGTTCGTCGTCACCACCTCGTCAAGTACCAAATCTATCACTCTGGCCTGGTGATGGTTCACAGTACTCTCGTGCAGCAGCATCGAGTTCTAGTACTTTGGGTTTGGGGTGCATGGAGGCCCCACTTTTTGCTTTGTTGCCGGCAGTCATAGGGACACCTTCGTCGGCGTCTTTGCATGTCGGTCACAACGAATTCCAAGATTCAGAGTACTGTGATGACGTTGATACATCTCTGCATCTGTAATGAATGATATACTTGGTTTGGTTCTTGTAGTAGCTAGCAATAGTGAAAGAGTTGATATATCAAATATATCGTTAATGTCTATTTATGTTTCACGTTCAGACTTTGTGATATATATTTTTTTCTAAGAATGCCATCAAAGAATCGAATCTAAATTCTCTTTTTAAAACATAATAGGCCTTACCATCACACCATACACTTACCGATAGTTGAATATTAGTGCTACTACTTTTTAAAATTTCGTAAACCTCTATATTCACTCTTTAAAATTTAATTAAAACCTAAATAATTTAACCTTACAAATTAAAATCCTAAACTATAAATTTTAAACTAAATCTTTAAATAAATAAATATAAAAATGTGTAGCTTTATACTACATATGTATTAAATAATTTTCCTTCCAGTAAATAACTTTGAAAAGTGAAAATTTGGGGGTGCATTTCCCAATTAGTTCGTAAAGAAGTAATGGAATTTTGAAGGCATAATGTCAAAAAATGTTTCATAGGTTTGAATGAATAGTCACTTTGGCCCTTATTCTAACATTTTATTTTAGGCAAAAATGACCAATCCATGGATAAAAACTATCAATCAATTAACGGTAAATGACGTGATAAACATATATGATAGTGCATGCTGACATAATAATGTCATATAAACATATGTTCTTACTTGACAGAATGACACATCAGTCAAAAAAATAATTTTATAAAATATAAAATTATTTTTTCTTCTAATATGTTATTATGTCAAGTCATTTCAAACTATTTATCATTAGCTGACTAATACTTTTCATCTACAGAGGTGCTGTTTTAACCTAAAACGAAACATTGAAAGTTAATGTGCTTAAAAAAAACCCAAGTTACTATCTAGTGACATTTTCCGAATTATGCCAATTTTGAATAAAAAAAGTAAAAGAGGCAGAGGGCCCGCCTGATTTGACAATGGATTTATCATTTATCAGCCCAATTTGTGGCGGATAATTTGGTCCAGCGCCAAAGCAGAAATTCCTTGCGGAGTATCAATGTCTAACGCTTTCTCCTTTTGCTTTTTGTCTGCCCTCACCAATATAGGACTACCAGACCTACTGATTGCAGATTCAAAGCTTAAACCATAAGCTCAAGCTCCCATTCGATACAAATTTAATTTATTTATAAGTATAATTTACACAATCCATCGATTAATTCCTAAATATATGTATAATAATAATTAAAGTCTCTGATCAGATACATGATGCATACGAAAACAAAACACGAAAGCATTTTAAACAAATGCTGCTAAACTAACAAACTCAACTTGTTTAATCCTTTAGTTCAACACACATAAATATATAGCAACTCCATTTTCTTTTGGTTTCATTAGTTCAATTTCACCAAGCATTAGATTTCTGGTATTCAAAGTTTATTTTCGTAAGATGGAAGGAACAATATAGAAAAAGAAAAGGAACCTCTACTTTGA
Source organism: Hibiscus mutabilis (assembly GCA_019671005.1). Classification (NCBI taxonomy): domain Eukaryota; kingdom Viridiplantae; phylum Streptophyta; class Magnoliopsida; order Malvales; family Malvaceae; genus Hibiscus; species Hibiscus mutabilis. The sequence continues at coordinate 12,183,848 of CM033756.1, read as the reverse complement.
CAAAAGCAAACAACAACTTGTCGAGTCTACTTTCACAATAGCCATTAGCTAAATACGGTGGCAATGGTGAACCCAATGCCCAACATTCCATCTTTAGCCACAATGGCATCTGCTCTACATAGGACACTGCTTGTTCTTTGCTTAGTTTCTCTAACATTGCAGATGACAGCAGGTACATGTCATGTTTAATGATTTTATTGATGTTTCCATGCAGGAGGGGACAGTCGCCCAACTCTCTAACGTTTCGCATACCCATTGACATAAAATCCTACGTTCGTCCCTGTAATTTCATGGTTTTAGGTTGGTAATCAAGTCTTTGTTGTGGCAATAGGTGTAGGGTTCAGGGAATGGTGTATAGCTGATGAGCAAACACCAGATGAAGAGTTGCTGAGGGCACTTGATTGGGCTTGTGGAAAGGGAGGAGCAGATTGCAGTAAGATACAAAAGGACCAACCTTGTTATTATCCAAATACTATAAGGGACCATGCATCTTATGCCTTCAACAACTACTATCAGAAATTCAAGAACAAAGGAGCCACTTGCTACTTCAATTCTGCTGCCATCATCACAGATCTTGACCCAAGTAAGATTTTATGATATATTTCTACCACCTTTCGTTTCAGGCTACTCTAATCCAGAAAACGATACTTACAGATCATCTATCAAATGAAATCGTTAATGAGATTCGAACCCTAGTGCATATCAAACTGCTAATGAATTGAATCAATGCATGTTAGATTCTTGACCCTTTCTTGCTTTTAGGGTTGGCACAAGGTGGGGGAAGAAAAGGCATGATTGAAATCTAAGTTATCTTTCTTTGTTGACAGGCCATAATTCATGCAAATTCGAAACTGCTCCCTAGGTGGAGGGCAAAATCATTGCAAATTGGGCTCTCTTTCAGTCTTGATAATATTTTTAGTTGTGTACCCCTTGTTCAAGACTTGTTGGCATGTTAAAAAAAGGACTTGTTGGCAATGAGCCTTATTTTGGATTTTATTGAATGTTAATGCTCCTCAATTTTAAATTCAAAAGTTTCGACCAACAATTAATTAATCTAGAGGATCAGGTGCTAGATTCTTTTAAGTAATGCTAGGGATTTAAATTCTGATATTGTGAATGAAAAAAATTGGGTTGAGAGAGTCGCTCCCATGTTTAGAACTTTGGAAAACCTGATCTAAATTAGTTGACCAATGAATCGAATTTCAATGATTAAAAAAATCAAAAGTTTTAGTTTGGACTTTGGACATATTAGGCAGGGTAAATGAATAACCTAAGTTCATATTTGTTTTTAAATTAATTTGTGTTTTATTCATATTCATTAAAAATTTAGAATTGTGTTCGTATTTATCTACTTAAGATTGTGTATATTCATATACGTCCGTTTAAATTAAATGAACTTATTTTTCAATGTATATAAACTTATTTGTGAATATTAAAATCACATATTCACAAATAATTAAAAGTTCCATGTGAACAATAAACAAACAAACCATAAATAAATATGTTATATGGCTTTTTAAATATAGAATAGTCAAACATAAATATTATTATAAACGAAAAAACAAAATATTATTATTATAAAATTCTATAATAATCAAACCAGTCATACTCATGTTTAGTTCATTTAAAAACGAGCTTCAAAATCGTGTTCATATTTATTTATTTAACTTGATGGATAATTTATAAACTTTTCAACCAACAATCTATTTATTTGCACCTCTATTCCAAAGTAATAGATTGAAAATTTCCAATATTCATGACACCATCTCAACTTTTGAACCGGAAAAGCTTTATGTCTCCATCATTCAATCCATGATGGATGGTAAAAACCACCACAATCTTCGACTCTTAATTCATATCGTTCTGTTGCTATCCCTAAATCAATTCGAGATATGTACGCTACAACTATACAAGAATGCTTCCTACGATTGGATAGATAGGGTAGCACTGAAATGGCACGGCTACCCTATCTATCCAATCGTAGGAAGCATTCTTGTATAGTTGTAGCGTACATATCTCGAATTGATTTAGGGATAGCAACAGAACGATATGAATTAAGAGTCGAAGATTGTGGTGGTTTTTACCATCCATCATGGATTGAATGATGGAGACATAAAGCTTTTCCGGTTCAAAAGTTGAGATGGTGTCATGAATATTGGCTAATAATATGTTGGCTAATAATGTGGATAAAATTGAGTATGGCGTTGCGCACTAACCCAAAAAATTGGCTAATAATGTGGATAAAATTGAGTATGGCGTTGCGCACTAACCCAAAAAATCCTCAAAATGATGTGTACTTTTTTTTGTTCTCACAATCCCTTTCATCACCTTTTATGTATACTAGTTTTTAAGACACACGTACATGCGTGTAAATAATATTGATTATTTAATAAAATATTTAGTTTTTTAAATATATTTGATATTTGATATTTTTTTGAAATTAATTAATTTATTTAAAAATAGATATATTGATTTTTTTAAATATTTACACTTAGAAAAATAATATTTTTCAATGATAATTATTTATTAGTACAAATAAAATCGAGATATATATATATTCTTATTTATACTAATATAGCAGATGTTATAGCAATTTGTACTAATATAGCAGATGTTTCGATTACTTGGATAATACAAACAGATTTATTTAGAAAAAGAAAATAAATATTTTATGTAAATAACTTTTTGTTTTAAAACAAATTATCAAATGACTATGAAAAGAAAACGAAATCTTGAATTCCTTTCACGCTTATGTCACGTGAAGGTACTGCAAGAGAAAAATTATAAAACAATCCAACTGACTGTAAACAATTAGTTGACATGTTGGTTAATCATATTTTAAAACGTGAATAAATCACCGGCTTATCAAGTTACTACCGAGGCTTGAAAAGAATTCAACAAAAGACGGACAAATTCACTATATGTTTTACGTTAAGTAATATGTGGAATAACTCCGGTAAAAGCAAGACATGTGTATACGCATGTAAATGAACCGATCAAACACGAACGATGATTTGTTCATTTTCGTTCGTTTGATTTTAACCGAACAAATCAATGAACATGAACAACGAAACGAACATAATTTCTTATTTATGTTCGTTTGTTAAGAGATGTAGCTTATTCGTGTTCGTTCGTTAAAATAATAAACAAACCTAAACGAATAGACATAAAAGGACTTATATTTAAACGAACATAAACAAGTGAATATATGTGAATAAATTTAATTTTTTTAAAAAATATAATATTTTTGTTGTGAAAAATAATAAATATAAATGGATATAATTAAATAAATTTAAACGAACATAAATGAACGGATTACAGAACGTTCACGAATGTACGATCCCTTTGCTCGTGTTCGTACATTTAATTAAATGAATATAAAATCTTGTTAATGTTCGTTCGTTTAATAAATAAACGAATATAAACAAACTTCTCGCCAAACAGTTCACAAATAATTTACTGAACGTTTGGCATGGGCATGGATTCCACTGTAAAAGATTTGTGTCTAGAAGCTTTTGGTCAGTTTGAAAATCAATTATTGAGTTTTAGTAGTTTTAGAATAGAAATTTCCTACCACTTTTATGGTTAGAGTTTAAGTTTTAAAGTGTGAGGTTTAATTTTTAGAGTTTAAAATTTATAAATTAGAGTTAAAACATATAATTTTAATTTTTTAATGTTAAAACATAACACTAACATGAATTTTGTTCATAGTTACAAATATGAAAAGACAACAATATTCTTACATTAACATTTTACTGTACATAATCTAGCGCCAGAAACATTTTTTTCTCTCAAAGCTTGACTTTTATTTTTTTTATAGTCTAATCGACAGCAGCACTAATCTTAATACGGTTGTCATCGTCGGTGATTCATATTTTTTTTTATTTAATTTTACTTACTTTGTTTTATTTTTTCTGCACATCTTGATGTACTTTTATTTGCCTCTGTGGCACGTTCTTCTGCCTTCATGGCAGGTCTTTGCCTTATGACATGTTCTATGGATACTTTTGTAGGTGTTTGGTGTTCGTACGGTGATCCTCACGATGTTTGTTTCTGATTCATGTTTGTTGGTGGTCACAAATAGTTTGATTCCCTTTTGGGTTGTTTGCCGATATACTTTGTAGCTAATTGTCATTTTTAGAATAGGCGTGAAAGGTGGTTGCTGATTTTGAGAATTTCATCTAGTTCATGTTTTGACAACTCCCCATGACCATTCCTACAATGGATCGTAGAGATTTTCTTTAGTACAAATAAGAAGTGTCTGATCTGACTGGTGCAGCGTTTATCTTTTCTTTTTAGATTTATAGTTTTTATTTTTATGTTTTAAAATTTCTAATATAGTATATTTTTATTTTATTTTTATTTATCAATAAAATTATCTGATTAATGTGTAAAAAAACATTTCATTGTATTTACAAATAAGAACAATCTTCAAATTTTTAATAAATTTGATGACGGATTAACCGATAAGATTAAATTGAAATAAAAAATAGTATAGTTTTGATAGATCACGGAAAATCTATGTCAATACTTTGGGTTGTAATGCCTATAATCTTGATATATAGTCGTAGAAAAGGTATGGCCGATGCTATCTTCTTCGAAAAGCCAACCTGCATGTGAAATTTAGTTTTCAAGCCTTTACAATTGTCCCCTCCCCTACACATTTTACAAACACTTGGATTTTACGGACTTATCTAATTAAGTGTTTAATCATATTCAATATCGCCTTTTATGTACATTACAAAGCAGTGGCCGAGCTAGAATTTTATATAATGAGATCAGGGTATGAGATATGAGTATTCTCATACTACTATAATATAAATATTGTTGACCACATACCCTATAAATCAAGTGAGGTCAATTTTATCATTTTCTATGAAAATTTTTGTACTAATTCTTTGAAAATCTCATTTAACTATTCGAAAATCATATACCACAACAAATCAAGTGAAGTAAATTAACCCCTAATCAATATGTGGCTCCACCACTTATTACAAGATACAAATATCACTCTAATTAAGATTCAGTCGACAATCAATCAATTTTCAGTTCAAAATATATTTAAAATAAACATTCATGCAATGATCAAAGTATATAGTAAGTCCGAGATCATAGAAGCTTGTTAAGTCTGTAAGAGGAGTTTTGTCACAATTTTTTGATCTAATTATTTTTTAAGACTCTAGCCTTTTTGAAGTTATTCAACATAAGTTTTACCCTAATTTTTTTATTTAATTATTTTTTATATTTCGAAATTAGTTAAATTAAATTAAATTTTAAGTTTAATTTCTTATTATTAAATATTTCTTAGATAACACTTCATGGATCTATATTCTTAATCATCCATCATATATTCATATTACACGAGTTTCATCTTCGTGAGACGCATGATCTTTTCACTTGTCACCTCTTCTTGCATAGTTGCATGTGGTTTTTGTATGTCGGTGGGCTAACAAAGCTGTTTTTGAGCTCGCAGCTTGGACGTTAAAAAGTAATATCTTTTTTTTTTGATTCGGTTTGTTCATGTTTAAATCAATATATTTATCCTAATCCTCAAAAAATATTAATCATATTCACATTACATGATGATACTAACACGTGGAGAGCAAAGTAAACCCATCATATATTCATATTACACGAATGCTCACATGAAGCTGATATTGGTGCATTTAATTTCTTTTTACTGTCCATAGAAGAAGAAATCATGGGTCCTCATTAAATTGGAGCCACAGCCTGTAGCATTGTTGTGAGAGAAAGATTTAAGGCACCCCAGTAACCTTATCTCACCCCCTTCTTGGAACATCATTCATCTTTTTCTAGGTTTTCCTTTTCCCCACATTTAAGCACCATTAATGTCCCCCTTTGTGGTCTCAGTATGTACAGATCAAGCCACAGTCAGAGACGGAGCTACGAAAGGAACGAGCGTTTTACAAGTTTACCATAACGAGAAACATGGTAGGATTTAATGTCGCAGTTACTTGTCTTTCTTTTGTTAAGTATTTATTTTTTTCAAATTTGAATAATTTAAATAATAATGAAAATGTAATTTAAGATCGAATATAATGTGTATTACACTTAGAATTTTATAATAATAATAAAATTTAAATAGTAATGTAACAATATAATAAACCAATAGAAAAGTATTTTGTCAGAATATGTTGTTTTATGATATAATTAGCAAACATAATAGCTTTCCATGTATTTATCGGAGTTAGTTTAATGACTAATCCTAGTGTTCTGTTGATTCATGTAGAGATAGAAACAATTTTTGTGTGTCCCTATATATGCCCAATGATAAAAATTTAAATCTTAAACCCTAAAAACTACACCTTACACTATAAATTTTAAATTTTAACCATAAACTCTAAATCCAATTTTTTTATATTGAACATGCATAATGATACTAAAAAGAGATAAGAGATTTCTATTCCAAAGATAGACACTTGGTCATAAATTTTAAAGCTACTCCGTATTTAAAAGAAGAATTAGAATGTAGTATATATATTTCTATCATTTTCATTTTATTATATAAAACAATATTTAATTTTTACAAGCAAAGCAGAAGAAAAACACTAATTTTACTCTTTTTTCTTCAAATAATTTATTACTCTACTCTTCCAACCAACCCAGTCTTGGTCTTAACTTAGCTCGAGCCTATTTAAGAAGGGGGAAGTTGTTGTAGGGTGGCGCCCTGTTAATGAATAATTAGTTAGGTCTACCGTGTACGTCCATCGTTCTTCCAAGAGCTTTAGCTGCTTTGCTCCATCTCTTCCTTCTCCGTTAGTGTGTTGTTGAGTTCAAGCAAAAAAGATGAGTTATTTGGGTGTAGGAGTTAGCCCCGGCAATGTCCCCGTATACCACGGCACTAATCTGAAGGTCATCGACAGAAGAGTGAGACTTACAGAGCTGGTCTTAAGGTGTTTGATATGTGGCCTCAGTGTACTTGCTGCTGTTCTTGTGGGAACAGATACTGAGGTCAAAGAAATCTTTACGATTCAAAAGAAAGCTAGATTTACAGACATGAAAGCCCTTGTGTAAAGACCCTTTGCTCTTTTGTTACCCCTCTTTTAAAGTTTCTAGCCTTTTCTTTTCTCTTTTGATGAACTTTGATGTTGGTTTTGCTCAGGTTTTTGGTGGTAGCCAATGGCATATCGGCTGCCTACTCGTTGGTACAAGCAGTGCGTTGCGTTGTGGGTATGGTGAGAGGAAGTGTCCTTTTCAGTAAGCCTCTGGCTTTGGCTATATTTTCTGGAGATCAGGTATACTTGTGTTGTGTTCTTTGTTTGATGTTTTTCTCTTTGCCTGCATCTCCCCCATACCATATATATATATATATATATATGTTTCAGCAGCAGAAATTATCCATATTTCCAGAATTGGGTACAGGGTTCATTTAACCAAATATAACCATTTCTTTTTTCCGTTTTCCTTGGATGCAAAAAAATAAAAAGCAGCTTCTAACTATACTTATTCTCCCCCTCTAATATCTAATTTTCTTTAATCTGTTTTGATACTTAAACTATTATTTTTCTCAGTTTACTCTAAAAAGAGAGTTTACATTATCAAACCATAAAACATGCCACGTGTTTGCACATGTGTTGTGAATGATGTCATCCTCCATGTGTTAAGTTATTATTGACAACTTTTTTTCTTGTAATCCCTTAATATGAAAAAAATTATGAAAAAAGAGCATAGTTCGGGAGCTAAATTGAGTATTAAGCCAAAATAAAGTATAAAAAGTTTGTAAAAGGGAAATGATCTCTGAGTAGAGAAAAAGGAAAGTGAAAGTGGGAAAGAGAAGTCAAGGTTGGTGACAACATTTGTGGTTAGACATGCTTTGAATGTTGGAGTTAATGTATTTGGCGGGGTGGTAGGTAATAATGCTGGTAAGCCTTTATATCATTGTAGTATCTGGGGAGACGAAAACCATAGCTTGCAACAGTCGAGAGATCAAGCAGCAGTGTAATAATGAGGGGAAGATGCATATCATTAATAGCAAGAAACAACATACACCTAATCGATATTATATATATATCAACATTGTACATAGGTTGGTCATTGTACATAGGTTGGGAATTCATATATCCACGTGGACCTCTCTTAGCAAGGTTGGCCATTGATGCTGTTGCATGGACATTATTTGTTTATTTCCTGTTATTTACTTGTTAAATATGCAGCTAATGATTTCTGTTTTAATTTTTTGCGTCTGTTTTAGGATTAATGTTTGAAGTTTTTTAATTTCTGAAATGTCTTCTATTTTTGTGCACCACAATAATATTAATTTTGCACAACTAGATAATGTGCTAGACAGGATCTTCAGGCGGTTTTGAAAATCTAATAACTAATGGTGGTGGGTGGAGAAGGGAATTATGTGGTGATATCATATGTTGGTTGAGAATGCACATAAAATAAAGAAAATTATTCGCACGCTATATAGTTATAACCTTTTCTGTTTTAGAGTTTATAAATTTAGTTTACCGTTTAAAATTTTAATTTGTAGTGTTTTTAATTTAAGATTTAAAGTTAGGTGTGCGTAAATATGTGGTTTAGAAAATCTAATAACTAATGGTGGTGGACGCAGAAGGGAATTCTGTGGTGATATGTTGGCTGATAATGCACATTAAAGAAATGTTAAAATTTAATGAACATGGGAGGATTGTGTTGTAGTTTACACTTGCATGGCTCGGTTTGGTTTCTTGGGTTCATTAGATTTTGATGCGTGTAAGTCGGTCATTTTCTTTGTAAACTACTTCAGTTCAACTCAAATAAAACTCAAATATGATTCATCATTGTCGAGTTGAGTTCGAGCAGTTCGAGTTATTGTGTGAAGCGAGTTTTACGTTAATAATCAATTCAAGCTCAAGTACGTAAATCATGTCAAGGGGCTTAGCCGGGCGAGTTGGAATAGTTCGATTACGAGTAGGAATAGTTCAATTACACTTCAATCCGACCTCAAGCTTCTGTAATAGGATTCAATCCACTTGGAAGCTGAGTTTCAAGGCCAAGTAGTGAAGTTCGAGTCAATCATCGGCTTGATTCAAACTTAATCAAACCTCAACAACCTCCACCCTTTCCATTTTCTATCCTGAAGGAGAGAACGGAGTGGCTCGGGAATGTGTTTTATGTATCCAGAAATGAACATGCACACACATTAAACATATATCTGAATCTAATCATTAACATACGAGGTTCTTTTGCAGGGCCTGGCGTACTTGAACGTGGCTGCCGTGGGAGCCGCGGCACAATCGGCTGTGTTTGCCAAATTGGGGCAAACGCAGCTTCAATGGATGGTGATCTGCAACATGTACGGGAAGTTCTGTAACCAGGTTGGTGAAGGATTAGCAGTGGCACTACTCGTTTGCATTATCATGGTGCTCCTATCTTGTATCTCTGCTTTTGGTGTGTTCCGCTTATATGGTGGCAAAAAGACCAAGAACAACTCCGGCTGGTAGAAATTGGGTTCCTATATGTTGTACTACTTTGTTTCACTTTTATAGGGTAATTTCAAAGGTCTTTTCTGTAATTTTATGTTTGTTATATATAATATAATATATTATAATGTTAATGGTGATAAAACAAGTGTGAGGTTTATCAGTTTTGGAATCCCATTTGACAATAAATGAAGGGCTTTTATTTCAGAAATTGTTACTCATTAAAGCTGCTGAGTTTTTAATTCTGAATTAAAAAAAAAATCTGCTAAGTTTTTCATGTGTAATTTTTCATGTTCCACACCACGCTAGCAAGCAGAGTAGAATACAATACATAAACGCTTTGTTTGGTACAGTAGGTATGAAAGAGGTATATTATATTAAATAATAATTGTGTATTAAAAAGATGGTTGATACTATTTTATGATGTTTGATTATTAAAATTTGTGATAAAATTAAAAGATAAGTATTATGTATGAATACATTTTATTTTTCTTCGTGTTTTGATATTAATTATTATATTATTTTTTAAAAGACACATGTAAATACTTGAATAAATATTAAATAAATGCACATATAAGATAAACATCATTCTCTTTTTCAGTGGACTACTAGTTGGATTCCTTTACTAGTATTTTTTGGGTATAATACATGTCTATTTTATGGTTTATGTTCGAGATTTGCGACTCTCTCTCCCAATAATTTCATCCCAAAAGTTTGAACTCGAGTTCTTTTCTTGAAAAAATAACATGCCTTGTCATTGCATTCAATCTTTGTTGATTTTTTACCAGTACTTTTTTTTGTTGTCCTTTCATTTTCAAGGGTTTCGTCCTGACTAATTCGGATCGACTCGCACCGCACACCGAGTTTTTGGTGGGTGAGTCTCCTAGTGGAGATTTTTTGCATACACAACACTTCGAACTCGAGACCTGTTTAAGCGATACCGAGCTGCTTACCATTTAGACCAACCCCGTTAATTTTACCAATACTTTTTTAATACCTAACTTAAACCCAACAAAATACAAATAAAATAACTGACAAAAAGATTTAAATGGAAATCAATCTCTAGATCAGAACGTTACCAAGTTTAAACATGGGAATTAACCCAGTAATTAAATATTGAATATCAAATCATGAAGCAATTAATAATATAATCTAAAAACCAAGACTAAAACCTCCACGTTTGGTTTTCTTTCTTATTTTGGATACATAAAACCAGATTTTGTTTCAATAACGTAACGTACCAAAATAAAAGCAGCCCCACACCCACTCACCAAGCTTTGCTTAGAAAACAATTGCCGTCGTCACTTCTTCAGCACCCATATCCTCCTTCATCAGCCCTCGTCGATGCTTTCAAGAAATGGTAGGCTCAACGTTTCTACAGAATTTCCACTTGTTGGATGGTACAATTGCAGTTTTAGTCCTCTTGGTTTTCATCTGTGCAATGATTTACTCTAAAGTCTGATGACATTTGTTGTGATTGGCATCTTGAAAAGACTACCTCAAAGCGCTTTTCGGGAATGAAAGTTGCAAGGTTTCAAAGGAACATTTCAAAGAGGGGATCAAAGAAAGGCAACGGGTACCATGTCGGCCTAATTCTTCTAGGATTCATTGTCTTTGTGGTTGTTGGATCATGCATGCTCCCTCTCTGCCCTTTTATTCGAATAACTTGTCGATTTTTATAAAGTATGAGGATCGAATTCTGATGACTTTCGTTTACTTGGCAGCACTTTTTCTGATGCTTAGGAATGCAGCCCGCAAAGGCATGGCTTCAACCAAGTAATGAATGAGTGGTGTTAGTTGGCTAAATAACAACGTTTGCACAAAGGATGTCCGCTTGACATCTTGGTTTGGTTTTTAATGAATAAAGTGGATGTTTACAGTTCTGGTCTCATAGTCATGTCTGCTTCACATCTCTTGGCCGTGCTAAATATTTTGAGCTGTTTCTTTTTGGCCGTATATTTTCATTTTTCTATAATTGATTAGATTAAATTCGAAACACATGTCAACCGAAAACTTGAACGTAAATTCTTTATCTAATAATAGTCACCAATCTCGTCGAATTCCGTTCATTCAAGCTATTATTTGCACGCCGTACAGAGTATTACCTCCAAATACAGACGAACATTAGTAAGAATTCTCGAGATCATCGTCTACCTTGGATCTTGTCTTGGCATAGTTATGTTTTAAACAGGGAATCAAATCTTCAAGGACCAAGTCACTTGGACTACCAATCGGAACTGACTTCTTAAAACTTTTTATTCAGATTATTTCGAGTTTGGATTGTTTTTGGGTCTGTGCCTTATGTTATGATGGGGCTATTTTCTGGTTTGAGTAAGTTAGGTTTGCATCCAAGTTTTTTTGAGTTCATTTTTTTGTTTCAGTTATTTTGGGTTCAAACCATTTTCAAATATAAATTTGACATGTTTAAATAATTAATTATTTATAAATAAATTGAGTTAATCGAGTCGAGTTTTTGATTCCGGTATAAATTCGACAATTTTACATTTATTAGTATAACTCAAAAGGACAAAAATCCTCTATTTTTTTGTTTATTTTTATGCTTTAACACTAAAAAATCAAATATTAAGCATTAGTCTTAAATTTTAAATCTTAAACCCTAAAAAATATACCCTAGACCCAATACTCTAAACCCTAACCTTAAGTGAGGTAGGCAAAATTCGACTCGATTCGAAAAACTGTTTTTTTCAAATTTTGAGTTATTCGAGTCAACTGGAATTTAAGAGTCGATTTTTGAGTTCGAGTCGAATTTGAATTTTACCAACTTGAAAACCCCAAAAAACCGAATTTCAAAACGACGTGGTTTTGAGCTTTAGGCTTAAATGTTTTTAAACATAGTCGTTTTATTCTCTACAAACTGAATTTTCTGGGATTCTCATGGAGTTATCCAAGAAATAAAATGATTTTCTGGGAAGTGTTTTTCTAGGGATCCAAATAAGAGATGGAAGACTGGGATCATCAATTCTTGGCTGCCGAAGATGAGGATGAAAGAGTTGTTCCATTTCCATCAACATCTTCGGAATGTTGTTTCGAAGAATTCTCGATATCCCCGAAATGTCCTTTCAATTTTTTGGACTGGGTTTTGAACGATGAATCGATATTTGGAGAAAATTCAAGCATTGTTTCGTCGGCTTTGGATTCGAGAATTGGCTTGCGATGAGGCGCCTAATTGAGATGTTTGCAGCAGCTGGATCAACTTGAGGTAGAAGAAGATGGGATTTTTGACTTGGTCAAAATTTGTAAAACTACTTAGGTGGCCGCATGGCCCACAAATTGTACAAGCCATTGTTTTATTTATCTATTTTATCAAAATTGTATTTACTTATTTTTGTACAATTTGTTTCTTAACGAATATATTAAAACTAAGCTTTTCTCTGTTGATAATTTATTGGGCCGTAAAGTTATCGAAATTTAGTCTGAATAGAAAATGGAAGTTATATTATGTTAAAAAAGAAGTTATATTAGTATTTGTATTATGAGTAAATTGTAAATTTAGGTTTTGTATATTAATTGAAATGTATTATAATATTATAATTAATTATGATAAATTTGTATAAAAATTTAAAATTCAATTTGATTTGACTTGATTTAAAAAAATTTCAAATAAAATTTGAATGATAAAATATTATGTGTCAACTCTATTAATTTAATTTTTTTTGACTCGACTCGATCGAATGCACAACCCTAACCCTAAGCTTTAACATTAAACCACAAGCTTAAACTTCAAACCTAATTTTTTAATGATAGAGCATAAATAAGAACATTTAGAAGGGATATGTGATTTCTACTCAACCCAAAACTAACACATGTTAAACTTTTTTTTCTTATTTTTATAAAAAGATAAAGTCTTAAAGGTATCATGAGCCCTTAAAACTTTTAAAAAGAATAATTAAGCCCCTGAACTTTTTTTGCACCTAATTTAGTCTTTATACTCTAAAATTGTATCAATTCACCACTTTGACCAACGTTGATTGTTAAATCTAACAGTTTTTTGATCAGTTAGTATAATGTGTCGTATTACAGTGTTATCACTTAACATTTCTAAAATTATTTTATTCTATTTAATTTTTTTAAAGTTCTAAAAATTCTAAAAGATTTATAAAAAAATATAAAAAATAATTTTTTAAAAAATTTATAAATGTCATATGACAGAACTGTAGTGAGTCACGTGACAGTAATATCTCAAGAAAAATCGTCAAAAATTGATGGTCAAAATTGGCCAAAGGCATAATTAATTAAATTTATTGGTTTAAGGACTTAATTGAGTGTAAAAAAATTCAGTGGCTTAATTGATTTTTTTTCAAAAATTCAGGGGCTTCATTGGATTCATAATGAACCTTTGTAAATTCAATTTAAATTAGTCAATTAATGAGCCAGACCCAATAGTCATACAACACTAAAAAAATTACTAATAACCCGTTGGTCTAATTCAAAACAAATCTGAACAAAAACAATTTGAAATATTAGGCTGAAAGATTATCTTTGTACCGAGGCTCTACGGTATTCGATATGAATTAAATAATAAAACGATAAGGTGTGGATGAAGGAAAATGAAAGTTCACCCCACTCGTAGTAACCACACACTTGGAATTGCAGTCGGCAGAAAATAGATGCCCACCCAAAAGCCCTAGCGATAAGGTCCCAAAAGCTCAGCAACCCTCCAAGAAAAATGAAGACCTCGACGCTCACACTCCAAATCTCCCCGTACCCGTTCGGCTCCAACCAACACCAACCTCATCACAAACTCCCCACCATTTTCCACCCCCTTCAACGCACCATCACATTCAAGATTCACAACAACCGCCGTCTCGACATCAAGTCTCGTAGCACGCCACCTAAAACCACCGCAATAACAGAGAAGCAGCGCGCACAGGTTCATCCACCAACTGAGTTTTCACGGTTTGTGGTAGTGGGGGCTGTTTCGATGGGGTTGGCTCTGCTCCTGATGGAAGCCGACGTTCAAAAGGCTTTGGCTTTGGGTCCTGAAGGGCCGTTGGTGGAGGAGTTTTGGGACAATGTGAGGAGATACGCGCTGTACGCACTCACGGTCAGCACGGGGGCTATTTACACCATCATGCAGCCGATACTGGAGTTGTTGAAGAATCCCGTCTCTGCTGTTCTTATCTTGGTGATTTTGGGTGGCGGCATCTTCATTGTTTCGCAGATACTTTCGGCTATGGTTGGAGTTACCGATTTTACTTACAGTTATGGATATTAGGTTTTCATAGCTTTCAGCTTCTTTGGTTTTTGCTTCTCTTTGACTTCACGAGTTTCTCTGGTTTTCAGTTTTGTGGTCGTGCCATCAGCAGAACTTTATCTTATCCAGTTTCGTAGATATAAAAGAGACATATTTATGTATAGTTTTCTGCTGAATGACTATTTTTCTATGGACTGAATTAGAAAATTCAATTCAAGCAACTTAGATCTAAATTTAGTCAGATTCAATTTGATCGTTTGAAAATTTAACAATTCAAATCCATTCGAACTATATCCTGATTGATTTAAACCCATACTAACTCGATTTTAAAGAAACTTGAATACAAAATTATGTATGCCTGAAATGACCGACACAACTACACAAGTATCCTATAATGTCTTGAATCCAAAGTGATCAAATACTTGGACCTTATCCAAACATGTAGTATCTCAACTCAAAAACTCGAGATTCAAATTTAATTCTACATTTAAAACGATCCAAACATAGAACCCAATGAGTGACTGATGTTTATATGTGCGTTATCAAAATGTTAAAAAAATATAAAAAAATATTACTATGTAATCAAAGTATTATATTAAAAAAATTAAGTATTAAAAACTTAAAAATCGAAATTACCCTAATCCAAAAAAGTCAAATTTTAAAATCTAAAATAATACAATCAAAATTGATTTAATCCGAAACAAATTCCGTCAGTCCAATTGACAAGCCTAGTCCAAGTTAGGATAGGCCTTGGCCAGCACGGTGTAACACTAATGTGTACCTTTAAGGCCCAATCTTCTGTAGGCCTTAAACGGGTTATGTATTGTATAAAAAGGCCCCAAAGTGGGACATCCCTACATCTAGTCTACTCAATTTTGATACCATTACATTAAAAAGAAGGGTAAAAAGTACACAAATAGTTACTAAATTAGGTTAAAAGTTTTTCTATATATATTAAGACAAATAAGTTATATATATATATATATATATATATATATATATATATATATATATATATATATATATGTTAGTTACAACCCTTGATTTAAGGTTAAGGGAAGTGAAACCTTGGGCAATAAGGCACTTCAAATAATTGAATATGAGAACAACTTGCGACTTAATTATATATGCTTGTGTTGTATTATACACGAAAAGACACGAGTACATACCCCAAATAGACAACCCAAATATTATAATTATACAAAAAAACACCTAACCCTAGATACAATATTCAAAGCAATCAATGCCTAATTATTAAATTTGATATATATAACATATGTATAAGAATAGCTTTGCTTGATTGATGCATGTAATACAAAGTGTTGTCCCTCACGTGTTTTGCACACTCACTCGTATAATATATATATATATATATATATATATATATAAATCTATGCTCGAGATATAGAGGAAGAAAGAGAGAGGGGGAAGAAACATGGCTTTGAGATGGTTTGTGCATTCCGCATGCCATGTGTTGGGGTACCAAAACGAGCCTAAGAACTTGCAGTACTGTAAGGACACGCCATGCGACCAAAGTCGAGGAGGGGTCACTCAGGGCTCGAAGGTCTCGTTCAACTGCGATCCGAACAAGAAAACGCAACCCAGCTCGGGGTTCCAGATGCCGCTGCACTATCCCAAGTACACGAAACCTGATTACGAGAAGATGGAGGAGTGGAAGGTGGATGCGCTTCTCAGAGAGTATGGCCTAAATTCAGACGGCAGCCTTGATGAGAAGAGAGCTTATGCAATGGGGACATTCTTGTGGCCTGATCAATATTGATCGATTTTCATCAGTGTTTCAGGTTTGAACTTTGAAGATAATATCATCGATGTATGCTCCACTTATAACTATATATATATGTATGTATATGTCAGTTAATAACTTAATCAGCAGTATTATATAATGTAAGACAAAATTTTTAAGTTTTACAAATTATTTTTAATTAAAATTCTTTATCTCATGATAGACTGTCGTATGGACATATGTACCGTAGTCTTAAAATTTTTTAATTATAAATATGTCCAAACCCAGCATCATGATAGACTGTCGTAGTGGACATGCATGTACCGGTAGTAAGCATAATTTGTTTCAGTTTATTAGCCTAGAAAATTCAAATTAAATGAAGAAAGCATATCATTATTTATGGTCTCATATAAAATATATATATTTATATCATCTTTACGAGCTTATCATGTTTTATATGTAATGATAAATATATTTTATTGATAAGTTAACCTCTAAGATATTATTTGTTTCAGTTTATTAATTTGTATAAAAAATATACTATCGATATGAGATTTATGACTCCTATTAATCTTTTAAATATGTCTATTTTTGGAATTTTATCGATGCCAAACCCAATCTAGGACACGTATAAAAAGGGAGAGACCCTTGTTATTCACTCCACAAACAAACCATTTTCAACGACGAAACGCAGTGTTTTAATCATAAACAAGAAAAAAACAATTCATCACCATGGATGAGTACGAGAAGCATGCTGATGCAGAGACGAAGCTCCAGGCTGTAGGCAAATACCAGTTTCTTAAGAACACATTGCAGATCGTTATATCAGTTGCCTTTCTGTCCATTTTCCTGTGTCACTCTTCAGGCTTTGCCTACTCTTTGTTCCCTCATTCCTTCCACGTCTACTTCTCCACTTTCCTTTTCTCATTCTTCACCCACACACTCGAGAGGAAGTACATGTTCCTCATCTGCAACGGAATCCTCGCATTCATAGCCAAAACCTCCGTCTCTGGCCGGTCGACGTCATCCCCACACGTAACCGAGACGAAAGCTTTAGAAGTTGACGGTGGTGAGTATGATATTCGTCACCTACCTTCAGTCGTTGAAGAACACCGAAGAACATTTGTAGATGAGGTTGTCGCAAGAAAAGAATATCAGGGTCTTTAGGAGTTGAACAAGAAGAGGAGAAAGAATTCATAAGGAAATGTTGGGAAGAAATGCCAATTGAAGTGAAGAAGACAAAGAAATGAGGAACAGTGGTCTAATATATGATTCAAGAGGAGGAGCAGATTAGTAACAGCAAATGATTGCATCAAATTAATAATATAATACGTATGATTCATCAGTATTTTTCTCTTATGACATGTTCTATAATTTGCTGTTGTAGTTAAGTATTTTTCTTTAATGTTTTCAATTTGCTGTTGTAATTTGTTTTTCATTTCAGCAGAACTCAGTGGAAAACGCTAGAATGGACTACGCAGATGCATTTATATAATCCGACACGTCATACAAATAAGTTGGTTTTAATACTAAAATAATCAATATAACTGGTGACACAAGCAATTAAACAATATATTTTTTTATTATAAGGTGATGATATATTCTATGATTGTAGGTCATTATATATTTAATTCATTGATTGATTTTTAACGTCCACACTATACAATAGGAACCGTACGACCACCATGAATTTGGCCATTTTCATTTTTTTTATATTGGTGTAATCATATTCCAAGATTACTTTTATCAGAATTTAATAAGTGACTTAGTAGAGAATATGATATTCATTTTAAGAGATTTGTATTTGAGTCAAAGATTAATAAAAAAAGTTTGTTAAAGCATTAAAAAAAATTAGATAAACAAATACTATTATTATTAATAAAGTTCAATATTCATTAAAAAAAAGTTGCAATTAGGTCACTAATTAAATTTTCTTTCTTTCCCCTTCTTTTAAAATCAAACAAACATCTAACAAGATTTTTTATAATGATTTGTTTTAGTTCTCAAAACTTATATTTCTACTTTTAATACTAATTAAAATAATTCAATAAAAAAACCCTGGATATTTTTTTAATTTTAATAAACCATTTTTTTCTCTCACATGTATATTCTAATAACACTATAATTTCATTTAAAATTAATTAATTAATCTATATCAAATTTATAAATTAAATATATTTATAATTATTTTTAATTTATTTGCTATAAGTAGTTTACATTAAAAAAATCAATTTATAAATCTATGTAAAATTATTATAAAATCCTTTTTAAGTTATTAGTATTAATTTTTACAAAAGTTATCCTTCATCACTAAAAATGGTTTTTTAATAATTTCTATATTTTTTGAAAGAATTTTTTATCTTTTTTATTTTAAAATAAATTAATAATTAAACTTTATTGATTTTTATTATTTAAAAATTTCTTAAATTCTTAGCAAGTATGATTTTTCATTAAAAAAAGTGAAGTTGATAAAGATGTGTTAGAATCAATGATTTTAATTTTTGTAATCATTTTAGATGTTCATTTTTATTGTATAAAATTTTGTTTTTATTAGTTGTAAAAAAATGATATTTTGGAATGATTTGATTAGGAAAAAAATTGTAGTCCAGAATGAATTCATATATATATTTTATTAAAGAGGATTTAAGGCCAACAACTTAAGAAAATTAATAAATCAATTTAAGTGCATTGATAGATAGATAGATAGATATAAAATGGACGAGCTAAGACTCCATCATTGCCATGAACACCAAAAATATCAATGGCAGCATGAAGTTTTCAGTTCTTGAGGACAAAACAGAACTAAATCATACACTACTATCCATTTTATTATCTATTTGTCCTTTGTCACCTACTACTTTGTACAGTTTCAGACAAAGACTCCCATCCATGGGGTTCCCACAATTATGTGGCTACTTTTCATTTACTTGTTTACTATTTGTGTTATTTGTCAAATAGAGTGGACAATCACTGCACCCTCATGCCCTTGAGATTTGCATTGAATGAATTATTTCGATTTCGTACCTCCAAAGGCAGACCAGTTATGGAGGAAGAGAGATTGTCTAGAAGGATCCTACAGTGCATATCAATGAGGAAGCATTGCCATTGTTGCATCTGTCCTGCAAGTGGAGACAAAAGGGGCAAAATGCATCTGAATAATTATCAATAATTCTGGTATGGAACAGTTGAGCAATCAAACTGACAAACTATTCTTGCATAATTTGGTATGGTGACCGAAATCAGCACAAATTTGCTATACCTATCCTGACCATTTCCACGGAAGGGATGTAATCCGGTCTAGATCAACAAGTGGAGCAAAAAAAAAGGAGAAAAGTTTAACGAAAGACTTAGAACTCTCACATTGCATACATTTGTCGAATTTCTCCTGAAGCTGCCCGGGAAGAAACCGGTGTCGGTTAGAATTCCCATCTTTAGACCTGCAAGATTTTCAACCAGAAAAAATAAACTCATTTTTAAACCCCACTAGGATAAAGCCTAGAAAGGATGTTATCCCATGAGATCAGTGTAGCTCAATGAACCTCACCCAGCATGTATCCTGGGACCAATGAATCTGTAGGTTCCATGCATCTATGTTGCTTAGACTCTAATTTACCTGTATCCGACACATGGATACAGGGGATATGACCTTCAAGGGTCTTCCAAATGCATGGAAAAAATTAGACAAGACTAACCATACCTATCTCAGATGCATAACTGTATCCAAAACTCATCCAAGTGTCAGTAACATAGCCATGCATCATAGTCATACTCATCATTTATATAGTGGAACACAAAAAAAAAACAATGTTTACCAGACATTTATGGTATGGACTTACTATGATACCTTCGGGTTAAGAACTATCATAACATTCCACGCTATCAATGCATGTAGCCAAAAATAGTTTCTAGGATCTTACATCTTGTGACTTGGCTAGCCAAGCAAAGTACATAGGATTCTTGATAGATGTTCAATTTCTCAACAAGCGAAAACAACACTCGGTTAAGGCAGTAAAAGGAAAAGAAAATTCTAATTACTGATTTCAGCAACAAAGAATCTATAAGCAGATGGAAGACCGCTAGTTCTGTTCTTACTACTGACACAACAATCATCCAATTTACTCGAATGACCTGCATACATAATCAACTATCATCCTTAAAATCATTACTTTTAAGACATCAGTATGCTATTACTGATCAACAGAACATCACTAATGAAATTGCAACCAAATTCTAAAAGTCTAAAACACACCACCTGGAAAATTCCAGTTTGAATAATTGTGATGCTTAAGAAAAAATCCAAAATCGAAATTGGTTTGAGTAAATTACCTATATAAAAATTTGGTTTTTTTTTTTTTTTTTTTTGGGGGGGGGAAGAACATTCAGCAACTCAAAGATTGACCAAAAGAAGAAAATAGTCAAAATGAACAATATTGAATCTCGAATGACCTTTCCCGGTACCAAAAACCAAATTAGATCTGTCTGGCACCCTGCAAAACATGGAAGAATAGTGCTACCATGTAGTTTTTCAACCCATCTATTTTACAAATGAACAGGATGTCTGGTTTTAAAAGAACAATGAACTATAAAAGCACAACTTAAAACATAGGCATACACTGAAATAAAATAAATACAACTGTAGAAATGAGCTCTAAGCACAAAGAAAAAGAAAAAAAAAAAGGAAAGGACTATAAACAAAATCTTCCAGAGGCAAATATGCCAAATGAGAAGGCAGAAGCAAACTAAGTTCAACGATTACTTCAGTATTTTCAACATGGATGAGGGTCTGAAGAAAACATTAATGACATCTCAAATTGCAGGCTACCATATGTAAGTTCACATCTTTGTATTCTGATCTACATTCTTTGCAACGTCTACTTCCTGAAGGAAATTTACAATGACTTGTCAAAGGCCATCCAACAATATATACTCCATCTCTACTTCAGATTATTACTAATTTCCAACAGCATTCTTTCCACTTGCATGTAAAAATTGAACGAGAGCCAACTACAACATGATCATCTTCATGGTACACTTACTTCTAATTAATTATCACTTTTAACCACTCTGTGACTAATCAGTTGGTGTAAGCGTAAAATCCATGGGTGCATCATCGCTTTCTGGCATATCTCTAACCTCATTGAGAAGTCTTGTAAGTTCCTTTGTCAGCTCCCTACGAATATAATCAGAACGCTCTTTCGTTATTGATGATTCTGTAAATAGAGTTTCAGTTAATGACTGGAATTCTTGAAACCATCCATCATCTTTATTATGAACAGAATGATCATCATAAAACATCAAAGAGCTTTCTCTACGCCATCTACTTAGAAAGTATTTGTCAGGAAGTTGAAAGTAGTTCTTATCTATAAATACACGAAGAGCATGTCTGCAGAGTATCCCAGAAGACTCAAACTCCTTACATGAACAGTGAATCTGTTCATCTTCCGGAATCCATATAACAAGACATTCACCATCAATCTTTCTGAAATGACGTACAAGATATGATCCATTGGACATTTCTGATGCAGCATACTGCATGCTTACTATTAATTCATGTTGTAGAGCATTGAATGCAAAGGGTGTAAGAATTTGGCGTGAATGCTCTTCAATGGGTAAGCATGTTTTCATATGCATATACTGCATCTCTTGATGTGGCTGGTTTTGTAAATTGGCTGCAACGCCAACCTGAAAACCAATCATAATAGAGCAACGAACATATCAAAAAGAAAAAAAAGACATAGTTGAGGGATTTGAATACAGCATTTGTAATTGACATACCTGCTCAAAAAATCCACGCAAACATGATTGATCACTGAAGATCCCTTTCAAGAAAGCATCTACAGACTTTGCATAGGCTGTTGTTGCCATTCGAGCAAGGAAATGAACTCTCACATATGACAGTGCCCAAGATGCACGAAGATTGTAGAGTAAAGCAATATGTTTATCTGAGCCGAGTCCAAATAGGGAAACCATTTGATTCCATCGTAGCTCAAAGTCCTCTGAACTCTCCAGACGATACAATGCATCAAACTCTGATTTAAATTCTGCAAACTGAGACCCAAGCTGAAGAGAGAACCAGCTAGATACCTTGGGAAGTATGTTCCATATAGACATAACATGTTTTGTACTCGGTAATTCACTTCTTATAGCATCTCTAAGCCGCGGATCAAGATCACTTAAAATTGTCTGTGGACATCTCCCTTTCATGAAGCGGATAAGTGTCTGCACCAAAAGGCAAAGGAAAAAGTCTAAACAAAGAAGATACATAAAAACCTACACAAAATGCACAGAGAGTTGATGCATTAAACCTGTAAGGCCCATGCAAAGGAGCGCAGTGTTTCATCCTGCAATAAAACGCAACCAAAGAAAATTGGTTGACCATTGTTGTCAATTCCAAACCATGCCCCGAAAAGCATATCATATGTGATGGATCTATAAGTGGTGTCAAAATAAACAACATCACCGAACAAGGCATATGAATCAACAGCACACCATATGACCAAGCAATGTTCTCAACCTTATCATTCTGATCTACTGTAAAATCATAAACAAAGTCTTGATCTGCCTCTTTTGTTGCTTTACATGCCTCAAGAAGTTCCATTGTATCATTTTCTCTTTTCTCATTGAGCAAAGCATCATTTTCTTGAACCACTTTCTGAAACCCACTTTTCAAAGTAGTAAAATCCTCTCTTGATCCATCTCATGAATCTTCCTATATGCAGGCAAGAGAACCATGTATATGAACAAAATATTTTACATTTAATTCGTTGACATGTATATGAACAAATTATTTTATATTTAATTAATTTTAAAATGATCGAATACATTTGTATAAAAATAAATAATTATTTTTTTATTCCCAAACGAATTGGAAAGATAATTTTAAGTTGATTTTAGTAGTACTTTGATTTAATTTTGAGGTGATAATACATTTTAAATTAAATATTAAAATTTGGAGATATATACTAAATTCTCTACTTAGTTTAGTGGTTAAACACCTTACTTTTGGTGCAAGGTGTTCATGGTTTAAATCACCATAGAGGTAATTTTTCTTATTTTTGAGGTTAAGAGATTATAACTTAAATATATCTTTGGTTAAAACTTAGTTAAATATCAAAATTAGCTTAAATGTTAGGTGTTGGACCCTTTATGCAAGGGGTCACAAGTTCAAATCCACCTAGCTGCACACCAAAGGAGATTTTTTACTTTCAATTGTTCAAAATAGGAGGTGACGAATAAAAATATTATTTAACCTCCTACAAGGAGAGAGATGATGACGTGGAAAATAAAAAAATATATATCAATGATTTTATTAGTTTTTTAACGGAGGGGACCGAAACAGGAAAAGTATTTAATGGGAGGAACAATTTTGACGAAAAAATTAGTTGAGTGACCAAAACAAGAAAATGGTGATAGTTTGGTGACCACCAGAATAGTTTTCCAAAAAAATTGATTCGAAAATTAAATATTCGAGTCGAAAAATTTTGTTTTGGTACTGTTTTTTAATTATTTTAATGCATTTAAAGTTTACAGTTTTTGACAAAAGTCATTTACGAATTCAACTTATTATCTACAATATTTATAAACTTTATGCATTAGATTATCTTACAGTCTAATGATTTTGATTCCTCTCAAGTTTTTTGAACATTTTGGTCCTGAGTTCGATTACTAGAAAGTGTGAACTCTTGTTTTTTTTTCGTTTTTTAGTTGTTTTTGCACTTTCACCGCAATAGAACTATTATTAAATTTATCATAAATATAAAATTTAACACTTTAATGAACGAAATTAAAAAAAAAAACATTACCTAAACTGAACCAAATCAAATATTCTCGTTAACCAATCAATTAGTAACCGTTCCAAGTATGTGCTAATGTTGTTGGGACTTGGGAGTCTATCTAAGTATAGGCACCTTCTGGTTTTTCCTCATCAAGAATCAGATCGACGGCAAGAAAACGAATGGAATCGTCGATGCTGATTACTTTTGTGTTGTGACTATGACCACGGTCGTCGGTCGGATACGGTGACCTCGTGCCGCATAGCTCATTGGCGAAGATATTCGCATGCGTTTATGCGTTCACCAGTACGGCTCTAGTTGGTTTGATTCTAAGTAATGCCCTGCATATGAATGAAAAGTTCAATTCGATCGAGGTACTTATGGATATCTAAACCAACAAGACTAAATACAAGTTTCCGATGAGTGATGACTGTATCGTGGTGCTTATATTTGCAGGAACCGGCTTCTTGTTTCTGCTCGAAGGGATGGAATTCCTCGATGCGTGTGTGCAACATTCACTAAACTTGGATACGGGGATAAGAGCTTTTCGACACGAGAGGGACGTGCGTTTGCGATTCTGTGGATACTCAGCAGCACGGTTTGCTTAGCTCGGTTCTTCCTCTATCTGGCCGAGCTATACAATGAGAGAAGGCAAAGAGGCAAAGAGCACTGGTGAAATGGGTTCTTGATAGAAAACCGACTTCCGGAGACATTGAGGCAACAAATTTGGATCATGAATGGATCGCAGACGGGTATAATTAAGTGGATTCCGCATTATATTTGTCCTAATTAAAATATGTATGGAAATAAATTTAGTGGGTAGTGGGTGGGTGTGGATATCAAAGGTCATATCTTATTGGTGGTTGTGGGTAGGTGATAAATTTAAGACTTCATTCACCCTATATCTACCCAACTTGCACCCGCCCATCCTATCCCGCCCCCACTACTCACCATATGGATTTTGAACGATTATGAATTCAAGGATAAGTTCATGACCTATTCATATAAACTCTAAGATTTTGAAAGGGCGTGTCTTGTAATTTGACCAAATTTTAAGGTATAAATTCCTCTCTTTCGCCAGAAAAATCATATTTTGTCATTTTTCAAAATTGTCATTTCTCAAATATCAACTTCGTTTCCTTAAATCTACATTAATGATTAAGTTTGTAAATTTTAAACTCAATTAATTTAGCTTGGTCAACAATATCTAGAGCAATTAGTAGTTAAGTTTGTAGGCTTTGAACTCAATTAATTTTGCTTGGTCGGCAATCTCTAGAGCAAGTGGTTAAAAGCTTTTAGTTGACACTCTCCCTTCCTCTTAGGTTGTGGGTTCAATACCTATTATGAGCAAATTTTCCCTTCCTTCCCTTAGGTAAGCACTTCAAAAAAAATTAATTTAGCTTGAAAAGGTGATTTTTTCGTTATGTTTGATATTAGTGGTTGCTTGGCTGACAGATTTGGCGACTATGGACAAGTATGTGCTGAGTGATGGGTATCCAGCTGAGTAGTGTGCGATGGTGAATTTAAAAATGTATCCGCGTTAACGGATGTGAATTTAAAAATTATACCCGTCGTAAGTGATGGGTAGATGGTAATATAAAATTTTAGCTAAGTATGAATATGAGGAAAAGGTATCCATACCCGTTCGTGCCGTTTATCATTCCTAAATTCATGATAAGGGGTAGGGTAGCTAGGATCAACTTGCATGTTGTATATTGCATGTATGTATGATGTTTGTTATACCTATTATAAATTATAATCTCCATCGTAATTTCTCCGCATTACACTTTTCTGCTCAATGAAAAATACCTCTCCGAAACTATCCATTGAGCACAGCCAACTAGAACCCCGAAATATGACTTATTGAAGTTCTTCGAAGTAACTTCATTTAGAAATCACACTGACCTTAATAAGATAATTGCCAAATTCACTAACCGGTGAACATGATTATTTTGTCTCATTTATCATATCCTATGAGGACTAAATTTTATATCGTTGTCAAACTTCTCTATATATACACACGAAAGGCTATTAACTTTCCTCAAGCTGAATCCCGCATATAAGTCAACTAGATCTCATTTTTCTCCTTCATCACCTTTATTACCATCACAATCGTAATTATTATTGACCGTCTCTCCGCTCAAATCATAAGACTTGAATCGCCTGAACACCAACAACCATCATCTTTCCCACAATGACCATCAACAATACTTATTTGTTGTCATTTACCTATAATCACAGTGCTGAAGAATTCATTTTGTATAAGTTGAAGGAAATGTGAAAGATTTGCCAAGAAGACATTGATGTTGATTAGAGGTTCAAAGCTCTTGATGTTGATCAGTCTCAGTTTTGACAACAGAAGATCTGATTTTTGTTCTAACATATAGTTAGTCCTGAAATTTTGATATGAACTTACTGGATTCATTGTATCTTCGAGATTTATAATGTCCAGAAATTGAAAATTAGGAACTAAATTACAACTAATACATAATATATAGACTAATTGTGGAGTTTGATTTGATTGGTCTCACGGATATTGTGTTGGTCAAGATTAAAATTTTAAGAAGTTCAGAGAATAAAAATGATCAAATTAGATTATAGGAGCTAAATTTATAATTTATGCATACTATAAAAACTAATAAATATTTTGACCTTTTATTTATCCAATTTACCAATAGTGCAATTGTGGCAACTATATAATTAATGATGGCTATAGAAACCGTTGTTATGTTTAATTTTCAAATTAGAGGTTGGTATAAGTAATAAGGTTTCAATGTCTATTAATTAAGGTTTTGGGTTCAAATTTTGTGGATGGAAAAATAGTTTTAGAAATATTTATTCCTCGATATCAAATTTGATTTGACTCGATTCTGAATATAATATGTAGACAGAATTTCACATAGAAAAATAAAAGACTGCCAGAGAACACATGTAGAGAAGCCAACTGCATGTAACATCATTATTCCCAAACATTCAATTTTCAAGGGACATTGCTTTTTCACATTTTGTAAGGGAAATAAAGAAGAATTACAGCTTTTGTGTACAAGCAATTCATACGAGGAATCATTCCTAACCATGTTTTTTTTGCTCACTCAAATCTCCGAGGCTCCTCCTCCATATGCTCCAGCCGGGCTGCTGAGACATAGTCCAACAGCCCTTCGCCGGTCTTTTGACCATGAGCTTCGGTCGCCAACTGCGAAACGCCCCCAAATGCCATTATGGCCACCACCAACACGGCCGTGGAAGCGAAAAGAGGCCAAAAGTAGGCGAAAACGTTGAGCACACTCGGGGCTGCATACGATAGAAAGGCGACGACCGATGAGACGAGGAGTGTTATGATGAAATGATATCTGTATTGGTTCAGCTTTTGCTGGATATCAACCGGCTTCATCGCTAAACAATAGGAAATCAAACAAGCAAAGGAGAATTGTATGTGTGCATATGATGCATGTGGAAATATATTAAGATTGTATAAGGTGGTGGTGTTGAGACTTGGTTTGAAAAAAACTAGTTTGCTTTCTTCTTACTTTGTGTCTTGTTTTTTTTCTAGGAGAGATTCTTCTTTCTTTCCTAAATAACTCTACTCTATTTTCACCCACAAAGTCTTCAACTTTTTAAATTAAATAGTGTAATTTGGTTTTAGTCCTTTATCTATGATAAAATTTGGGATGCAACCCTCTATTTTAATTTGATATAATTTGATCATATGTTTTTATAATATTACTAGTAGATCTATATTTGTAATTGGTTCATGTGGTTAAAGTAATAACGTTGATTTTTATTTTTATTGTTGTCCAATCACACAAGCAAAGAAAATTAAAAACTAATCTATCATGTTCAACCGATTTTAATTTATATGTTGACATAACCACGATTGGAGTGGTAGAATTATTTTATGTCGACCCCTAAGATGGTCAAAAATAAATAAATGACTTTACTTATGAGGTGAATACTTAAAGATGTTTTATGTTAACAATTCGAACTTAATAGAAAATTAAAGTCTAAGGCCCAAGGGATGATAAATAGGGGCCTGGGTAGTTGACACCTCTTAATTTAATGAAAAAATTACATTTTTAACCCTTTTAAAACAATAACTCAACTTAAATGCTTTGGGTCCCTAAAATTTTATAATTTTATCTTAATCTCTTAAATTAAAGTAAGGAGATAAGGTCTCAAATTTTAATATAATAAAGGGACTAAAATCATATTTAGACCAAATTAAACCCAATAGATTAAGAAGGATAGATTAATTCAGCATTAATTTAAGATTCGATCTCTTTTGGCCAATGGATTCGATCTTAGAACAAGTATTATTCTATTCTTCTTTTAAAAGAATAAGGGCCGAGTGGTCATATCAGAGGAAAACGAATGCTGTGTTTTGGAATATATGCTTTGTCCACTGCTAGGATTGGGCGGTTGCTTTGTTCCTCGATCGAGTGGCCTCTGCTCTTTCATTCAAAGTAAGATTAAGATCAAGAATAGATTAGATTATTACTAAGGAAATTATTTTCTATAAAATTTTAAATTATTCAGATTTGTTTCTCAATCTATAAACCAGGAGATGCTATGTATTTAATTATGTTCGAATTTATATTTTCTTATATAATAATAAAAAAAACTTAATCGATATTTATTAAAAAATAATTTTAGATGCTCTGGAAGAAGTAGGCCATGAATGATTCCATTTCTAACTGGACGCCACTGGATTTGGTATATTCCTTTTAATTGGTTAATGGTTAAAGGCAACAAACGATGACTTTGTAGGAGGGTAACTATTAAGAGTTCCTTTTCTATGTATATTTTTATGTTCTACTGATAATTTTATGTTATGTATACTATCAATAAAACATAAATAATTAATAAAATAATAAAAATTAATCATTAATACATGTGGCATAAAATCACTTATAAAAGAGATAAAGAAACACACAAAAAATAGCATACGAATTTTGTTTTTCTATTACAATTGTTAAGCTTCTCATACTCTGGAACTTGGAGGCTTGCTAATCAGCTCACCTTCCTTAATTTATCTTCTCCCTTTGTAAGGATATATATATATATATATATATAGAGTTAACCTTCTCCCAATACGTTTATCATATTGATTCAATCCATCAATGAATGTGGCCAAAATGGGAGGTAACTTGAGAAAATAATTTTTCTTTGGGAAGTTTTGGGGAATAAAAAAATGACACCTAAATATTTAGAATTGTTCAATGTTTTTAATGAAATTTATCTCCACTACCTTAGTTAAACACACTGAAAATAACACAAATTTATTAAATTGTAACAACCTTTAAGGTCAAAGTGTAACCCACTAAAGCGAATCAAATCATTTGCTCCCTCTCCATGTTCTTATTTATGCCCCCATCTTAAAAATTAGGTTTAGGGTTAAGGTTTATAGTTAGGGTTTAGGGAATTAGGGTAGAGTGTATTGTTTAGGTTTTAGAGTTTAGGATTTAAAATTTAAGGTTGGAGTTTAGAATTTAATTTTTTAGTATTGGGGCATGAAAAGAGGCACTAAAAAGGGACTGAGGATTTTTGTTATACTAAAACCCTCAAGATTTATACCCAAAATCTTGATAACACTCTTCCTAAAGATGAAATGCAAATACCAAATAATGAAAATACTCACAAGATAACTTGTTTGTACAAGTTAAGCTCACTCATTCAAGAACACTATAATAAGAATTAGAATATTGAACATGCTAATTTTTAATAAATGAAAGATAAAATGAGTACAAAATGAGATGTTTTTAGCTATTGAATGTTTGGAATGATTTTCTTGTATCTCTTCAATTATTTGGGGCATTGGATAGAGTTTAGAACCGTTATAAGCCATCAAAATCGAGCATTTAATGCTTACCTGTACATAAATATCGAAAATTAAACATGACTTTCGAAATCCATAAAGTAAAAATACAGAAACTAGCCATTGTATGACAACATTATCAAAACCCCTCTTGTGGGTATATAAATCCACAATCTAATTTTGATACTTAAGAATGGATATCAAGACATGAAAGCTAAATTCTAATCATATTGTCACGGGCCTAGGGTTCAACCCTAACGGATCCGTGCGTCCTTAGACGCCTTTGACGCTAACCGGTCGATTCCTGCGCCTAAGTCAGCCTTCAACCAGCCTTGCGAGTACTCTTGCTCGACAACGGCTCAGACAAGCCCTCCAAGCTTCGATGGATCTTGTCACGGGGCTAGATTTTTGCCAGACGAATCGTGCGGGCCTTAGTCACTTTCTCGGTTGAAACGTCAGCTAAGTCACCCTGAAATCCCTTGTCACAGCCTTAGGTGAATCTCTCTCGACAAACACCTAACTCAGGCAGGATTCTCGCTCCGGAAGATCAAACACTTCCCGAAGCCCTTGAACGAAAGATCGTTCTAAGCGAAAGCTAATCCAAGAACAACGGAAAGAGATTGGCAACTAGAACAACGAAGAACATTCAAGAACAATGAAGAACACTCAGAGAGTTTAGGGTAAATGCTTCTTGTATTACTCAAAGTGAATGAATGAGTGAATATGAGATGAGTTTAGATGATTTACAAGTGATGAGGGAGCCTCTATTTATAGTTGAACTCCCCTACATCCAACGGCTCAGTTTAAATTACATCGACGGTTGAGATTGATCTCATCTAATCAAATCTCAATTCAAATCTCTAATCATCACAAACATTATCTACAAATTATATTCAAATAAATGGTTAATACTTTGACCAAATTACCCTCCTGAATCCTCCATGGATTTGGCTAAATCCTGTGGGCTTGCGGGCTTTCTAGCATTCTCCAAGTGCCGAGCCAAGTGTGATGGTCTTGGCAAGCCCGTTACACCGCTCAAACCCTCTTTGGCTGATTCTTGCGCCAACGCCTCGGTCCCAAAGGTTTGGTCCACGCCATTCTCCAAGTGCTGGGCCACATTTGGCAAGCCCGTTACATTGCGTACAACCTCCCTATCTGATGCTCGCGCCAATGTCTCGATCCAAAAAGTTTGGTTCGTGACACTCTTCCCCACTTGACTTAGCGACGCCCTCGTCGCTGCACTCGAACGATCCTGGGCAGGGTCAACTTGATTACTCGTCGATGCCTCAACTTCATGCAATTCCCCCATATGAATTTCTCGTCTCGACTCAAACTGTCGTTGAACATCGCGTGCTAAGACGCCTCTTGATACATCTCTCTTGTAGGAGGATTCTCCCACAAACTCCGATTTACCTCGACTCAGACCCACTTGGTCCTGCAGTAAAGACTTGGAAGTTGTTACAACATTGAACACAGACTGAACTCTCAGATTCGTCGACAAGTCTGGCTTGCCCCTTTGAAATCTGAAAGGTCCCTTCCAATCTTCATTTCCCCCGCACTGAAGACTAGGTCTTACTTGCCCTACGCTCATCAACAATGGCAAATCAAAACCATAAACACTAGGAATGTGTTTGAGATGTACCTTCTCCTCAATCACATTTACTCTAAAACGGGTCAGCCCTTCTTTCTCCTTGAAGTCTTGCCCCCTCTGCATTAAACCTTCTTCATCGAAGTTCTTTGCATGCATCGACACTTTCGCCACAAAGTACGCTGCGCTACTCTGCATCGGCTCTTCTTCCCTGAAGTCCGTTGCTCCTGGTTGCATCCGCCCTTCTGACTTGAAGTTTGGTGCTCTCTTGCATCGATCTTTCTTCCTTGAAGTTCAGTGATTTCTCTTGCGTCAACACTTCTTACCTGAAGTTCGTCTCTCGTTCTCCCATCTTGCCCATTGGTGGTGTCTCTACGGTTACTATATCCCTTAACGACTTGGCCCCCTTTGACACTCTAATAGTCTCTAAAGCGATGCTCTTACCCTAAACATCCTCGGCAAGCTCCTTGGTAGCCTTCTCGGACATGGTCACATTTTTCTGCTTTCGGTCCCTCTTGGCCTTGGTAGAACTCGACATTATCAGATCAAGCGATGCAACCTCGCTCTCTTCGGGCTCACCCAACTCCTTGGATGGCTTGACTCGATCCGGACACTCTCGCAATTTGTGAGGCCCCTTACACTAGTAGCACTCTAGTTGTTTCATCATGCGTCGGCACTTCTTCCTCGAAGTCATTCGCTTCTTTCCCACGTTGCCCATGTGGCATCTCAACGGTTGCAATGACGCTCAACGGCTTGGCCCCCTTCGACACTCTACTGGTCTCAAAAGCAATGTTCTTCACTCGAACATCCTCGGCAAGCTCTTTCCCAGCCTTCCCGGACATCTTCAACCCATTCTGCTCATGGTCTCCGCTTACCTTGGCAGAACTAGACAACTCTGAACCAGGTTTCACAGGCTCTTTACTATTGGCCTTGTCCTGTCCCTCGGACCCCTTGGCTCGAACCGGGCATCTCCGCAACTTGTGAGGCCCCTTACATCGGTAGCATTCCAATTGCCTCGTCTTTACCCTCGGTTTGACAGCTTCCTCACTTGCTATCGCACCAAGTCTCATCATTGGTTAGACTACTTTGGCAGTCGTAGTCGAACCATGGCTCTCACTTGGCTTGGCGGCATTGGCACACACAATCGCCCCAAGTCTCACTACTTCACCCTTTGACTCGTCTGCTGTCTTCACCATGGTAGCTAGACGGTTCTTCTCGGGACATCCCCTTATCAAATGAGGACCATCACAGAAGTAGCATTCAACTTCTTGCTCCCTTTCTTTTCTGGCATGGACTTAGCCTCACCATTCCCTTTGTCTCTTGAACTGGGCCTGGTTGACTCAACACTCTCTTGCTTGCATTCTGCGGGCTCGGTCAGAGGTTCGGCAACAATGAGAGCCTCTGGGCATCTCTCTGCTCTACTACGAGCTTCGCCCCTGATCTAAATCCCTCTAAGAAGGTCTTGAGCGCACCCCATTCACTCGTTGCGGTCTTGCAACTAAGCAGCTCCCTCTTGAGCTCATCCACTTCTTTCCTCAAAGCTTCCATCTCAGCCTCACTGGCATTACTCCCTCGAACAGTCACCAACTTGTTGAGAACTTGTCGTGTCTCGTCCTTGAACCGATCCTCTATGGACTCCACTACGTCAAAACGGGACTCAAAAACACATTGGGTCTGCTTGGCCTCCTCTCCAGATTTTTTAAGTCTAAGAACCCTCTTTCCCAACGACTCCAATTCTGCCTTCATTGCCTCCACTGCATCTTGAAGGGAATTATCTTGTTGGTTCAACTTCTCGTACATCGAGTTGAGAACTTCTTGGATCTCTTTCGCGGTTTTTTCCTTGGAAGAATCCTTTTCTTTTTGCAAAGAGCCCATCTTGGCTTCACAAGCACAATTCTCTCGAACTGTCTCCAACTCGTTGAGGATGCGTTGTGTCTCATCATTGAACTTGCCCCCATGGACTCTAACTTTTCAAGACGTGACTCCACAACACTTTGGATCTTTTTGGCCTCCTCTCTTAGAGTTTTCACTGTAGCCTCTAAGGAATTGCCACACTCAGATATCTTCACATCCAAGCCATTAAGAGCCTCTTGAACCTCCTCCTGGATCCCTTCCATAGACTCTAACATCTCAAAATCCAACGAACCCATCTTCTCAAGGTTTACCGACTCTAGCTGTTCAAACACCACATTGGCCTCCTTCTCGGATTCCAAAAGTTTATCCAAGCCTCCACGACCGTTATGAATTCGAAATTCTGTTGCACCTTATTTTCAAGAAGGTTGCTCATCTCGTCAAATTCATTAAGAGTCTTTCTTACTC
Source organism: Hibiscus mutabilis (assembly GCA_019671005.1). Classification (NCBI taxonomy): domain Eukaryota; kingdom Viridiplantae; phylum Streptophyta; class Magnoliopsida; order Malvales; family Malvaceae; genus Hibiscus; species Hibiscus mutabilis. Next base: position 12,149,970 of record CM033756.1, on the reverse strand, counting down.
TGTCCATTGTCAATTTCTTCTTCTTTGGTGCCATCTCAATCACCACTTTGCCACGAATTAGTCTGATCCCTAATCACTTCGACTAACTCGAACGCAAATCACCACCACGCTTGACTGCAACTGCAAGCTGGCTCGAACGCAAGTCCCTTCCTCAACTCGCTCTGATACCTAGGGCTCAACCCTAGGGGATCCGTGCGGCCTTAGACGCCTTTGACGCTAATCGGTCGATTCCTGCGCCTAAGTCAGCCTTCAACCAGCCTTGCGAGTACTCCTGCTCGACAACGTCTCGGACAAGCCCTCCAAGCTTCGATGGAGCTTGTCACGGGGCTAGACTTTTGCCAGACGAATCGTGCGGGCCTTAGTCGCTTTCTCGGTTGAAACATCGGCTAAGTCACCCTGAAATCCCTTGTCACGGCCTTAGGTGAAGCTCTCTCGACAAACACCTAACTCAGCCAGGATTCTCGCTCCAGAAGATCAAACACTTCCCGAAGCCCTCGAACGAAAGATCATTCTAAGCGGAAGCTAATCAAAGAACAACGAAAAGAGATTGGCAACTAGAACAACGAAGAACATTCAAGAACAATGAAGAACACTCAGAGAGTTTAGAGTAAATGCTTCTTGTATTACTCAAAGTGAATGAATGAGTGAATATGAGATGAGTTGAGATAATTTACAAGTGAGGAGGGAGCCTCTATTTATATTTGAACTCCCCTACATCCAACGGCTCAGTTTAAATTACATCGACGGTTGAGATTGATCTCATCTAATCAAATCTCAATTATCACAAACATTATCTACAAATTATATTGAAATAAATGGATAATGCTTTGACCAAATTACCCTCCTGAATCCTCCATGGATTTGGCTAAGTCCTGTGGGCTTGCGGGCTTTCTAGCATTCTCCAAGTGCGGGGCCAAGTGTGATGGTCTTGGCAAGCCCGTTACACCGCGCAAACCCTCTTTGACTGATTCTTGCGCCAACGCCTCAGTCCTAAAGGTTTGGTCCACGCCATTCTCCAAGTGCTGGGCCACATTTGGCAAGCCCGTTACATTGCGCACAACCTCCCTATCTGATGCTCGCGCCAATGTCTCGATCCAAAAAGTTTGGTCCGTGACATAAGCCTTAAATTTAATATCATAAAACTAAATTTTGTGTGTACTCTGACTTTTGTATATTAATAACATTTACAGGAGCACTCTTTTCCCCTTCCGTTGATTTGGAGTGAGAAGCTTCCGTGATCGATTATGAAAAAGTTTTTAACGAAACTTGATCTCTTGTTAAAAAAGTAAAAAAAAATATTAAAATTAAGAATGAAAAAAATGAATGTATTAACTGTATTTAATAGTTCATGTACCAAAATAACATTTAACCATAATATTAACATTTACATATATTTTTAATATTTTATTATCTTCGAATGGAGAATTACATAGCTTAAATGGGCTGGCCAAAACATAGAAATTTTAAAAGTTCGTGCCTTAACCCTCCCATAAACACATCTAAACCCAAGTCATAATCACATTGCTCGACTGCCTTGAACTTGTGAAAAATTATCTGCCTCGATTACAGTTTTATCTAACGAAAGACATATTGGCATCAAAGATCAATTCTAACACAACACGGCTAGTGTGAGATCAATGTCTGCTTTCTGAAACCGTGATAAATTAAAAATCCTCTATTCTTCTTCGATTTTCACGTATAAGAATTAAAGTACATTTTATAATCAATAGTTTATTTTTTAATAATACTTGCTTATTCTCTTTTTAATTGTTTGCTTTTTTTCTTTTTTTACTTAATTTGTGACAGTATTAATTTTAGTATTGTTAATCGTCAGTAATTTATATTTTCTTTCGTTTTTTCCTATTTGAATCTATTTATTTTTTTCACATATTTAATTGCGTTTTTTTTATCTCTGTGGTACTTTTTTCTACTTTTATGGCATATCTTTGTCTTATGGTATGTTTTATGACTATTTTTGTAGGCTTTTGGTGTTCGATCACTGACCTTCACGAGTTTGTTTCTTATTCGTGTTTGTCAATGGTCTTGGATAGTTTGATCCCTTTTGGGTTATTAGCCGATGTAATCAAAACTGTATAAGAGATCGTTGTCTTTGTGAATAGGAGTGAAAGGTGGTTGTTGATTTTGGGATTGCATCTAGTTCATGTTTTGACAACTCCACAGTGACCCTTTCTACAATCACTGGCGGATCCACACTATAGTTCTGGAATTCAAATTTTTCTTATTAGCTATTTATTTTATCGATAGTATCCACCCTAAAATTTTATTTGTCCCACTCACATATAAATTATAATAAAATACTGACTAAAGATGTCCATAAATAGTAATTTATTCTTTCTTAGGAGACCACAAACAATTTATTTGAGCTCATTTTTTTTACAATCCTATATAAAAGCCTAAAAAATAATAACCAATTATAAAGTTAAGACTGTCAAATCTCTCAAGACTAAATGTATGCAATTTATTATTTTTAAACTCTTCATTTATTCAGTATATAGAAGTATATTTTAATTATTATTTAACTTTTGTTCTACAAGATTTTAAGAGTCCAAGATTTTTTTTCTCTTACAATTGTAGCAATATAAATAGGGATAGAATAATTAAATATTTAATTAATTTATGTTTACCTTTTCCTTTTCTAACTTTGAGTTTTGAGTTAAAGATTAAATTAATTGAGAGTAAAAGTAGAAATAAGACTTTATGATTTAATGATTCTTTATACTAATTTCGTCGAATCAATTTAACAAAGACATTCAATTTTGTCCTTAATTTTTATTGATTGAATACAAATTGGTAATAGGCACAAATTAAGTTGTTTTAAATTTGTTGTAACTTTGTAGGTATTATATATCACATTGCATTGTAAATTATATATCTTTGTCCTTATTTACATTGCATTGTAAATTGTAATTTGGAGATATATTGATCATCTCTTGGAAAAATGCTTTTTATTGTTCGAATTTTTGAACGAACCCCAAAGTAATAGATTTTTGTGTTTAATTTAGTGAGTTTAAAAGAGTTTTTCAAAAATTCTAAACCGATAGAATGACAGATGAGATGAGTTCACTAACGTCAAGGGTGGTTGCAAAAAACGTTAGAGATCAACGATTTTTGATAGCAGTTGAAAATGCAGTAAAAAGTGAAAAAGATTCTAACTTTGATGAAGAGTACGAGGTAAAAAATATCAAGTAAAAAAATAGGGTAAACTACATGGAAGACCACCGATCTTTAGGGTTAGTGTCGAAATGACCACCGATTTTTTAATTTTGTCAAAATGACCACTCAACTATTGATATGGTTCCAATATAGCCACCAGCCGTTAAAACCTAACGGAAAAGCTAACGTGACAGTTAACAAAAACTTGTATAATTACATATTTAGTCCCCGCAATTTTCACATTTAATCAATTTAGTCCTAGTTTTAATTTAATAAAATAAATTAATTATTCAATTAGGTGGTGACACGTGTCACCACCTTATTGGAGAGAAAAATTAAAGCATTGCACAAATGAAGAAAAGGGGAAATTGAACCCACAATCCCTTGGGTGTAAGGGGAAAACCTCTGCCACTGGGCTAGGCACATATTTACAACATGAAACACAAAATTTAATATATGAGTTATATGATTGTTAATGCCATGAAAAAAGAATTAAATGTGATTTTAGGGGATTCGAACATGACACACTTATGATGCATAAAACATCTAACCCGAAATATTATAAACCCTAAACCCCAAAAATTTTATAGACCCTAAAACCAAAAAAAATATGAACCCTAAACCATAAAAATTTTATAACCCCTAAAAACTATAGTTAGTGCATGACTTAAAAAAATCTCTAAACCCTAAAAATATAGTTAGTGCACGATTTAAAAAATTTATAAACCCTAAACCCTAAAAATTTTATAAACCCTAAAAAATTTATAAACCCTAAAATTCTAAAACCATAAACCCTAAAAATATACACTCTAGAACATAAAAATTTTATAAACCCTAAACCCTAAAAATATGTAAACTCTAAACCCTAAAAATTATAGTTAATGCATGATTTAAAAAATCTCTAAACTCTAAACCCTAAAAATTATAGCTAGTACAAGATTTAAAAATTTTATAAACCCTAAACCCTAAAAATTTATAAACCATAAACCCCAAAACCTAAAAATTTATAAACCATAAACTTCTAAACCCTAAAAAATATGTAAACTCTAAATCCTAAAAATTATAGTTAGCGCATGATTTAACTTTTTTATAGACCTAAACCATATACCCTAAAAATTATAGTTAGTGCATGATTTAAAAAATCTCTAAACCCTAAACCCTAAAAATTATAGTTAGTGCATGATTTTAAAAATTATAAACCCTAAATCCTAAAATTTTATGAACCATAAATCCTAAACCCTAAAAATTATAGTTAGTACACGGTTTATGAATTTCAACTTAATTAATAATTTTTAGGGTTTATGTTTTATAAAATTTTTAGGGTTTAGGGTTTATAATTTTTTTAAATCGTGCATTAACTATATTTTTTAGGGTTTAGGGTTTATAGATTTTTTAAATCATGTACTAAGTATAATTTTTAGGGTTTAGGGTTTATAAAAATTTTAGGGTTTAGAGTTCATAATTTTTTAGGTTTTAGGGTCTATAAAATTTTTAGGGTTTAGGGTTTATAAAATTTTGGGTTAGATGTTTTTATTCATCATAAGTGTGTCATGTTCAAATCCCCTAAAATCACATTTAATTCTTTTTTTCATGGCATTAACAATCATATAACTCATATATTAAATTTTGTGTTTCATGTCATAAATATGTGTCTAGCCCAATGGCAGAGGCTTTCCCCCTACACCCAAGGGATTGTGGGTCCGATTTCCCCTTACTTCATTTGTGCAATGCTTTAATTTTTCTCTCCAATAAGGTGGTGACACGTGTCACCACCTAATTGAATAATTAATTTATTTTATTAAATTAAAACTAAGACTAAATTGATTAAATGTGAAAATTGCGGGGACTAAATATGTAATTATACAAGTTTCTGTTAACTGCCACGTCAGCCTCTCCGTTAGGTTTTAACGGCTGGTGGCTATATTGAAACCATATCAATAGTTGAGTGGTCATTTTGACAAAATTAAAAGATCAGTGGTCATTTCGACACCAACCCCAAAGATTGGTGGTCTCCCGTGTAGTTTACCCAAAAAAATATACCTTTTAGCTTCCACGTCAATACACTATTTTGTTATTAATGATTTAACAGTTTAATGAAAAAAGAGACCTAAATTTAAAGAGGAAAGAAAAGACTCTTCCAAAGCTTAGCTTAATCGCAAACCACGTCACTTTCAAGACAAGATTAGTGTAAGAATTCAATTAAGGTATAATTAACATCGAAAACCCCTTAACCTTAAGCAAGGTTTATTGTTTTGTCTCCGTCCCTTGGGGTTGGTGAGGTTGGCCGGTAGACTCTTCCCTTTGTCGTCTCTATCATCACCCACCAACTCGTATTTTTTTGTGCTTAAATTAATTGGATTAATTTCACTAAAAGTCCCAAAACTACAACTTGAATTTTAAATTGATCTCCAACCTTTGAAAACATTTTAAATTGCATCCTCAATCAATTAGGTCTTTCCTTCATCTTGGTGTTAAATTCTAGTTTGAATTTGATGCAGAGAACAGTTAAAACTTACATATTTATAAATTAATAACGGTAAATTGCATTATTGTCCCTTAAAATGATAAGATTATGAGATAGCCCTAAAGTTTGTAGTTATATACTAATAAGGTGGTGAAATTGTAAAGTTCTAAAAATTACATTTTGACCCCCCAAAATTCAAACTTCACATGTTTAAAATTTTGATTGCCGTGTTTTAAATATGTTATACATTAGTTTCAAGTTGGCATTTAGCATACATGTTAAAAAGAAAGATCTAATTGATACAATATTGATACTTTTGTGGACTCAATTAAAATGTTTTAACGTTTAAGAACCAATTTAAAATTTGAGTCATATTTTAGGGATGCATGGTGGAATTGACTGTAAATAATATATTATATAAATGAAGCTTTATCTCTCCAAATTTTGAAGTTAAAAAATTTGATCTCTTCCGATGTTCGATCCAGGCTCGTCCCTTATCACTTTTAAGCCAAGATTCGATGAAGGGTTATGGTTTTTATATACATATAGTGATTGTTGTTTGAAGATACTTGTTTTTTTTAATCACTTTCAGATTAGGGTCATGAATACCTCATTAACTTGGTTTATTCAAACTCTGTTTTTGAGTGCTCTCCCACTAAGTTATGAAACATACAAGAACAAGCCCTTGGTTTCTGCAATATTTAGAGTCTAAGGAATCCATTTTTTCTCAAAAGTAGCTTTCACTCAATGACATTACCAAGCTAGAAAATCTCAACCATCCCAGGATAAGGGTTCGTAGCCTACAGATAATATATAAGTTCATACAATTAAGAAATGTCAAACTTAGATATGAACATAGCTACTGCATTCCAGAGTGAATGTTGAAAAGAATAACAACCAAGCAAAGCATTTCGATTTATAAAACGATTTATAAATTAATATTCTCGATTTGTCTCCCTATTATTGGCTCAGTTGCTTTTAGATTTATCTGCCATACACTAAAGTTTGCAGCAAATGGCACCAGCTAATACACTTTTGGATGTATAAATATATATGTATATATATTTATGATAGTGAATCATTTAGATAAAGGAAATTAAAAGTTGACATCATTGTCAAGATAATCATAATCAGAAGAATGAAAGTGACGGCTACTGTCCAAGACAATGAAACAATCAACCGGCTTGGCCGGCTTAGTTGCTTTTGGAAATTTGCTTAAGATTAAGGTAAGCTTTCCTCTCTTTGCGGTCAATTCCTTCAAGTAATGAACTCTCTCACTTTCTGTTATATAATATATAGTAATTATATGTATTATTCCTTAACAACCCCAAGTCTTCTGTTATATTTTATTGTTGCTGCTGCTGCTGGTATCGTTGGGTGCAGTATCGAGTGCCGGAAACATAAACACGAAACCAAAAACATGATGTGTCCCGAGGAATCATTTGCAGGCCATGATCCTCACCCGAACCCTGTCGTGTTAGAGCTCACCCGATTGCAGAACCAACTCAAAGGTTGTCTGATGATTTTCTTTCTGAAACTGAACATGTCATGTTATATGTTACTGGCCATTGTGAATGTTGTTCCAGAAAAGGAAAGGGAGTTAGGTTCTGCCCAGGCTGAAATCAAAGCTTTGAGAGCAACTGAAGCGTTGAAGTATAAGGCCATACAAGAAGTAAACTATCTGTTTATTATAATATGTTGGATTAATGTATTTAATTAATGTGATTAGTTGATTAATGTAACATAATGTACAGCTCCAGAGTGAAGTTCAGAAGTTTGATGAGAAACATAGGGTCACTGAGAATGTCCTTGAATATAAGGTTAGGTGCCTTTAGTTTTCTTCATATTGATTTCTGTACTTTTATTATATGTTTTAACTAACGGCGGTGAATTAATTGTATTCGACCGTAGAACCTCGAAATTAAGAAGCTGACGAATGAGAAGAAAGATGCATTGGCTGCTCAGTTTGCTGCTGAAGCAACTCTCAGAAGAGTGCATACAAATCAAAAGGATGATTATGGTGTTTCAATTGTCTGTCATTGCTCCTCTCGAGGCAGAGATTAAAATGTACAAAAACGTGATTGCGGCGCTGCACGAGGATAAGAGGGCGTTAGAACGTCTCACTAGGGCTTTATTTTGCTGTTGAGATGGCAAAACCAAGGTTTGGGGTAAATCAAAGCTTGAAAAGCTAGTTTGAGAAGCTAAAAAAATTAACCTTTGCAAACCAAGGTTTGAGGAAGCTAGTTTGGGGGGGGGCAAACTAAAGTTTTGACACTCAAAAGCTGTCTGTTTTTTATTACTTTTAACTTCTCAAACTGGCTTTTCCACCAAACCTCAACCGCAAACAGGGCTTAAATCGAAAGAGTTGGCTCTGCTCGAAGCGGAGAGGATTTTGAAAAGTGCTTTAGAAAGGGCTTTGATAGTTGAGGAGGTTCAAAACCATAACTTTGAGTTAAAAAAGACTGTAACGACTATTTTTTTTATAGGTGTCGAAGGTAGCTACGAAAAATTTAAAACAAATCGTAAAATCATGTTTGGGGTTTCTCCATTTATTGAAAAATTTATTAAACGGGATTTTTTGGAAAAACTCGTGTCTTTAAAAAATTGAGTCACCACCGGTCATTTGAATTAGGTAGACCGGACACCAAAAATAAAACCAGAGATTTTAATTAGGCTCGAGAGTTGATTACGCACGGGGAAGGGTTAGCACCCGCTACGCCCAAAATTTGTACCAAATAAATTCATATCGTATTTATAAATAAAAATAAAAAATCGGTTTAATTTAATAATTAATTCCTAAAAACATGTTTCGAATATTAAAAACTTGCCTTGATCCACAGTACCAAAAGAGATGACACCCGAAGACCGATATGACACTCCTACTAGAATACCAGGATAAAAAGCCCTAAAACTAAACGTGGGAAAAATATGAACAACCAAAAAACGAATGAACAATTGAATATGTACTAAAAATAAAGGAATGAAGGAAGGGGATTAAAAGGGTAATAATTCCATAATTTTAAAAGGAAACATGGTATGCAACATTTTCAAAACACGATTGTTTTCATTAAATAAAAAACAAAAAAGGAAATAAAAGCAAATACTAACAGATTGCATTTAAAGGAAATAATACAATAAAAGGAGGAAAAACAGATCTCAATCGGCATGTATTTAAAGAAAGAAAAAAAGGAAAAGACAGCAACAACGAAAAGAGGATCGAATATATATACTGAAAATAAATAAAGCAAAGCTGCAGACACCAAAAGAGCAATTGGCCTACTAATTTTCGGGTTGAAATTAAAAGCTTTTAAAATGTTTCAGGGACCTTTTTCGCAATTCGACTATGCAGAAGAGAACGTTTGAAAATATCAAAAGGAAGGAGGGACTTATGGGATAATTTGACCTTTGAAAAATCTAAATTTATAAGATTTAGGGATTACATTGAGAGATTTAGAAAACCACGAGGAACTGTGAGGGTAAATTACCCATGTGACAAGCCCAAAACGAAAAATATGAAAGGGCGGAGGGACTAAGGTCGTTATTATCCCATTTTGAAAACAGTAAACGCCTATAAAAGGGCTTAATCGGTGAATGTTTTGAAATTTTTTGTTCATTTTTTCTTTAAGAAATAAACACTTTTTTCTCTCCTTTTACCCCTCTGGAAACTTATAAACCCAGCCCCAAATTTCAGAAGCCGGTGGCGCCTCCGTCGTATCAGCCACGACCTCAAACCCTAACTTAAAACGCTCCCTCTCTCAAACTAAACCCATATTTAGTCTTAGATTTAAGAAAAAAATCTCTCCTTTGTTAGATCTAAGAAAAACCGGAGTAAGAACCATTTTTTTTATAAACCGAGACCAGAAAACATCCCCTTTGACCGGCTCACCTTACCCGGTTTAGGAGACCGGCGGTTTGTCGCCGGCAAAGGGGAAACGACACCGGCGAAAGGGTAAACTCTAACCTTGTCTTCTCTATTTTTTTTTTATTTATTTAGTATTTTTTCGAATATTCATGCATGTAAGAAAAGTGGGGATGATATCTTGTTTCTGGAAAATCTCTCTTTTCTTCTTTTTTTTTATTAATTTCGGAATGTTGTTGAGTACATTAATGGCTGATTACATATATATGCTCTTTCCCTTCTGGTTTGTTTTTGCTTACAAGGTTTAGCAAAATAAATGCTATTACTGTTGGATGGATTATTCTGACTTTTCCTTTTTTTTCTGATTTTGCATGTTTGGTTGGTGAGAGAGCCGGTGAAACGTACGGCGGCCATGGCAGAGCGGCCACGTGGTGGGTGGTTGAGAGCAATCGGCCAGATTCATTCTTGGCTCCAAAAGATAGGATTTCTTAAAGTTTAGATAGCCTGGATCGATCTGAAAAAAAGACGGGCTGTACCAGATGGCGACACGTGGCGCACGATAATCTGAAGAGCTTTGTGCGTGACGTGCACGTGGTAGTCCAACACGTGCTTCTCACTCGTGCCTGTTGGGGTTTAGCATTGATATTAGCCGTTGGATTAAGATTTGATCTAACTTGGGCAAAAAATAAAGGGATTAGGATTTTGATAAGACTAGAATTTTTAGCTATTAAAGGGTCTTGGGCTGGTTTAGGCCTATGTAATATATTACTTGGATTTTATTTGTAATTGAACTGGACACTAATGAGTTTTTATAAATACATGATCTGCTTATATAATAATAATAATAATAATAATAATAATAATAAATACACACTTGCTCACGTATGTATATAATAATAATAGGGACTTTAATAACACACATATGGAAATTAACATATATACATGCGAACACATTACCACGCATACTTACACACATTGATACATACTTGCACATTGATGCATACACTCATATATACAAAACATTCATACACATACATGCAATATAAAACACATATATGATATATTAATATCTCTAATAAATGTTATCAACTTTAATAACACACACTAGACGCATATATGTACATATACATACGATTTTAATAACATACATACATATGAGCCTACACCTATATTTAGGCACACGTATTACTACAGTACAAATAAACATTAATACGTACACACATAATAGTTACTATAACTAATTAATATTATTATCATATTTACAACCTGGATAAAAATAAGTAATTACATAGACAGATTGAGATATTTCAAGCAAGTTAACCGAACGGGGCCGATTGAATACTCTGTTCTCTTCTGCATTTTGTTACTAATAAGGGATTCGAGACTGCTTTAACCAATAGAAATTGTATGCCTTAATGCAGGAGGAGAACAAAATCCTTGAGAAAACTAATCGCCAAAAGGTGTTAGAGGTCGAAAAGCTAAGCCAAACTATTAAGGAACTCGAGGAGGCGATTTTGGCTGGTGGGGCTGCTGCTAATTCTATCCGAGACTATCAGAGACAAATTTCTGAACTTAATGTATGTTCGATGCATACACAAACTATCGTAGTTTGTTCTTCTTATAGTTGTTAACAGTAATGCGTCGATTGATGGAGGAAGAAAAGAGGACACTTGAGAGAGAGCTTGCAAGAGTTAAAGTCTCGACAAACCGTGTGGCGACTGTGGTAGTGAATGAGTGGAAGGATGAGAATGACAAAGTAATGCCTGTCAAGCAATGGCTGGGAGGTAGGAGGCTGCTGCAGGTAAATTCCTGGACATTCTAAGCATATTCAATAAGCTAACAAATGTAAGTCAATGGTGATAAATTTCCTCAAACATAATATATTTATCTATCAACCAAACATGAAATCGGTGTGTTTACAGGCGGAGATGCAGAGATTGAAGGACAAACTAGCAGTGGCAGAGAGAACAGCAAAGGCAGAAGCACAGCTTAAGGAGAAATTCAAACTAAGGCTCAAGACATTAGAAGAGGCTTGAAACATGTATCAAGTTTATCCCCGAAACCAGCCAAGCCCAGCAACATCTTAGGGCTTTTAACAGGCAGCAGTGGAAAAAGGAAGAGGTCTACCTCACAGCCAAGGGGATCCACCGTAAGCGGCTCTTCGCTGCAGCGGCAAAGCATAGAAATCGAAACGGCCAATGCCAGAATGAAACAAGGTGGAAGCTTGAAAAACAGGGCTGCACCAGAAGAAAATATGGTAAGGAAAAATCTGTGGGCGTCTAGGTGTAAGGTTGCTGATGGTAGTGAAAAGGAAAATGAAGAAACGAAGGTAAATGCTGATGCTAATGCTAATGTACGGAAAGATGGCGATTCCGCAGATTGGGTGCCGAAGATATGGTTTCGGGTTATTTGTACGATAGGATTCAGAGAGAGGTGATCAATCTAAGGAAGTTTTGTGAGGCTAAAGATAGCTGTTTGAATGCTAAAGATGAAGAAATAAAGGTGAAGCACTAGTATTTGTTCCCTTATGTCTCTCCATGTAAGTTTGCATGCGTGCATGTATGTATGTTTGAGTTACTGAAAGAGGTAATTCTTTTACAGATGCTGATGAAGAAGGTTGAAGCATTGTCAAGAGCCATGGAAGTGGAATCTAAACGAGTAAAGAAAGAAGCAGTAATTAGAGAAAAGAGAAATGGATCAGCCAAAATGGAGGATACCAGAAAGATGAGAAACATCAACTCTCCTAGAAGGTTGGTTCAATGTGCTTTTCATTGTCATTATCCGGTCCAGCTCGTTGGATCATGTCATGAGAACATAATCCATTCCGAAAAGAACAACTCCGGCTTATGTTTTTACAATAGGATCCAACGGGCTCGATCGAATCATGACCATACTTGTTATTTCTACACTGTTACTGGATTGTTTCAGACTTTAAAATGGCAATGTTTATTGAGCAGGGTGAGGCAGACATGTTGAAGACTGGCATGGATGGTGGAGAAAATTGGAATTCATTGTCATCAGTGTAAATATTGAATTGGTTTGTTTAGCTAGTTAAGAAAATAAAGTTGCTTGTGAATGGTGAAATTGGGTTTGTAATGGTAATTGTAAAAGTGTAAAGGATGATGAGGTTAATTGTTCCAATTGTGTTTTTCTAATGTACTTGAGAATGACAATTGACATTTTGGTTGTTTCTTTTCTTAACTTCAGTTTTTCTATTGCCAGATTGTGATTTTATTTTTTTCTTAAAATTAGGTTCCAAAAATATTTTCCGACCTGCCGGATTCAAACCAGCGACCTAAGGATGGCAGACAGGATACAACCCAACTACAGTCCTCCGCTCTACCATCTGAGCTAAGGTCGATTTGAACGGCGTGATGACAGATTTATATTTGTTTGATTTATTGAATTTGAAAGCAACTTCAAACACAACCCAATTTCTCATTCTTCTTTCAACCATTTCCATCTCTGCAAATTATAAAAATATGACTTTGTTTAAAATTTTGAGTTCGAGTCTATTTAAATTTCACCATTCGAATAAACTGAATATAAAATTTTGTAAATATCATTTAAATTTCTTGAAAATTTTCAAAATACACAAATTGATCTTTGTCAACAAAAATTACAAAAAAAGTTATATAAAAAATCATACATTTTAAAAAATTAAAATACATATATAATCTTTAAATATCTATAAAAAAATATTACAGTAGATTATAAACATTCTAAACTTGTTACAAAATGATAAGGTCGAGGCCTTAAATAAATTATTAGATAGATTATACCGTTTATTACTCAACTATCTTTTCACTTTTATTTTGGTCACTCAACTTTTAAAATTTTTAATTTAATAACTGAACTTTTAGGTTGCTCTTGTTGGTCACTCTGAAGTATTTTATTATTATTTTGGTATGATATAAAAATTTTTATTTAATATAAAAATGAAATTATTTATTATTGTTATTAAATTTAAAATATTTAGAATAAAATTGTTTTTTTGGTGATCCACACAAACCCAAATTCTAATACAACTCCCATTTGACGGAGAAATTGTGTTATGGGTTATTCCCGCCCCGTCATCTATGGGACCAACCAATAAAAATCACCTATCTTAATATTTTTTCCATGTCATATTTTTTACCAAGTGAATATTTACTCATATTTACTATAAATCAATTCTAAAAATAGTTTTTATCAAGTGAAGATTCACTTGGTAAAAATATGACATGAAAAAATAATGAGATGAGTGATTTTTATTGGTTGGTCCCATAAATGACGTGATGGGAATGACCCATGATATAATTTCTCCATTTGACGGCATGATCATTTATCGGTGAACAAATTTTTTTCTAAGATCTGAACAATAAAAAACTTTAGCGCCATAAAAAAAACAACATACTAATATGATCAATTAGGTAATAAAGGAATTAAATTAATCCATTTAATTGTAAAAGAACTAATTTGAACATGTCCCTATAATAGAGGGACACATCAAGTATTTTTACCCATTAATTTGACAATGTCTCAATTTTGTTTTGTTTTGGTGTAGTCTTTTAATTAGAAAATCAGGGAGTACTTGATTAATAAAGTTACATTTTTGTCCGAGATATAATTAATTTAGCTCAACCAACCCAACTAATAAAACACAAAAATAAATACTAAAATGAAGATGAATGGGCCTAACTTTAATTAATTAGTTAATAATATTGAAGGAATTGGCCACTTTGGGTGGTTTGGGTTGCTGAGCTCACCACGCCCACATGGGGAATGCTTATCATCTTCTTCTTACTTTATTTCATTTAATACTGAATATGATTATCGATCCCTCCAAATTTAATTATGTAACATTTTAAATAATTAAATAATCAATTATATTTATAAGATTTTGTTAAATCCCCATCAATCATCGTCAACAACTATTTTATAACTGTAATTTTATAACTTATTTTAAGAGTAAAAAAATAACTTTCTTATAAAAAAAATCGTGTTCTTTCTTTTTTTACCACTAGTCTTTTTAGTTTTTCTTTTTTTCTTTTTGTGCCGTAACCGTCAATGACAATATTTATTTTGTATTTATTATCGACCGCTAATAATTTTTTTATTTTTATTTTTTGTTCACAATAAGAATCTTATTTGTCTTGAATTTCTCCTTTTTGTACATCTTGTTGTGTTTGTTTCGTTTATTGTTGTGGCACAATTTTTTCTGTTTTATGGCACGAATCTCATCTACCGCTATTGTGGTAGCTTTGTGTTCGTGTAGCTATCATCATAGCGCACGTCCTTGATCAAAAAAGGTCGATGGTCTAGTATGAAAATATCTCTTTTTATGACAGTTTACCTACGTAATCAGAACTATTAGTAAAGCAAATCTGCAAGATTGATTGTGTTCACCACCACTCCTATATCACTGTATAAACTTTTGTTTTTCTCCACGCCCTTTGGATTTTTCATGTTTGTCATTCTTTATGTATAAATTTTTGGTGGACATACCTACAAGTTTCTCTTATGTTTAAAGTATGTTTTATTGTACTTTTCTTATCTTTAATAAATTTAAATATTGTTTAAAAATAACTTTTTTCAACAAAATGAGTTTTTTCCTTTTTCTCTAATAACTCTCTCTCGAACTCGTTTTTTAGATCAAAATATTCATCATTGCTCTTAGTATTACTACCATCACCACTAATAACTCTCCGTTTAATTCAGAAAAAAAAATTAATCTTGACAAACTAACTCACCACATTCATAGATCCCTTCAACCACCTCAAACCATCATATTGAACATCAATAAAATCTACTTATTACAATTGTTTAATATATATCTACAATCTAAATTTTATTACATACTTTGTCAATATATATATATATATAATCATAACAATGTCACCTTTAATTAATTTCGTCATGTGTTGCTGCTGTTCACTTTCAATCTCTTTCTACAGTCACTTTAATGTCATATATCAGACTAATACATGGATATATATACTCGCAATTTTGTAAATGTATGTTAATCTTATATTCAACAGCTAATTAATTGATGACTAGTATTTTTCATATTTAGGATCATAATTTTTCATATTTTATAAATAGATCACAATCTCTCAGTTTTTAAATTTTAAGTTAATAAATTAATCATTAAACTTTAATACATTTAATTTATTTATCTCTAATATTTTATATTAATTTCGTCTCAAATTGAAAAATCAAAGATAAAGCTTCTAGATGACTATGTGGGTTATCAATAAAGTAGCTACCAACCTTCATTTGAAACCTTTTAACAATTTTTTTTTCTATCAAAAAAAAAACTTTAATAACAACTTTTATTTCTATGTATGGACAAAATTTTTATAAACTTTTATCTCTAATAAAATAAAAATCAAAGAATATAAATATCATAAACGTTAAGAAAATCACTAGTTGAGTTGATTAAGTTTTTTATAAACTTTTATTTATCTCTAATATTTTATATTAATTTCGTCTCATACACGTTCGTTAGGTTTTTTAAGATTAATATGTATGAACAAAAAACACTTTGTTTTTTTAATTAAATTTTAATACTCCCAAAAGTAATATTAGAATTTATGTTAGAATTTATCAAAAATCAATAATAATAAATTTGTTTTAAATTTATCTCACATATCTCTCGGTGTTCATTGTTCGTTTAGATGATCCATCTTTAAAAATTGGTTTATCTATTACATAATTTTATTTTATTAAAAAATTAAAATTAATAAATAAATATTACTTTGTAATCACACTAAAATATTATCTTTAAATGGTCCAAATTCAAATATATACATCGTGACTTATTAAAAGACTTTATTTATTGATTGATTGATAACAAACCTTTTGTAAGCAAGTAAATTTTGTGTTTCGTGCCAACAATTTGTTCGAAAGTTAACCTACCTTATTAATCTCCCTCGATCGTATATCGATTCATTTAAAATCATACTAAAATATTATCTTTAAATGACTCAAATTAGAATACGTAAGTTCGTGTCTTATTAAAAGACTTTATTTATTGATTGATTGATAACAAACTTTTTGTAAGCATGTAATAACCCAACAAACCCCACAATTGTCGACCACCAACCTTATTAATCCCCCTCTATACATTTATTATATGTAAGAAAAGTAACAAATGTAAATCGTGCAACATTACTATCATTGATGTAATATATTTGAATTGATGAAATTGACTATACCCCCAGTACCATGTGCAGTGTTTATACTTTACATTATTGAGCAACCATTTGAGTTTTCGTTGCTAAAGCATTCACCCGTCCGTTTGGTGTAGCAGTAACTATACCCGCTGCCTCTGTCGCCGCAGCCGCATCCCCAGCCCCAGACCCAGTTATCGTAAACCGGCCTACCATATGTCCCGTAACATGGGGGTGGAGGTGGTCCACCATAATAGCAAGGTCCCCAAGAATGCCATGATAGCATTCCGTTCAACAACATCCGATGGTCGGATAATCGGCGGTGGAAGATAAGGTTCGGTGGTTCTTTCGGTTTCTGTGGTTCTTTGGGTTTTTCAGGTTGTTTGGGCTTCTCGGGCTCTTTTGGTTTCTCGGGTGCTTTGGGTTTTTTGGGCTCCTTTAGCTTTTCGGGTGCTTTTGATTTTTCGGGCTCTTTTGGCTTCTCGAGTGCTTTTGGGTTTTCAGGTTCTTTCGGCTTTACGGGGGCTTTAGGTTTTTCGGGCTCTTTCGACTTTTCCGGTGCTGGTGGTTTGATCTCGATTAATTGTAAAGTTCAATTTAACATGTTTTATTCCTCTTGTTTAGATCAAAATTTAAATTTTTTAAAATATAAAAACAAAATAAAATAAAAATAATCAAATTAAAGTACAACGACTAAACTCATTGTATATGCATAATAGGCGTACTAAGAATTTAATAATTTGAGATTTGAAAAATCAAATAATAAAGGAAAGAAATAAGAAACCGATCTCATAAATGGAAGAGCAACATGATTTTTAGGGCCAGAAAAATAAAGTGTAAAAAGTCATTGAATATTTTTAAAAAATCAGTTAAGTTTCATTTAATTCAGTCATTAAACTGATAAATTTTATTAATTTATTTTTTCACTAATGAAAACTGTCATTGATTGTGAATAAGATCAAATCTTATCTCCATAGCTTGGAACTAATTAGATATTTAACTGAGTTATGAAATGAAGAAATGATTTTCAGAAGGATATAAGAGCAAAGGGATTTTAAAAAGTGAGTTTGGATTGTTTTTGAATTAGAATAGTTTAAAGCTAAGGGAGTAAAAAATTTAGATTTTGAATAGATTAAGTGTTTGTTTTAAATATTCTTTTTTTTCTATAAAAAATAATTTATATAAATTTTTTAGATTGTTAATTTTACTCAAAATTGCTTTTTTAAAAAATTAAAAATTTTAGCTTCTAAAAAATATTTTTCAAATTATGTTAAAAATCACTTTTAATCTAAAAAATTACATATTCTACATTGCTTTTGGTCCAAAAATATTTTTAGCTACAAACGTAAGTTTAAAAACAAATTCTAAATTCTAACCTTTAGTCAAACCCTTTATAAATACTAATCTTAAGAGTTTAAACTTAAATTATAAACACAATGTTAAATTATAAACTTATATACCAACTTGGCTTTTAACCCTAAACTAATAAAAGTGTATATTTAAAAACATAATAAAAAATTATTTAAAAATTAACATTATAAGATATAATTAAATTTATTAAAATTTTAAATTGATGGTGTTGGATTTTATCTAATTTTTAAAATTGTAAATATAAGATATAATTAAATATTTTAAGTTATTATAAAATAAATATTATTTTAAAAAATTATTTATAAAAAGGGATATTGTTGAATTAATAATTAAATCAACGTGTTTGGAGAATGTACATGATAATCTACAAAATTTTCCCTAAAAATATAGATGTATTTAAAATTTTAAAAATATATATGATTATTTTATTTTCAATTTGTACTAAAATTTAATTTTGACTTAAGAGTTTAATAAGCTCTTAAGTTTTTGTAAAAAAATTAATTAAGTTCTTATTTTTTTTTACCTAATTAAGCCCTCAAACTCGAAAGAAAAAAAATTAATTTGGTACTTTAATCAGCATTGACCGTTAATTTTAACGGTTTTTTAAATTAATATGTGTTGAAACAGAATAATGCCGCTTGTCATTTCTAAGAATTTTTAATTTTTAAAAAATATATAAAAATCAGATAAGAAGAACTAAATCTATAACTAACTTATAATATATAGATTAATTGTAAAATCAAATTTAAAATATTTCATAACTATTGTCTAGATCAAGATCTATATTTTAAAATAAATTTATAAAAATATGTCTAAAAACAACCAAATTTAAGTACGTATTAAACCAAACTAACCAACCAAATTAAAACAAAATTGGTTAATCTATTAGATAATTTTAGGTTTTGACATAATGACTAAATTCATTTCAAATTTTAATAATACACGTGCTGAGAATTTAAAATTTTGGGATTTAAAAAATCAAATAATAAAGAAGAAAAAAATAAGAAATAAGAAACGGATCTCATAAATGGAAGAGCAACATGAGATAATATTGAACCACCTCTTTGCCAAATATAAGAAATAAAAAAAATAAAGATGAGTTTAGAGTAAATATTATGTATCAATATGTATCATTAATTATATGTATTGATATGTTCTATTAATTATTTTTTAAAAAATTTAAAATTATTGTGACTTAAAACATGATAATTTTTTTAAAATATAAAACATGTTAAAACACTCTTGTGTCACATTTTAATATTTTTAAATTAAATGTTAAATTAAAAATTATATTTTTAATAAAATTTTATTTTTGAATTAAAAAAGTGACGCAAAAATCTTTATTCCATAGATTGTAGTTCTCAAAAACAATAATACTTCTTTTCTTCTTATGATTTCAAAAGTTATTAAAATAGTTAATAGGATTATGATTATAATTTGTAAAAAAATAAACTTATTAAGAAAAAAATATACTTTAGAATAATAAAAGGTTAAAGAATTTTAGAAATAAAAATAATTAAAAAATTAATACTATAAAATATAATTAAATGCTTAAAATTTTAAATTAATTCTTGGATTTTATCTAATTTTAAAATTTTAAAATATAATATATAATTAATATTTTAAGTTATTATAAAATAAATCATTTTAAAAATATTAATAAAATGCTGATGTGTCA
Source organism: Hibiscus mutabilis (assembly GCA_019671005.1). Taxonomy (NCBI): domain Eukaryota; kingdom Viridiplantae; phylum Streptophyta; class Magnoliopsida; order Malvales; family Malvaceae; genus Hibiscus; species Hibiscus mutabilis. The sequence continues at coordinate 12,130,270 of CM033756.1, read as the reverse complement.
AATAATAATTCTATCCACGTGTTAGAATTACATGATTCTACATAATATTTTCCCCTAATTTTCAGATGTATTTAATTACTTTATTCTTTCCTAAAAAAATTACTTTATTCGATATAAATTATTAGATTATTTTATTTTAAATTTGTAGATTTTTTTTGACAAGAAATTACGATAACAAAATTGAACAGAGCTAATTATAAATACTATCCATGTACTGATGTAAACTCTACAACCCAAACCCCTAAATAATAAATTCCTTGGTCTAAAACCCTAACCCCATTTAAAACTAAAGCCGAATAAAATAAATAAAATTTGAACTTATTAAGAAAGAAATGAATGATTATTATTTTATGTAATAAATTTTGAATATGTAATCTTAATAAGAAAATAATTACAAAAAATAAACTCAAAACCCCTGTAATTAAAATATGTGGTTAGTATGAATAAATTAATTTTTTTTGAACTTATTACAAATAAATGAAAATCTTAATACGAACTTATCTAAGAAATAAATAAATGACTATCTTAATACGTGTAATTATCTGTCCAATATATAAGTGATATTGAAGATATAATTATTATATATCTTAAAATAATTACTGATTTATTTCTTAATAGAACTCGGAACATTATTTAGAAAAACATTGAATTCTTTCACGTGTCCACCGGTAGAAACTAGTACACAGAGAACAAGTAACATTCACATTGCAGGAACTTGAGAAGATCAAGTTCGATTTTAGAATACAAAAGGTGGACGGGCATTTTGTGACCTGGTCAGCAACAGGGCACACTGTTTAGGGTATTAGTTGTTGTAGCAATGACATGGGAAGAATGTTTATCAATCAAGCGTATGATTTTTAGTGACTAAAACGTTACATGATTGAACAACCTTGTGGATTTTCGTCGCTGTAACAGTATGAGTTATACCCGCCGACTGGCGCAGCTGTCGTAAACTGGCCTACCATAAATCACGTAACAAAGGTGTGGGAGTGGAGGTGGTCCACGATAAAAGCAAGTCCCCACCCATCCCATGGTAACATTCCATGCAACAACATCCCACGGGCAGATATGCAATTGGCGGCAAAGGACAGGGTTCTGGAGGCTTTGGTGTTGGTATCGGTGCTGGAGGTGGTGTTGGTGTGAGTTTCGGAGTCGGTGTTGGATCTGGTTTTGGTGATGGTGCGGCTCTCGGTGTTGGTTTAGGTGTCGGTTTTGGTGCCGGTGCAGGTGTCGGTGGTTTGATCTCAATACTCTTGATGGAGCCGCCACCTTTGGAGCATAGCTTGTCCCTGAGCCTCTCAGGATCGCAGCATACCACCTTAATCGTCACAGTGTTGGCCTTGTCGTCGTAAATCTGATCTCGTATCTCTTGTTCGTAAAATCAAAAATCCAATTTTAATTTAGATCAAAAAATAAACATAAAAATATATTTTTTGATTCAAGAATAGAAACTCACGAGGGAATTTAGAGAGTACTTTCTTCACCTTCTTGTAGCATTTGCCGCACTGAAGATCCACCTTCAGCACCATTATTGTCACCTACATCCGTACAAAACAAATGTTTATATATATGATACACAGGCTATTAGCTTAGTGGATTTGCCGATGAAAACAAAAATAATCCCATATATCATCATTAGCAAAGGGTAAAAAGGGAAAGTACAACTGCAAGATTCAGATTCCGACATAGAATAAAGAAAGAGGGAAACGAAATTACAAAAGAAAAAACGAAAATGTTGCAGCCACAAAAAAAAAATTGAAACAAATTTGCATGAAGTTTTACAAGAAACAAAGGGATAAGATTCAAGAAAACCTTGTCCGCCTCCGCCATGGCTTGGGAACTCAGAATTCTGGGATTTCAACTGATGAGATTGATAGAGGAATGAAATGGTGAAATAAAATAATAACAAAGGATCATGGGCTCCAGGTAGCCTTATGATTTATATCTTTCTTTTAAATTACTTGTTATTGGTAGGGTCAAACCTATTCTAAAACAAAATTATTATACGAATCCTTTTTAGTTATAATCACAAAAAAATTAGTCATTTTACTCTTTTTCTTTCATGTTATTAATTTTGTTGTACCTTTGTGTTCCGGTTTTTTATAACAATTTAACTGCTCTAGAACCTCTAGACACGTGACTGTTACAATGCTATCGACATGATATGATGGATATCAAATCTACGTTAATCCCATAATAATTTTTAATATGACAGTTAAAGATTTACCAGCTTTCTAAGTCATCTATTAAAATTAACCTTAAGTCATCTATATCTGTTAACCTTAGGTGCCCATGGGATTTATGTACCTATAGGTTTTAGTATGAAGGGGGATTTCAGATCCCCACTATACCACTCATTTTTTTATCTTTTTTTTTTGATATATTTACAAATCATGATTTTCTGTTCAAAAAAAAAATAATAAACCGTTCAAAACTACTATCATTTCATTTATACTATCAACAAAATGTATGATGTCTTTTTATTTATGAATTTGAAAAATGAATGTTAATAATTTAAGCATTTTATAGAATAAATATCAGGCCATTTGAAGGAAATGATTGGAAAAGTTTACGTTTGTTGTTAGGTATAGCTAATTAACTATGGTTGATGCACTCCCACGACACCGTACACGTGGGAAATGAGTCAACATAACGTTTACACTGTGCTCTCCCTCTTCTTTTGCCTACCTAATGAAAATGGGCATTTAATGTTATAATCAAACCATAACATATATAAAGTTTAAACTCATGATCTATCATGCCAAATCATCAAGAATAATAAACCGAATGCGAAAGTGTACTTGAATATATCTGATATATTGGAATCCTTGAATCTTGATGTTGAAATCTCAAATCTTTGGTATTGATCTTCCAAGAAGATAGGTTTTCTCTTGATGTAAAACTCTCTGACGGGGAAGGAGAGAAAAACAGGTTAACCTATTTCTCCCACTATTACGGATTTTAATCCAACAATCTCCCACTTGAGCAACATATGTTTCCTGACAAATGTATAACCTTATGAGCTCAAAAATTTGTTATTATATAATAGGTATTCTGTAACAATCTCGTCCATCAACTATATACATATAGGATCAAAGCAGTCTTTGTCGTATCAATCATGACTAGACTCATCAATGGTCACGTATACAAATTTAGTCAAATGACATAGATCAATCATGGAAGCGTAGCATGGAAAATTACATGACATGTGAACAAAACATCTATTTCCAACTGGTCCTCCTAAACCTTAGCGAGATCAAACTTTACTGAATTCAGAGTGTGCATAAACCAAAAGAACTTTATTTCTGCAAAAAATAATCTTAAAATATCCTTAAACTGAAGTAACCGAAATTGTGTCTAAAACGAATGAGCATTTTTCAAAATTACAAACTCTCATTAAAACTGAATATCCTTAAATAATATTACACCCACATGAGTAGTGTGCTCATGAAAGACCTAGGGTGTCAATTTCTTAATAAGCGCACAATTATAGAGTTTGTACCAACATGCTTTATAGACACACAGCCACTAAAACTGAATTTTCTTTAACAATTAGGAATTTAATATTTATGTACTTCAAATTTGAAGTGTTCATATTGTTTATAGAATAAATGAATGCATATTTATTGTCACAAAATAACTAAAGTGGTTTTTTATTTAATCTATAATTAGCAGCCCATGTGGCAAAATTCTTTTGCATTAATATTCTAATAGAATCGAAGCCTGTAAACCTGATGATCTCTAACTTACCATAACTTCGATATATGAGCATGTAATTTTTGTTCTCTAAAGATATTTTCATAACCCTATTGGCTGCTATTCAATGGTCCATAATATGATTGCTTAAATATATGTCTAACATTTCAACAATGTACGCAATATCCGAACGCATACATACTTGAGCATAAATTAGATTCTCAATAGCTTATGCATATGGAATCTTTTGTATTTTCTAAATTTCAAGGTTACTTTGAGGGCATTGTGTAAGACTAAATTTGTCTTCTTTAGCAATATGAGTATCACTTGGTTTACTCCCACTGAACTTGTAGTATATACAATTGTCAACTAAATTTATCTCAAAGCCAAATGAGATAATCAATATGAAATTTATAATTTCATTAATGAGAGTCCTACTTAAGCTCATAGATGAATTTATTTAATTTACATATCATTGATTTTGTATCATTAGACACAAATCTATGATTGTACCATATAATTCATTTCTTCAATGTCGCCATTGAAAAACACAAGCTTAACATCCACCTTATGTAGCTCAAGATTAAAATAAGCAACAAGCGTCATGATTATCTTGAAAGAGTCTTTTAATGAAACTTGAGAGAAAGTCTCCACAAAATCAATGTCTTTCTTTTAGAGTATATCCTTTAGATACAAGACACGCCTTATACTTGTACACATTATCATTTGCATTCCTCTTGATTTTAAATATCCATTTACAACCAATTGGTTTGCACCTTCAAGTAATGAGACAAGTTCCTAAACTTTATTGTCTTACATAAAATTATACTCTTCTTGAATGACATCAATCCACTTGTGAGAGTTAGAAATTATATGGTCTGATGAAAAAATAATTGAGTCATTTCCTATCATCCCATTGTTACTTTTTTTGAAGAAATACAATATAATAATTCAGAATAGTATTTCATCTTCCTCTCATGGACCTCTTTAATGACACTTATTTTTTAAAGGTTGTTGAGTTTGTTCTTCTGAAATAATTGCCTTATCTTGAATGAGAGTTGTTCAACATTGTTTTGTTGAGGTACTTGATTCACTTCTTGATTAATGATAGGTATGAAAACCTAAACATCGTCAAAAGTGATAGTAGGAATTAAATTATAATCCAATTCCTCCTCAATAGCAATGTATCTAACCTTATTTCTCCCTCCAAACTCAACATCCTAAAAAAATTATAGATTTCTCCTTACATAATTCCTAATTGTGGGATCATAAAACTTACAACACATGGATCACTCAAAATAACCGAAGTAGTTGCTTTCTTTTGAAGTTTAATTTCTTGACATGTGTCCTAACTTGTTACAAAAGAAATCAACCATTTGTAACTGATTGTTATTTCTTTTGAGTTGGACCCTTATCAACTTTTTTTTAATATTTTCTTTTATTGCCCTTATTCTTAGAGACACTAATTGAATGAGCACTAACCAAATGAGTACTTTTACCCTTATAATGCTTCAACTTTTCTTCCTCTTTAAAACAATGAGAAATGAGCTCAGTTAGAGCCTGTTTCTCCTTTTGATAGTTGTAACTATTTTTGAATTGGTTATACTATATAGGAATATGTACCAAAAGCATAAGAACAAACAATTGTTAGAAAATTCGATCTTATGTGCCTTAAGTTTTGAAGCAATATTAAATATTTTCATAATATACTCCCACACATTTCCTTGATCTTTATACTTCATAGACATCAAGTAAGTCAAAAGTGATGTCATATTAACCTTAACATTTTTTTAGTAAAATGTTTCTCAATTTTATCAAGGAAACCCTTAGTATGAGTAAAATCTTTAGATTTGTGCTCCTAAAGAATTCTAGAATGTTGTACTTTATGATCATTAAATTCACGCAACTTGAACGAACTCACCTCTCAAAATCCCTTTTACGGGTGTTTATCGCCATGAGAGGTGCAAGTTGTTCTTCCCTTAGTGCAAGGTCTATGTTCATACAACCAAATACTTTATGTAAGTACATTTTCTATTCCTTGAAATTAATTTCACTAAACATGAGTGTAGAATGTACATTAATAGATATTGTGATAGCAAAAGCTAAATTAGCTAAATAGAGAACAAAAAATAAATAAATAAAAACAAGCTCACATCCATATCCATAAATAAACAATAAATTCAAAATAATGACTAGCTCCCCTCAAGATATCAAGCACAACATTAATATCATGTCTTTGGACAGTAATATTAACTGTAAGCGATACTCTTGTTGTAGCAATCAAACATTGACAATAAACTATGTCAAACAATTAATCTTTGGGCTAACGTATTGTTCACATAAAATACCTTATAATTGTCACACATTTATCACCACAGTTGTCGCTGTAATTCGGCCAAATATTAACTTTCTTTTGGGCCAATTAATAAACGTATGAATTACAAAAACCCATAATTATCTTAATATTTTAAATAAACTAATCTACACAAAATCGGTCACTTTGGTGACATTATGTTTCAATTAATCCATTAAAATATTAGACATTCGAAGCCAAAATATGAATTTAATTGTTTCAAAATATTTGTCTTAATTTTAACTTTCAATCAAATTAAAAGATAACCAAAATAATAATAAATTTGAATAAAGGTAAACCTCATATCAAGATATCGGACACTCCATTAATATTTTATTTTTGGACAAAACATTAACTTGCAAGTGATATCTTGGTATAGTAATCAAACATTGATAATAAAAACATGTCAAACAGAAATCTTCCTTTGGGCCGATTTATTGCTCACATATAAAACTGAATAATTATCACATGTTTATTACCACAGTTGCACATGTAATAATGTTAATTATTAACATTCCTATGGGCTGATTATTACTAACATAATCCGACTTATATGCACAAAACCTTCTATATATTAAAATAAAACAATTTCTACAATAGAGGTCACTTTGGTGACTTAATGCTTCAATTAATTTATCTTAAAATATATAATTTAAATATATCGATATTCAAATTTAAAATTATGTAACAATCAAAACTGAAAATTTCTGATAAAACTTAAATTTCCGAAATAACCCAACATAATATTGTCTGAATGAAGCTATCAGAAATAGAAAAAAACCAAAATCTTTGATTGTTTCTCAAAAATTCCTTAAGCATGCATTTGCCGAAATTAAAGTGGAATTCAAAATAATAAATCTTTAACTAAAAGTCAAAATTAGAAGTATCATGTAAATGAATTATTCATATAGTGATACCTAAAAATATCCATAATAACCTAACTGAATAGGATATGAATACCAAAATCTTAAACCTGATATGTATAATCATAAGCTAAACCAATAGAATATTATAATCCGATTTAAAAACAAACAAAATATATATCATAATAATAATGACATATGCTTTTAATAAAGTTATTATTGATAATAATATCATATACATAATCAAAACTTTATTATAATTTTATGTCATTATACCAAAGCAGTCAAATAAGATCATCACCGATGTATACAAAAAAAAAACTAAATCCAAAAAATTGAAATCCCAAAGTCACCAAATTAATTTCACCGGCCAGGTAACCGAATTCATAATCCAAAACTTTGCCTACCGAAGCAATAAACCCTAAATATTCGAATGATTCCTAATTTATTAGACATAAGCCGAATATATAACTTCGAGAGCTAACCTGATTATAAAATTTCTAAGTCACGATAAATTTACCATGACAAAGTCGAAGCCAAACTTTTTTTTTAATTACTTGCGATCAAAACTAAATTTTTTTGTCAAACCAAATTGAATATATATTTTAAATAAAAATATATATTTTATAACTTTAGTTACTGTATGTGGTTACTGTACAAGAAAAAAAATTAAAGGCAATTTCATATGATGGCAATTTTAATAATTCTGAAACATGATACGTGGAAATTGAAATTCAATTCCCATTAACACGATTTATAGAAACAACACAAAATGCATTGAATTTCTAAACCAAATTCATGATTAACTATATATAATTCTAAACAATCATGCATTGAAATTACACAGAAACACATGATTAATCGTGATTGCTATTAACGGTTTTTTTTAATCACCGCAAAAACAATTCAATCGGAAATTGAACCCTAAATTCTAAGGAAAGGCAATTGAAATTGGTGTGGCGCTTAAACAGAAAAAATTAAAAGCTTACAACTGTGATCTTCTATGGAAAATCATTCGGTTCTTAATAATTAATATGACGAGTCTCTGATGCCACTTGTTAGAACCAAACCATAATAGATATAAAATTTAAACCTATGATCTATCATGCCAAATCATCAAGAACAATAAACCGAATGCAGAAGCGTACCTAAATATATCTAATATATTGGAATTCTTGAATCTTGATGTTGAAATCCCAAATTTTTAGTATTGATCTTCCAATAAGATATGTTTTCTCTTGATGTAAAACTTTTTCACGGAGAAGGAAAGAAAAACAAGTTAACCTATTTTTGGGAACCACTACTTCTTTATATAGTTGATTTAATAATCAACTATTAAGTATTTATAACTCTGCCCCTTATCAAATTATAAATACATATTATGGTATCTACACTTTTATTTCCATGACATTTTAATACTCATGACAGACCAAACATAATTTGTCATTTAATTTTGTGTCATACTTTAAAATAACAATATACATTATACATATGTGACCACTAGTACGGATTTTAATATAACATTTAATAGATAAATGAAGTTATCGAAAGTTAGAATATGGAGCGTCAAGGTCGCCGGAGCAGCAGAAGCAGTGAGGATTTTCGTTTCCAGCGTTCAAGCTCCAAGGTTTTCCGGAGGTCAGCCATCAGTTCAAGATTCGGTATTGCAGTCTTTGTGAATTTTGTGAGCAAAAGTATCCATCGTCTGTCCCTGAAGGAAGCTTTTTCGGAGTACGGCCATGTTACTGACGTATACATTGCTTAGAACAACCCTAGCAGAATCCACAAGAGACACACCTTTGCTTTTGTCAGATTTTCCAGTAGTGAAGAAGCTCAAAAAGCGGTGGAACTTGCTAATAACAGAAGAATGGATGGTTTCTCTATAAAATTCTTTTTAGGGAAAAGCGTTCGATATTTGCATGGTGCAAGAGTCTTACAAGCAAACAAAGCCTCTCGCCTCACATTCCCATCAACAAAACCTCGAAGCCTCAGAATCCTGTTAAAAGAACTTTTTCTACATTCACGGGAGCTCGCCCAGGGCCTCACTTTGCCTAAGACTCACGCTTAAAAAAATTAAAAGTATAATTTTTAACTTTTATAGGTGGATGAAAAAAAATTTAGTAATGAACATATATATATATAGCTGAATAAATTTCGAGAGACCAAATAACAAGTATTAAAAAAATTAAATCGTAAGAGTATGCTCATATTAGTAAATATTGAGGGAAAATCCAGCCCCTAATAATAAGTATTAAAAATAATTCAATTTTTAAGAGTATGTTCGTAATAACAAATATTAAAATTAAATTTTTTAACACTTGTTGTTGTTAGGGGACCTATTTGGTTTAAAATAGAAGCGTTAGGTATTACTGTAAAAAATGCTTTTAAGTATATTAAATGTTTATTTTAAATATTCTTTTTGAAAATATAAAAAAATTAATGATATAAACGAAGATAGATGAGTAATTTTACTAAAAATTACTTTTTGGAAAAATTAAAAACTAAAAAATTTAACTTTTAAAAAATACTTTTTTAACTATGCTAAAAAACACTTTTGTCTTGAAAAATTAAATATTATACATTATTTTTGGTCCCAAAAATATTTTTAGTTACAAACGTAAGTTTAAAAGGCAATGAAGAACATGCCCTTAGTCATGCGTTTTTTGTACGCATGAGAGTTTATGCAGAAGAATATGACAATGTGGTACTACTTGTCTTATATACTATGTTAGCTTTTTAGGATAATAAAAGTAATATATATATATACATGAAATAAAAAATTATTTAAAAATTAATAGTATAAGATATAATAAAATGCTTAAAATTTTAAATTGAATTGTAGGATATTATCTAATTTTTAAATTGTAAATATAAGATATAATTAATATTTTAAGCTATTATAAAATAATTTTTTATTTTAAAAAAATTATTTATAAAAAGCTGACGTGTCAATTAATAATTCTATCAGCGTGTTAGAATTACATGATTCTACATAATATTTTCCCCTAATGTGTAGATGTATTTAATTACTTTATTCTATATATAGGATTATTTTATTTTCAGTTTTTAGTAAAATAAATATGATAAGTCAAGCAAATAGTCAATGGAAGAGAGCTACTTATGCATGTACTGATGTAGCACGTACTCGAGTACCCCTATAATACATTCCTTGGTCTAAGAACCCTAATGACATTTATTAAGTTTAAAGTCGAATTGAATAAATAAAATTTGAGCGAGCACATTTAGTTTGTTGGTCAAATTGTTCATCTTTAGTTTCTTAAGTTATGAGTTCTAAACCCACTAGAAATACTTTTTTTCTTCCCTCTAAAGTCTCCTATTCCTCTCCCTTGTAGGTATGATTATTATTAGGATTTGTAAAAAAAAATTGAACTTATTAAGAAAAAAATTATGCAATTAGTATGTCAAATATTAAGAAATAAATGATTATCTTAATATATGCAATAATTAAGATATGTAATTAACAAAGAAATTTGGAAAAGATTGAATATGTAATTAAGATAAGAAAAAAATAATTTCAGGAAATAATTAAGATAAGGAAAAAATATGTAATTAACATTGAATATGTAGTACATATATTATTAACATTGAATATGCAATAATTACAGGAAATAAACTCGAATACCCCTGTAATTAAGATATGTGGTTAGTATGTCAAATACATTTTTTTGAACTTATTACTATTCATAAAAAGTTGAGCTTATTAAGAAAGAAATAAATGATTATCTTAATATATGCAATTAGTATGTCAAATATATAAATGATATCTTAAGATATGTAATTATTGAATATCTTAAAATAATACTGATTTATTTCCTAATAGAACTAGAAATATTATCTAGAAAACATTGAATTATTTCACATTTGTGTCTACCGGAAAAAAACTAGTACACAGAAAACCCAAAATAATTTCAGGAACTTGAGAAGATCAAGTTCGATTTTAGAATACAAAGGTCCCCAAAAGCTTGTTCATGCGTATTAGCTGTTGGCAACAGGGCATACTTGAAGGGGAAGGGTACCGTAGGATGACATGGGAAGAATGTTTATCAATCAAGCATATGATTCTTAGTGACTAATACGTTACATGATTGAGCAACCTTGTGGATTTTTGTCGCTGTAACAGTACCCACCGCTGGACCAGCTGTCGTAAACTGGCCTACCATAAGTCACGTAACAAGGGTGTGGGAGTGGAGGTGGTCCGCCATAATAGCAAGGCCCCCCACCCATCCCATGGTAACATTCCGTGCAACAATATCCCACGGGCGGATATGTTAGAATCAAACTTGATTTGAATTCTTAAGATAACAATAAAGCAAAACGTGCACAAATGCTTAGCAATTAATCTATGGATAATGGCTACGTGAAAGCTTCATAAAGAAATTTGTGGCATGGACAAATCATGGCCACGTGGAAGCTTCATAAAGAAATTAGTGGCATTGACAAATCAAGAAGATTATGGCAGCAAGTGAAATGTGGCAGCAATTGGCACAAAGTCATAGAAATTAAGTAATGTTGGCAGCAAAGATAAATCTACATAAACGGTTAAGAACACTATAAATATAGTATGGTGTTAGTGTAGTGCATGTATAAGTTGAGTGAAAATTGGGAGGAAAAAGTTTGAGCTGAAAAAAATGAGAGAGTTAAAGCTTAGCAAAGCTTTGTAAAAAAAAGAGACGTGTTTGTAAAACCTAGCTGAAGCTAGTGTTTGTGTTTTACTCGTATTTTGTTCGTATTAATAATATCGTGAGTTATAAAGTTTATCGAGCGTTTATTTACGCTTCCAACAAGTGGTATCAGAGCTAGATTCGAGTACGAGTTCAAGCTACAAAAAAGAAATGATGGAGCACATAATCCAGCCATAAATCCCGAGATTGACAAAGACGAATTATGGAAATTGGAGTATTCAAATGAATGCGCTACTTGGATCACAAGATTGCTGGGATATCGTTGTAAAAGGTTACACCGAGCCGAAAAATGCAGCAGCAGAAACGGCTCTATCCAACAAAAAAAAAGAACACTAAGAGATGCTTGTACAAATACCAAAGGGCATTATATTACATTTTCCAAGCAGTAGATGAATCTACCTTTGAAAAAATTGCAGAAGCAACAACCGCGAAGCAAGCATGGGAAACTCTGCAAAAATCACTCCAAGGAGTTGAAAAGGCAAAAGGGTACATCTTCAATCACCCAGAGTCGAGTTTAAAATGCTGAAAATGAAAAACAACGAAAGCATAGATGACTATGTCAACCATGTGAAAGCCGTAGCAAATGAAATGAAAAGAAATGGCGAAGCGCTCAGCGAGGTCAGAGTGATAAAGAAAGTTCTATGATCGTTATCACGTAAATTTGATTATATGGTCGTTGCGATTGAAGAATCAAAAGATTTAACTCAAATAGCTATCGATGAGCTTGTGGGATCACTCCAAGCCCATGAGCAGAAAATGAAACTAAATGAAGAGACAGAGAATCTGGAGCAGGTTCTTCAAGGCAAATTAAATATCAATGAAGGTGAAGCCAGCAACAGTTACACACGAGGAAGAAGAAACCGTGGTGGACATCGTGGAAGATATAGAGGTGGGCGAGAAACAGGTGGACACAGTGGTCGTTCATACGACGACATTCAAACAAGTGAAGATTACCAGTCTCCAAACCGTGGACGAGGATATAGAGGCAGAGACAGATATCAATATGGAGATAAATCTCAAATACAATGCTATAATTGCAATAAGTATGACCAATATGGTTACGAGTGTAAATCAACTCTTAATCTTGAAGAAATAATTAATGTAGCAACAGCTGAAGAAGAAAATACCGAAGAATCTCAAGTATTCCTCACTTATAAAGGAAATGATAAATCAAAAAAAATATTTAGAATCTAGATAATTGTGCCAGTAATCATATGTATGGCCGAAAGGAATTTTTTGTGGCATTAGACGAAACGATCATTGGGCGAGTGACTTTTGGTGACGACTCGCACACATATGTCAAAGGTAAAGGTAAAATCAAGATTACGTAGAAAATGGAGAAAAGAAATACATATCAGATGTTTACTATGTACCAGCCATGAAAAGCAACATTATTAGTCTTGGCCAGCTTCTAGAAAAAAGGATATGATGTGCATATGAAAAATCGCTCACTTGTCATCAAAAACAATAGTGGTGAATTAGTTGCCTAAGTCAATATGACAAAAAACCGTCTCTTCACCATTGACATCGAGTCGGGAGAAGTAAAGTGCATGAAGACTGCAATTAAAGATGATTCGTGACTGTTGCATTTGATGTAACACTCTTGACCCGGATGTTACAATTGGGCCCTAAGCCCAAAATCTACACTGTTAAAATTTTTCTTTTTCAAGCCCAATATAAATAAGTCCGATAAAAACATAAGTCCATACATTGAAAACATAGTTAAATCCAAATATTTAAAACAGTATTCACGAAGCTCTATTTACAAATATTAAAAACATTCAACTTTGACCAAATTAATACAAAATAAGAGTTACAAAATACATATAGGGTCCTACGAAATACATAGCCCACTACATCTAGTATTTGTACTCAACCGCTAGAGTCGATGCTGAAATCCAACCTTGATGGTGCTCCTTCAAGCCTCACGGTAACCTACTAACATGCGAACGAAAACAACAATTCCGAACGCTGAGCTAACCAGCTCAATAGACACACCGCCACTCAACCATGCTTCATGCAAATCATAAATAAAGCAATACAACATGAATGATATCATGTCAATATAGCAATGGCGCTACCATAACCGCCTAAACACATGGCATTATGAATGTATGATCACGTACACAGCTCATACAAGAAACTCATACACTTACATAGCATCGCACAGATATCCATAATTATATATAGAACGAGGCCCGCATCCAGTAAGCATCAGGATCCCACATTCTGAGCAAGGTGATAAGTGTTCAAAAGTACTATTTTTATTACCCTTTTTACTCATATTATTGTTAGACTTAAGCTCATAATAGTTGCATAATTAGTCATTCATGCATTAATTCATGTTTCTTTCCACCGTTGAGCTTGATTACATAACTTGGTGATTTTTGTGGAAAAAGATGCTGCTTTGGTGTGTTTTTGTGTGTGTATGTGCAGGATCACTTGCCAAAGCAATGTTGAGCTAGTTGCCAGGGTAATGCATGAAGGAGACGCCGAGCCAGTTGCCATGGCATTTGTCGACAAAGAAAAAATGCAATAGGGATGTCGAAATTAATGACTTTACAAGCCCAAGATGACATGGAGCAAGGCCCAAGCCCAAAGGAATTTGATTGCCATGCAGAGATTAAAGAAGAATTAAATTCCAAGAAGATAGGAGAAGTTCTAATAGGAATAAAATTATAATAAAGAATTATATTCTTTAAAGATAATTTAATTCCAACTCAAACTCCTCCTCAAAGAAGGACTTTGGCCTAGCCCTATAAATAGCAAGGAGATTTCGACAATCCATAAAGAGAGAGCAAGAGGGAAATTTCGGCAAGTCCAAGTAGGGCAAGAGGAGAGAATTTTCGACAAGCATCAAGGGCAAGGAGGATTTCGACAAGCCTCTTCCTTCATCTTTGTTCGATTGGGTTCATGCTAGGGATTAATTATCTTGTGTTTCTTTGGAACCTAGCCATGAACTAAATTTACTTGGCTATGGTTATTGTGTTTTGTGGTTGTGAGAAACTATTGGTTTTTGTTTAGGTAATAAGAGTTTGCACTTTTCTATTTCAAGGTTTATTCATTCTTGGTTCCTATTATTGCTTGCGAGTGAATTGGGAGAGGATCTCGTGATTTCATCCATTTATCTAATATCGGGAGAGTTAGATTCAAGAAACGAATGAATATGATCTTTATGCAATCCAATGATGGTGAAGATTAATCCGCTTAGGAATAAGTTAAGGATTTCAACGGCTAAGAGGAGCGCAAGATTTGGTTGTTGTTCACCCTTGATTCACGCAGGATGTATTATCAAGGCATGCACAAGTAGCTAGAGTTTCGACTTAGGGATAAGAAGAAACCATTGAAGAACGCTCCGCCAACCTTGAAGTTGCTGCCCGATCGCCCAAGTAGTTGCCCAACTAGTCGCCCAAGCAACCATCAATTAGTTGCCAAGGCAACCTCACAGTAAGTCGCCACGGCAACCGAGTTGCCCATGCACTCTTTTTTACCAAGACAATCCAATCGGCTATCACACCTCAACTCACGATAACCTAGCCTATCTCTCTCAATTGAATTCATCTTTTATTTTATTTTATTGCTTTCTAGATTAGTAATTAGTTAAACTTGATAATCCTTTACTTGTGTTTTTACTTTTTACAAAGGCAAGAGACTAGATTCTTGAAGTGGCACCAATCCCTGTGGAACGATATCTTTTATACTATAACTTGCGACGTGTATACTTGCACAATTGCGTAGCACTTATTACGCGCAACAAGTTTTTGGGCGCCGTTGCGGGGGATTGGCAATTGGTGTTAGTTGTTTTTGTTATTGCATTTTTTTCTCTCTTAATTTTACTAACTTTTCTTTTTGTTTGTTTTATCAAAAAAAATTAGGTGCGCTACAAGTTAAGGAACATCAACATGTCGGGAAATAAAAACCAATCTATTCGAGAGATGATGTTGGAAGATATGAATCAATTCAATCAAGAGTTCCTTGCACCCTTTGATGATTACCTATACCAACCGAGAAAAGCCCAAAGAACTTATACCATGGAAAAATCTTGTGCTATGTGTGGAGAACATCATGTGTTTGAAAATTGCCCTCACATTTTCGGTGCATATAACTACATGGAGGACCATAGAGGGAACCAAAGCAAAATTCTTCATGGTATGATCAAAAAGCTCAAAATTTTTTTACCATAACAATTTTGCCAAGAAGAATGATATGCCATGGCAATGTAGTCCTTTTCAAGAGCATTCCAATTCCTTGGAGGAAACGTTACTAGCTTCATTGGCTAGACTTGACGGATCAATTGAAGAGATTCGAGAGCTATCAAAATCTATGGATACGAGGATAACTCAATGGGATGCAACCTTAGGGGATTGAAGATCAATTGGGGAGATCCACATATGTCATGGATAACATGCACCAACAATTCATTCCTAGGGATACTGACGACGTCCTAAGGCAAGAGGATAAGGAGCAATGCAAAGAAATCTCTCGATGTGTGAGGAACAACTAGAACCTCAAAGTCAAGAGGATGCCAATGAGAGAGACTGCCCAACACATGATGAGCATGAACAACAAATTGCCTCGGCAATGATTGAGGAGCCTGAATGAGCAATGCCGCGACAACACTCGGTGAAGCCGAGAACAATAATACTACAGCAAATTCTAAGGAACCCGATGCCCGAAGGTTACAACGTTGATGTTGAAGCGAGGAATCTATAGATTGCTCTCATCTACAATTGCCACGGCAATTACTCGACCACATACAAGATCAACGAGATGATAATACTTTGCCAATGGAATATGAGCAGGTAATAGTTGAACCTTTTGAATTCTTTAAAAACTCACCTCGTCCATTGCGGGTATGTCTTGAGGAACCGAGGTTGGTAGATTTGAAGCCATCAAAATCTCTACTGATGGAGATGTTTGAGAGGCCAAAAGAAAAAGGTGTTTGGATTCATAAAGCTCTTGAAAAAATTGATTCTTCCCTTGACTTAGAGAAAATTTGACAACCGATTGCCACGGCAATTGGCTTGAGCAAAGAATTGCCACGACAACAAAGGCTACATCCAACCATGATAGAAGTCGACAAGAATGAGGTAATTGAATGGTTGAGAATGGATATAATTTTTCCTATTAATATATTTGTGCCTTCGGGAATAGTAGCAAGGTGGAGAGTATACATGGACTACAAGCGAACAAAGAAGAAAAAGACACCTCCACCATGGTAACGCAAAAAGGGAGTAGTGGCAAGCACATTTGCCAAACTCTTTTTGGCAATATTATCACCCGATGGAGGTGCGGATGGACTATAAGAAGTATCAAAACGGCAACCTTCAACACCGCAACAACTCCTAATACGCACGCCTCTTGCAACCATGGACGCCAAGACGCCTCGGCAACCCCGGCGCCTCGGCAACCATGGATGTGCATGCCTCGGCAACCCTCGACGCCACGGCAACTACGATACATTTATTTTTATTTTTATTTTTTGAACTATTTTGTTCTATTATTTTTTGTTATTTTTTCTCTTTATTTTTTAGGATATATTTTATTTTTCTTCATTATCTTTAGTTTCGGGTTTTCTTTATTTTCTTTTCCACAACAAGACTCACAACCACCATGATAAGGAAATTTACTGCCGACTACTCGCCACAACAACCACAACGGAAATCGGCGATGCCCAGCAACAACAATGGCTTCGGCAACTATCGATGCACATGCAAGTAAACCTGCATCGGCAAACATGGACCAAATCAAGGCAATGCTATTCACGCGGTACTAGCCTCAAGCATTCAACCACCGACCGAAAAATTGAATCAAGCAAACGGCACGAAGGAAACTCATCAATCGAGGTGACGACCTCTCCGACTAACTCATTTCATTTAGTTTCTTTTAAATTTTGTTTCACTCTTACATGCATTGAGGACAATGCTTCTCTCGAGTTTGGGGGTGTTGGTTTCTAGTTAGTTTCATGTTTAGTTGCATTCATCTTTAGCAATCACATATAGGTTGCATATGTTACTTGCCATGCCTTTAATTTGATTTAATTGCTTAAGACTTGTTGAATATCCAATGATGAATTTTTGCCACTTGTACTTAATTGAAATAACCTTTAATTTTAGGATTGCATGAAAAGAACTTAGAGTTTTACTATGATGCTGAATTTTTTTACACGGTTGTGGGTTGTTGATTCAAAGAAACTTAGTGAACTTAGGTTGCTTAAAATTTGGGTAAATTTAAAATTGAAAATTAAAAGTTAATTTCTTGCTAGAGGTGCCCAAAACTGCTCTAGTAGTAAATACACTTTCTTGCTAGAGGTGCCCAAACTGCTCTAGTAGTTAATGCACATTAAAGAATCGCTAGAGGTGCCCAAATTGGCTCTAGTCGACTAAAATAAAATGAGGAATTGCTTACTTTGCTAGAGGTGCCCAAAATTGGCTCTAGTGAAAATAAAAATAAATACCCGATAATTGAATTAATAAAAGCCTGTAGTTCACATAGAATCTTGAAAATCAACTTGTTCACAACTACGCACACACATTGTCACGAGCACTATAGTTTGGTTCCGGGTAATTTTTGTGTTATCCGAAAAATTAAAAGGTGATCATACTTTGTGCCACGGTTCCGAGGTTTGAATTCAAGTTTGAAGCATGTCTTTGATGATTAAAGTCTTGGCGGGTAATTGTTAGTTTGCATTGCTTGAGGACAAGCAATAGTTCGAGTTTGGGGCGTGATAAGTGTTCAAAAGTACTATTTTTATTACCCTTTTACTCTCATATTATTGTTAGACTTAAGCTCATAATAGTTGCATAATTAGTCATTCATGCATTAATTCATGTTTCTTTCCACCGTTGAGCTTGATTACATAACTTGGTGATTTTTGTGGAAAAAGATACTGCTTTGGTGTGTTTTTGTGTGTGTATGTGCAGGATCACTTGCCAAAGCAATGTTGAGCTAGTTGCCGTGGTAATGCATGAAGGAGACGCCGAGCCAGTTGCCATGGCATTTGTCGACAAAGAAAAAATGCAATAGGGATGTCGAAATTAATGACTTTACAAGCCCAAGATGACATGGAGCAAGGCCCAAGCCCAAAGGAATTTGATTGCCATGCAGAGATTAAAGAAGAATTAAATTCCAAGAAGATAGGAGAAGTTCTAATAGGAATAAAATTATAATAAAGAATTATATTCTTTAAAGATAATTTAATTCCAACTCAAACTCCTCCTCAAAGAAGGACTTTGGCCTAGCCCTATAAATAGCAAGGAGATTTCGACAATCCATAAAGAGAGAGCAAGAGGGAAATTTCGGCAAGTCCAAGTAGGGCAAGAGGAGAGAATTTTCGACAAGCATCAAGGGCAAGGAGGATTTCGACAAGCCTCTTCCTTCATCTTTGTTCGATTGGGTTCATGCTAGGGATTAATTATCTTGTGTTTCTTTGGAACCTAGCCATGAACTAAATTTACTTGGCTATGGTTATTGTGTTTTGTGGTTGTGAGAAACTATTGGTTTTTGTTTAGGTAATAAGAGTTTGCACTTTTCTATTTCAAGGTTTATTCATTCTTGGTTCCTATTATTGCTTGCAGTGAATTGGGAGAGGATCTCGTGATTTCATCCATTTATCTAATATCGGGAGAGTTAGATTCAAGAAACGAATGAATATGATCTTTATGCAATCCAATGATGGTGAAGATTAATCCGGCTTAGGAATAAGTTAAGGATTTCAACGGCTAAGAGGAGCGCAAGATTGGTTGTTGTTCACCCTTGATTCACGCAGGGATGTATTATCAAGGCATGCACAAGTAGCTAGAGTTTCGACTTAGGGATAAGAAGAAACCATTGAAGAACGCTCCGCCGAACCTTGAAGTTGCTGCCCGATCGCCCAAGTAGTTGCCCAACTAGTCGCCCAAGCAACCATCAATTAGTTGCCAAGGCAACCCCGTTGTGCAAGTCGCCACGGCAACTGAGTTGCCCATGCACTCTTTTACCAAGACAATCCAATCGGCTATCACACCTCAACTCACGATAACCTAGCCTATCTCTCTCAATTGAATTCATCTTTTATTTTATTTTATTGCTTTCTAGATTAGTAATTAGTTAAACTTCGATAATCCTTTACTTGTGTTTTTACTTTTTACAGTGCAAGAGACTAGATTCTTGAAGTGGCACCAATCCCTGTGGAGACGATATCTTTTATACTATAACTTGCGACGTGTATACTTGCACAATTGCGTAGCACTTATTACGCGCAACACAAGGCTCGCGTCCACTAAACATCGGGATCCTATACTCTGAGCAAGCTCCGCGTCCACATAGCATCGGGATCCTATACTCAAGGGATGAGGCTCGCGTCCACATAGCATCGGGACCCTACATCCATGCTTGGAATCTCACATCAAACATCTTCAAATGAGGCCCGCGTCCACATAGCATCAGGATCTAGCATTTGGGAATTTTCAAGGTGTTGCAACACACTTACGATATCCAATCCCAACAACAAGGGATGACTCGATTACCTAGGCATTCCTCAGCACTCAACAAGGACAATAATGTACCATACAACCTCGATTGATCCACCAAGAATCCCTATGGGTTTCTACCTCACACGGTTTACCCAATTATTTACCAAGTCATTAACCAAGCATTTCTCATACGAGGTTAAAATCTGTATTTCTCAACTTTAGCATTCATTTCACACCTTAAGAGACCCCAATGGCCCTTTGCCTCAAATTATAAAATCCTCGAATGTAAACTCGAATTTTTTAGGCAGAATGCCCAGCGAGTACCGATACACCTATGTGGGTATCGGTACTCCACTCTAGGTACCGATACTCGGCTATGGTACTGATACTCATTTTAGGTTCAAAAGATATGAACATTCAAGCCATACTGATACACCTCATCGCGTATTAATACCCCTTATCGGTACTAGAATCACCTCGTATAGATCCATATCAGTACCGGTACACCTACCCATGTTTACCGATACGCGAAGCCTCTTACAGGAAATGTAATAGTGCGTACCGATACGCCTCCTTGTGTACAGATACACGATGGCATTACTGGAATTATTGTTTCGCAAGGGGTACCGATACACGGCGAGGCGTACCGGTACACCACTCACACTAAGGCGTACCGATACCCTATGCCCAGTACCGGTACGTGAGCCCGATTTTTGAACTCTAGGTACGAGTTTTCCTTAAAAACCCTATTTAACCCCCATGGTTAAACCCCAAACTATTCCTACAAGTTATGACAATAGTATTTAGTAGATTTCTACCGATTTTATGCTATTACAACAACAATTTTATAATTTGCCATTAATAACCACTCAAGCTATACCAAGACCAAAAACACCAAATCATGCTTTAAAGCCTAACTTTATGATTTCCAGGAAACTATGGGAGTTAGTAGTGTACTAACCTTAGCTTAGCTGATAACACAAGACCTTATTCCAAAGCTTTAAGCTGTCCTCCCTTCTTGAGCCTTGGAAGAGCTCCCAGCCTCTTTCACTACATGAGGGGGTTACAAAATGTATTACAACGTTGCTGGAAGATAATAGAGGCCAAAAATATAAACTAAACCAAAGATTAGAGTTTCCAAACTCCAACCCGTCCAACCCTCTCAAACCTCCAACAACCCCTTCTTCCACCAAATCATACAAAGCTTACCTTGAAATGTAGATCCTTGAAAGCTGGTAACACTTCCCTCAAAGAGCCAAACGTGATTCACAACACAAACACTCAAAATCCTACCTTTGATAGTTGTGTTTGGGGTGAGGGAAAGAGTTGGAAAAGGGAGATGAAGATATTAAAGCTAGATGATCTCACATCCTGCATAAGTGCAAAAAATAAGCCTTACTCTCTACCCCCAAACTCTTCCATTTAGGTATTTACCAAGATACCTTTTCCCTCTCTCTTCATAACCCAACAACCCAACATAGACATGCTAGCCCAAATACACAACACAAATACGAGGTCCATACCTCGATCAAGCCCGACCCTCAGATTTTTAGAATTTGGGTTGAAGCTATTGTCGAAAGCAAAAATGGTAAATGGGTTGCCAGAAATCTACCCTCCAAATCAACTGTGCGAAGCATGCATCAAAGGAAAATAATACATACAAAGTTTTGAAATTGGCAAGTCCTGGAGAGCAAGAAGACCATTGGAGATAGTCCACACTGACATAGCCGGTCCTTTCGACATACCATCACTTGGAGGAAACAAGTACTACCTCACTTTTATTGATGATTATAGCAGAAAGTTTTGGGTATATGTTCTTAAAGAAAAATCAGAAGCATTGAAATATTCAAAGCAATGGCGAAGAAGCAAAGTGGCCAATACTTAAAGATACTCAGATCTGTCAGAGGAGGCGAGTAAACAGTAAAGTTATTTGAAGATTTTTACATGGAGCATGGTATCATTCATCAACTGACAGTTTGATATACGCCTCAACAAAATAGAGTTACAGAAAGAAAAAAGTGCATTATTCTTGATATGGCAATGAGCATGGTAAAAGGCAAACATCTACCAAGAAATTTTTGGGCCAAAATAGTTCGATACGTTGTTTACCTGTTGAATTGTTGTCCAACAAAGAGTGTGAGGAACATGACACCGAAGGAAGTATGGAGCGTTAAAAAACAAAGAATTGGTCACATCAAGATTTTTGGATGTATCACATATGCCCACGTACCGGAGCAGGTAAGAAGGAAGCTTGACTACAGATGAGAGAAATACATTTTCATCGGCTATGATGAACGAAGTAAGGCTTACAGACTCTACAATCCACTCACCAAGAAGATGATAAGCTCAAGAGATGTTGAGTTCGATGAAGTGGAACACTAGAAATGGACCTCAGAATAAAAGAAAGTTGACGGACTATTTTTTTAACGAAGATAAAGATGATGATGACCTCATCAACCAAGATGAACAAGGTGATGATCAAAGCCTCAACAAAATTTGACTGAACCGTCTTCATCAAGCAACAACAGAACATAGAATTTTAAAGTACAAGCGAATAAAGTTCGAAGATCTACAAGAAAGAGAAGAGTACCAGAAAGGTACAAGGATTTCAAAACTCAAAATATTTCACTTTTTTGTTTACTTGCAAGTAGTGATCCAATAACATATGAAGAAGCAATTGAAGATGACAAGTGGAAGAATGCCATAAAAGAAAAAAATTGCATCGATAGAAAGAAATGACACGTGGGAGCTCACAAGCCTACCAGAAGGACAAAATCCAATTGGAGTCAAGTGGGTGTACAAGACGAAGATAAATAAATAAGGACAAGTAGAGAAATACAAGGCGAGACTAGTTGCCAAAGGCTACAAGCAAAGACAAGGAAAAGACTATGATGAAATATTCACTCCAGTAGCAAAGATCGACACTATCAGACTTATCACAGCAGTTGCAGCATAAAACAAATGGAAGATTTATCAGATGGATGTAAAGTCGGTATTTCTAAATGGCTACCTAGAAAAAGAAGTTTATATCGAGCAACCACCAGGGTACATTAAACAAGGACATAAAGATAAGGTCTAACGCTTGAAGAAAGCCTTATATGGATTAAAGCAAGCACCACGAGCATGAAACACAAGAATAGATGAATATTTCTAAAAGAATGAGTTCATAAAGAGTCCATACGAACACACATTATATACAAAGAAAAATAAAGATGGTGATATCATGATCGTGTGCTTATACGTGGACGACATGATCTTCAGCGGAAACAACCCAGATATGTTTCAAGCTTTTAAGAAAGCTATGACTAAAGAATTTGAAATGACAAATATTGGCGAGATGTCATACTTTCTTGGAGTTGAGGTGAAGCAAATAGAAAGAATTTTCTTATCCCAAAAGAAGTATGCGGAGCAAATCTTGAGCAAATTCAGAATGAAAGATTACAAGCTGGTAGCCACTCATGCATAAACAAGTATGAAATTAAGTGTTGATTCAACAAGATAGTTAGTGAATCCAACATTGTTCAAAAGCATTGTTGGGAGTTTGAGGTATCTAACTATCACATGACCAGATATAACATACGTTGTGCGATTGGTAAGCAGATTCATAGAGAATCCAAAACATGCTCATCTTATCAAATGATAAGGACGTTCGAAAAATGTTTACAAGCTACACTCATGTCAGGGGTCAAAACATCGAGTTGAATGTAAAATTTTTTGAAGATGGATATTCCTCAAGGAACGAATGAACAACTGTTAATTTTACTTGGGTTCTTAAGGTTATTTTGGTTGTTAAGTAGTTAAGCATTTATAATGAAAAATAAGAAATTGTAATTATAAATTAAATCAAGTTACTTTGGTTGCTAAGTAGTTGTTAAGTATTTGTAATAAAGAATTGGAAATTATAATTATAAACTAAACATATATAGAAAAATAAGAAATTGTAATTATAAACTTATATATAACATAGTTTTTTAATTTAAATACGGTCATTTTACATAAATAAAAAAATATAAAAATATCCTAATGCTGCCTATGTCCACCCGTACTGCACCGCAGTGGACGACGAACCCGAGTCGGATTCCTTCGAACAATACCACCTCAATCATCATCGTCGTCATCCTCATCGTCATCGCCTTCCCCAAATACATTTTGAGTCCCACCACTCGTACTAGGACCGGTGTAGAATATGCTCTGTTGGGCGTCTGATCGACAATACCAGATCTGAACTGTGGGGCGAATGGTGGAAACTAATAAACTAGAGGAACAGATCCAGAAGGCATTGTCGGATAGTAGACTGAGGGAACCATCATAAGCAGACGAAATACGTCTGTGAAAAAACCTTCTAGCGGACTCCCCATTTGATTAAACGATGGACTACTACCCATTGGCTGAAATGACGAGAACGTTGAGTGCTAGAATGCAGGTTCTGGCACCGGTGTCTCTAGTCGATAGGTTGACTGTGGAGGTGCATGCGCTATTCCCGATGGTCCTCAATGCGTTCCAAAATACATGGCCGTCTATCAAAACGGGTCATCCACTGATGCATCCACAGTATGTGATGATTGCCCCAATGGACTTCAGTCTTGCCTTGTCGCGTTAATCTGTGCAATGTATCCATATTTGGTGGCTCATCCGGAAGCCCTTGGATTAGTTGAATTGACGTAGAACGCGGTCTACAGGATGCCATTCAACTATCTCGTAGTGTATGATCGGGACCATCAGAATCCAAATGGGCTCGCTCAACATTATTTCAGGCGGAATGCATGCTTGAATATCAGGATTCTAGTACGGCGTCCACAAAAACTACAAAAAATATGTAAAATTAGTTACAAAAAATTTACAAAGTAAATATTTAATTATTAGTAATCGAATAAAAATGTTTACCCCATCCATTTTATCGATCAACAGTCGATAATCCTGCTGCGTGGTCGGTAGTCCTACGTGTGTTAATTTACCTAACCACATATAATTCAAACAAAAATATTACTAAGTATATTAAAAAAATATTACTAACTATTCTAATATTCAAAAATAAAATTTGAAAGTAAATATTGATTACTACCTTCGAACAAGTGGGAATTGAAATGGGTCGGGTTTCTAGGTGTCGGGCTTAAAAACGGCATTCGATACCATGCCCAAGACTGTAGTAACCAAAGACACCCCTCAATGGCACGTTTGTTTGGGTCGACGGTTCTGCATAACTCCCGAAAAAGAAATGCCAAGATTGTCCCCCCAACATTTATTTTTTGACTCCGCATGACTAAACAGATAAGGCAACCACATCAAATGGACCTTGTTTCAGGATTTGTCTGGCATCAACACCCCTCCAATAACTCGTAAAATATGAGCACGAGTAAACCGCTGCAAAAATAATTTTTATCTTCATTAAATTATTTCGAATAATTTAAAATACTATAATAAATAAATAAATAAAATATTATATCGTCTTTGTTACTTCATCAGCGTTCAGGGGTAGGTTTGTCAAATTATTGTCCAAGAATGTTATTTTCAGTTTTCCACCATCTAAATCCTCCGGCGCCGGCCTCGGCTCAAGCAAATTTTCACTTACGTCCGACCAGTCAGCCTCCACAATGTCGCTGATAATCTCGCCGTCAACGTGCAAACCAAGATGAAATGCAACATCTTGTAAAGTAATAGTTGCCTCACCACAGGGAAAATGAAATGTGTGTGTCTCGGGCCTCCACCTCTCTAGCAACACATTTATCATTGGTCAGTTCAACTTCAGACCGTCAAATAGGTGGGAAACATAGCCAAAACCGAAATTATGTAAAAACTGGACAATATCCGGATGTGGTGGTCCCGTACATTTGATGTAACAAACCAACGCCGTTCATACCCCTTAATTTAAAATTAATTAATTAACTAATTAAAATAATTAATTAAGTAATAATAACAAAAAATAAAATAAATATTAAAATAATTAAATAACGAATTAAAAAAATCGTACCTCCAGATTTGAGCGCCAGAAATCGAATACGTGTCTGTTGTCTAACCTCAATAATCCAGCCATAATATCAAAACTTCAAAAACTTTATCAAAAAATACTAGAGAATTGAAGAACACGAGAGAATATTTGTTATGAAAATATATGAACTGGGGCCCCCTATTTATAGGACTCATCACGTCTGTTGGGAAGCGGTATTAATGGACCTCGCTATATGCAAAACGCGAGGTCCGTTGAAAAGACGCGTCTTTTCAGTCAAAACGGATAGAAACGGATTAAAGGGACCTCGCTTTTTCCAGATAGCGAGGTCTAGGGGTTTTCAATTTTAAATATTATTATATTATAATTAATTAATTTCTTATCTTCTCTCCTTAATTAATTTAATTTATTTACCATATATATATTTTTAAAATTAATATACCAATAATAATAACAAATAATAATAATAATTTATGTACCGTATTTATAATAATCTTTTCGCAAAGAATTTAAGTAATCTCTATATTAATTTGGTTCACAATATGAAAAACATTTAAGTAAAAAAACAATTAATTTTTTTACGGACCTCGCGCTTTGTATATAGCGAGGCCTACTGCCATGTCAAGAATCTCTGTAGACCTCGCGTTTTGCATAACGCGAGGTCCATCCTATATAAGGCGGCGTTTGCTATCTCTTCTAAAAAACATAATCATATTCGAAGATAATATAAAACTTTTGTTACTAATGGCAACATATCAACGACACATCAGTCGGCAGCCTTATAACTCGGACAAACTATGGCACCTCTCGCCGTCATTTGTCTACTTCAACAACAGATCACAATATCAGGGAATCTGCAGTCTTCATACAGTGCCGGCAAGGTGAAGACCCCAACATTTTACTGTAGTCAAAGCGCCTACCATTGTAGATGATGATGAAAGTGGGTAACAATTGCAACCTTTGGGGGAACCTCAAAATCCTCGACTGTCCACTTCATCAAAGCAAGCATGTTTAGGGGTACAATTAACCGGTTATAATGTCTAGGGGAGTGATGTACAAGATGCCATCTTTGGTCGGGATCAGGACTGCGGATGTGAACTTCTCCTCAAATTATGATGTAAACTGGGTACGAAGAAATCCATGAAGCTTATCATGGACTGCATCAACGACACATCTCTCGACGGCCATACAACTCAGACAAACTATGCCATACATGCTCTTGTACAATTCTTATTATTGCATGATAAAACTAGCATTCAAACCATTTTCAACGCACTTTTTATACAGTGTGCAACGTCTCGTACGTGCCAATATTAGTCTCAAATTAAAGTTAAGTTCCAATACTACGTCTCTAAAGTTTAAAATTACCAAATTTATCGGGCTAATAGCAAGATAAAATGCCTCGAACATGCCTATACACCCTTGTATCTTGGACAAAAACTAGCGTTCCAACCATTTGAACGCGCTTTTTTAACATTCTACAATGTTTCGTACGAGCCAATCTCAGTCTCAAATGGAAGATAAGTTCTAATACTACGTCTCTAAGCTTAAAATTTACCAAAATTAACCGGTAATGGCAGGATAAAATGCCTCGAACATGCCTATACACCCTTGTATTTCAGCCTCGAAAACGAAGACCTCGCTTTCTGCAGAACGCGAGATCAGTATAAATTTCTCTCACGATATACTCAATATCTCGGGGACCTTGCGGTATGGGAAACGCGAGGTCTTATCCAATAATTTTAAATTACACAGTCTGAAAATTCGGCCCACGTCGGATGGACCTCGTTGTTCGTCTAACGCGAGGTCAGTGCTCGCTTTTCCCAAAACGCGAGGTACCCTTACTTTGCCGATTTGGGGATCATTTTTGTAGATAATATTGGCAGAGGGCCATTTTTGTAGATAAGTATTAAAAAAGGGGTTTTCATAAAATAAAGCCGAGGATTGGTTATTAAAAACATGTTAAGATGTTCATGTTTAAGAATTTAATAAAAAAATATTTAATGATATTGTTTTGACTTCTTCATGAGAAGACTGTGAAATATTATCTTTTAGATAATCTATCTAGCACATATACCCTAAAACGGAGAATATCAGACATGCTACTTCTTACAACTCCATTAATTCTTCTATGTATGACATTTCAAGAATTTCTTACGATGGACTCAACAAAATGAATTTAGTTCTATATCTTGAAATATGTGTATTTAGGGATGGGCCGAGGGGTGTTAGGGGTAGTCGCACGCTCTGAAAGTTTTAAGTTTTTATATAATTTATGTATTTATTTTATCGATGATCTAAGTCTGTATTTGTAAAATTTTATAATTTTGCATCTCTTAAATTTCTAATATAACTCCTAACATTTGGCATCCCCTGACATAAAATCATGTATCCACCCATATTGTATTACAATAACATACATGAATGGAGTTCAAACTTGGCCTAGTTGAGATCATATAGAACTTTACACATGGATGGACCTAGAGGGGGGCTGGATGGAGCAATCGTCCCCTAAAAATATAAATTTCTTATATGAGTTAGAATTTTTTTAGAAATTTATTATGTATTTTCTATTGAAAATTTATTTTTGCCCTCCCTAAAATTTTATAAGTTCGCCTCCCTTAAAATTTTATAGGCTCGCTCGTCCTTTCTAACATAAAATTATGCATGCGTCCCTAACTCTATACATAATGCGGCGAATATATACAAGATCAGGATTCGCTCGCAAGGAATGGATGAATGGACGGAGGAGGTTTAAAGTTTTTGTTGGGTTTTAAGCAAATCTTTTTCAACCCTTTGAAAATGGGTCGTTGGAGTTCCATCTCTAATCATATTATCATTGAGTGTTCCCGTAGCGTTTTTGTTAATGCCAAGTGGCTTCCGCACCTTTTTTCTTACAAGACATGAGCAGGCCGCGTGCGTATTGTCCTACGTGGCCGTAGCCTGTTGGGAAGTTAACGGCGCCAGAACGTACACCGGACTAGTTTTAGTGACGACGTGATCTACCATGTCAGCACCGCGGTGATGCAGCATCCGACGTGGAGGGTCCAGTGTGGGTCCCGGACCTGAAAACCGCATGTAAAGACAACTTTGGTTTGGGGCCAAAGGTGATGAAAGTGTGCCAGACGCAGAAAGGAACGTGATGTTCACACGCGTGGAAAAGGGTAACCATAAAGTTCAATTATCCAAACCCCTCATCCACCAGTCCCAATTCCATTATTTCACTTTGTTAATTAATTATTTGATTAATTATATTAAATTAGGGGCTGCTAAATATATTTACCGATTAATCCTTCTAGCCATCTTCGATACTAACAATTAATTGATTTAGCGATATGAGATATTAAATCCCTTAAGCAAGATCATATATTTGAATTGTGACGTTGTGAATAAAACAAACTAAATTTAGAGAGTCAATCTCATTATAAATCTCTACAATACGTAATCCGAATTAATCAACTAATAAATTTAATATCGATACTTGTATAAAAAATAGATATAGTGTTCGTATTTTAAGTTGAAAACAAAATCTTATTGATATTCCTCGTATTTCAGAATATGTTACCGATAAATTCTGAGCTGTTTTAGTTAGTTAATTACTAGTTGTAATACAAAGCATATACTACAACATCTAATCATATATATGGATAACATATGCATTTTAGTATATCAATTTGATTTTTTTGATTCAGTTTGATATTTGTAACTTTTTTATTCAATTAGGTACCTGAATTTTATCAAAATTGATGATGCTTCTAAACATGAGTTTAAATTACACAAAGAAGATTTGTTAAGTCAAAATTTTTAGTCTGATTACTTGACCAAAAGTTAGAGAAAAAACATCGTTCAACTAAAAATCTTTTTAAAAAGACGGCTTAAGAAAAAGTTAAAAGAAAAACACTCATCAAGTCGAAAATCTTTTATTAGACGATTTAAGTAAAAATTAGTAATTATATAGTAGTATTTATTCATATTTTTTTTAATGTGCTCGAACTCGAGTCTCACATAATGAATATTATTCTCTTTTTCATTGAAATCATTTTTTAAGTTCAAAAATAATAAGATCTCTGTATACTATTATCCTTCATAATATTATTATCTTCGAAGTTTAAATTTATTTTCTCTTCGAGTAAAACAAAATGCTTAATGGATTGGTTTTTTTTTCTTTCAATTTGATGTGAGTAACAAGTAACATCTAAATTGCTGAAAAATA
The DNA here is from genome assembly GCA_019671005.1 of Hibiscus mutabilis. NCBI lineage: Eukaryota > Viridiplantae > Streptophyta > Magnoliopsida > Malvales > Malvaceae > Hibiscus > Hibiscus mutabilis. The sequence continues at coordinate 12,100,045 of CM033756.1, read as the reverse complement.
CAATGAAACCAAATTCAGTTGGCGAAATCTCCGAAAACCAATCAAAATTACAAAAAAACGATTAACCGGAAAAGTATAAAAGGTTATCTACTTCTAAAAGATTAAATTCTAGTTTTGGCCCTTCTATTGTATTCAGATTTAAATCTAATCCCTATATTTTAATTTGACATAATTCAATCCTTATACTTTTATAATGTTATTAGTATCTAAACTAGTTAATGACATTATAAAAATTAAAAGACCAGATTATATCAAATTAATGTACAAGGATTACAAGTATTAACCCTAGGTTTTCCCCTCAAAAAAAGTACAAAGACAAATCTCAAATTTAAGTACAATAAAGGGGCGTAGATCATCATTTGGCCCTCGAAATTTTCATCAACCTTTTCAAAATAATTAATTAACCACTGAAAAGTTATCAAGTTGAAAGCTTCGAATCCTAACGTAATAAAGGTTAAACGTTGAAATCTTAAAGTTGTGAATGAAATAAATTGGATTGAGATGTTCATCTAAAGAGATGAAATTTTGTGGGTTCAATATTTTTTTGAATAGTCTAAAGGCGATTGCAAGGTAGTATCTGTTCATAGATATTTTTAACCCTTTTACAACGAGCATACACCTTGTAGACAAAATCAATTGAACCCGTGTCTTCTAGGATGAACATCATCTGCTTTTCCACCGGAACACTTGTTGTGTTCTTGTGGGTTTAGTGTTAACACATTAAAGTATGAGGCTAAATTATGAATTTGCTAAAGTACAAGAGCCACTAGCATATTAGACCCAAATTAAAAAAATTAAAAGATAAGAGCCGCTCACTAAAGAAAAGATTAAAGCTTAGATAATTGCATTACAAGTCCAATCCTTTTTTAGTTCAATAATAATGGCAGTTAATATATATATATATGAATAATTAGAATTAGAAATAATATAATGTATAATTGGAGAAAATGTATCACAGATTATCCTTATCACATTAGTCATGATCTCAACCAATAAAAATCATTCGTCTTATTATTTTTTCTATGTCATCAACCCACTCAAATGTTAACTTTCAAAAATTGTTTTAAAATTTTACTTGAAAAATATGAATGGAGATTCTCATAAAAAAAAGTGATAACTTTGTGGTTTTAATTGGTTGGAACCACTGTTGATGTGGTGAGAATGATCATAATATTTTTTTTGTATAATTAAATTAATAATTAAAATATATCTAGATATATGAACTTAAATTAGAATAATCGAAATAATTTACACATGATTTATGTATGATGTAACTTTTTTTAATAGTCTTAATATATGTTAATATGATATAACTTAAACCAAAATAAACTCAATTTCTTTTACTGAGCACATGATTTACGCATGGTAAAATTTAAAACCAAAATAAATTCAGAAAGGAAAGAACTTTACCCAACACGCGGTTTTCTACATGCTTGCATATAATTAGAATTAAATCAGAATAAATTTAAAAGTAAACACGTACGATTAACACATAATTTACACATATGACACATGGTTTACACATGTTTATCCATAATTTACACGTGGTAAAATTTTAACTAAAATAAATTAAAAACAACTCAATATACTTATTTTATGTTTAAATAATTATTATTTATTAAAAAAATTATGTAAAATTTCACCCCGAAAAATTATGCAAAATAAAAAATATATTTAACAATTAATAAAAAAAGGAAAAGACAATTTTGTCATAACATATATGTCTACCTATCTTGTGTAGTTGTGTGTTAGGTTCCATGTTTCCACGGGCACGATAAATTATTACATAATTTCATCTTTTTACATGATTTTATCAAATAATATTTATTTATTTAATGACATATAAAAAAATAAAAATTCACTTTAAAAATAAAATAAAAATTATTATTAAATATAATTATAAATAAATTGATGTGCTAGCCTCGTATAATAATTTTTCACGGCACAGCTTCTTGTCCAGTATTATACATGTATTTATAGTCACTTTTTAAAACCAAACCTTTGAGTTGAGAACTTAGACTAAAAGACTTCACTTCTCCTTCTACGCTTCCTTGTCTTTCTCTTCTTAAGATTTCAGATAACATTTACATTTACACTTCTGAATCTCTCACTCTCGCTGCAAAGTTTCACCCTTTTTTCTCAGCTTCAATGGCAGCGAAGACCCATACGGATCCTGAGAAACCAAATGGGGCAGAAGCCTCCGAGAACGACGACCGGAGTCCGGTGGAGGAGGTGGCGCTGGTGGTGCCCGAAACCGATGACCCCTCCCTCCCCGTCATGACTTTCCGTGCCTGGTTCCTCGGTTTGACATCATGCGTGCTCCTAATCTTCCTCAACACTTTCTTCACCTACCGTACGCAGCCACTCACCATCTCCGCAATCCTCATGCAAATCTCCGTCTTGCCCATTGGCAAGTTCATGGCCAGGACTCTTCCGACCACCGAGCACAGCCTCCTCGGGTGGCGGTTCAGCTTGAACCCCGGGCCGTTCAACATCAAGGAGCATGTTATCATCACCATCTTCGCCAATTGTGGTGTGTCTTTTGGTGGAGGCGATGCTTATTCCATTGGTGCCATAACAGTCATGAAAGCTTATTATAAACAGAGCTTGAATTTCCTCTGCGGTATCCTTATTGTCTTGACTACTCAGGTATTTTTTATAGCACATTTATTATTTTATTTATTGTTGAAACCTGAGTATCCTCACTTTCTTTCCAAGTTAATTTAAAATTAATTTCTGTTTACTGAATCTTTGACTGTTGAAATTAATATTGAGGCTGTTGATTATCTGCAGATTTTGGGATATGGATGGGCTGGTATGCTTAGGAGGTACCTGGTTGATCCTGCAGAAATGTGGTGGCCATCAAATTTGGCTCAAGTTTCTCTGTTTAGGTCAGTGTTTTCACACCATTACCCGTCTTTTTTCACCTTTCATCATCTTGTGGATTAGTCCATAGGAATTCCCTTTTGGAAGGGACAAAGAAAAAAGTTGGAAGTTTTAGAATCTTGAAGACTTTTTGGTTCAAAGGGTCCCATGATAATGAAAACCTCTCCTTTTTTCTTCATATTAGAACAAAGCTTAATCATTTCAATTCAATTTGCTTGTGTGTTGTGCCTTGGAAGATTTAACTTCATATGTGTGCATTATGCATGCATACATAATTGCTCAATGATGAGACATATTCTGACGATGATGGATGCGTGATATATATGCCTTACAGTAGTTTTTACTTTTTTATTTTATTCTCAGAGCACTCCATGAAAGGGACGAGAAAAAGAAAGGATTGACTCGGATGCAATTTTTTCTAGCTGTAATGGGGGCTAGCTTTCTATATTATGCTTTGCCGGGCTATTTATTCCCGATATTGACATTCTTCTCGTGGATGTGTTGGGCATGGCCGCATAGTATCACAGCTCAGCAAATAGGGTCCGGATACCATGGACTCGGTGTTGGTGCATTCACCCTGGACTGGGCCGGGATATCAGCTTACCATGGCAGTCCACTGGTTGCACCTTGGTCCTCGATCGTCAATGTGGGGATAGGCTTTATCATGTTTATCTACATCATTGTTCCTGTTTGTTATTGGAAGTATGACACGTTCGATGCTCGGAAATTCCCTATATTCTCTAACCAGTTGTTTACTTCCGGTGGGCATAAATACGATACAACTAAGATCTTGACACCGCAGTATCAGCTAAATATCCCTGCATATAACAATTATAGCAAGCTCTATCTTAGCCCTCTTTTTGCCTTATCAATTGGGTCAGGGTTTGCTAGGTTCACAGCGACCCTCACTCATGTGGCATTGTTTAATGGCAGGTACAGTTTATACCGTTTTAAGACTTTTTGAGTAATACGATCACATCGAAGAAAGAAGTCAACTCTTTGTTTTGTTTTGTGTAGGGATATTCTGAGGCAGAGCAGATCGGCAATGAAGAATGTGAAGTTGGACATCCATGCAAAGCTGATGAAAAAGTACAAACAAGTTCCTGAATGGTGGTTTTACATTTTATTAATCGGAAGTATTGCTCTGTCGCTTTTGATGTCCTTTGTATATAAGAATGAAGTACAACTGCCATGGTGGGGTATGCTGTTTGCCTTTGCCTTGGCCTGGATTGTCACCCTTCCGATTGGAGTCATTCAGGCAACTACGAACCAGGTAAAGCACGCTGTGCTGTCTGTTGTAGTTACTTACATGCATGCAATGGTGACTTCATTAACCGGTTTCTAACAACATTTCCGCTTGCAGCAACCTGGATATGACATTATAGCCCAGTTCATGATTGGTTATGTCTTGCCCGGAAAGCCCATCGCAAACCTGCTTTTCAAGATTTACGGGCGGATCAGCACAATTCATGCTCTTTCTTTCTTGTCTGATCTCAAACTTGGGCACTACATGAAAATTCCACCACGCTGCATGTACACGGCTCAGGTATACTTTCTGCCTATGAGCTTTTAGTTCGAAAGATCTTAGACAACTTTCAAAACAATAATTAAGAATAGTTGTTTTTATGTTTTCCCAGCTTGTCGGAACTGTAGTTGCAGGTTTTGTCAACCTTGGAGTTGCTTGGTGGATGTTAGATAGCATTCAAGACATTTGTGATATCGAAGGAACACATCCTGATAGCCCATGGACTTGTCCTAAATACCGTGTCACATTCGATGCCTCTGTTATCTGGGGCTTAATTGGACCGAAGAGGCTTTTCGGACCAGGAGGGATGTACCGTAACTTAGTTTGGTTGTTCCTCATTGGAGCGGTGTTGCCGGTTCCTGTTTGGGTGTTGAGCAAGATTTTCCCAGAAAAGAAATGGATCCCCTTGATTAACATCCCGGTTATATCTTATGGTTTTGCCGGAATGCCACCAGCAACTCCCACCAACATCGCAAGTTGGCTCATCACCGGAACCATCTTCAACTACTTTGTGTTCAAGTACCACAAGCGGTGGTGGCAGAAATATAATTATGTTCTATCTGCAGCATTAGATGCCGGAACAGCTTTCATGGGCGTTTTACTGTTCTTCGCGTTACAAAACGAGGGTCATAACTTGAAATGGTGGGGCACTGAGGTTGATCATTGTCCTCTTGCAAGCTGTCCGACAGCCCCAGGTATCTCGGTGGAAGGATGTCCTGTTTTTAAATAGACTAAATTGACCATATGCACAGCAACACAAAACAGGACGACAATGAATAAAGACTCGGAATGCAAAGCAGAAATGGTTTAGTTTTGTTACAACATATTATGTTATGCTTACGAACGTCGCAGAATCTTATTATTTATAATCTAAACTGTAAAGTAACGCTTACGCTTTGTTTCGATCATCCTCTTCCTCGCATCATTTGAAGAAGAGGTAATTAATGTTTGCTGTGTCTGTTTGCCTGATATATAGCATAAACCTGCTTTTGATTTTGCTTCTGATATGGTTGTTGCTAGCTAGCTTGATGAATGATGAATAATATGAAGCTATTAATTCCTGCTACCTATTGGTCCCGGTCTCGATACATACGTACAAACATATATGCATTTATATCACAAAAACATAATTTGAAAGAATCTTTTGATCAAATTCCAGAAATACAGAAGACTTGAATCAAATAATAGAAATTTATTACAGCTAATGAATCTTTATTCAATGGTGGCTGTGGCATGTTCTGAATCAAAGAATTTTGTTTTATGAATTATGTAAGTGCCATAGAATTTCAGGAGCCATACTGGGCATTGAGGTCATGAGTATTGAAGTACATATAGTTCTTTTCGTCGGAGAATGAGGTTGAGGTTGGCACGGGAGAGAAGCCGGAATAGTTTCCATCTTTCTTTGCTAAGCATATGTCCACACTGAATTTAAAGAGCTTGTGTTTCTGGACAAACGGCTGCGCTGCATATTCTTCGAATGGCATCCACTGCATAAAGTAGTAGAGATGAACACAACTCCCTTAAAAGAAAAAAGAACTCTTAAAAAACGATTCATTGTTATCGTTTGGACTGGGAGTTACCTTGGCTGCCTCTATCTCAGATTCCTGCTTCTGGATTTCAGAAGAAAGTGGTTCCAACAGGCACAGGAAGAATATATCCGACTTTTCAAAGAATACCTTGTGGCTTTGTCTGTAAATGATATGAAATATGAATATATATATATATATGTAAATAAAATGCATCCTGCAGATAGTGTTATTTTGAGGTGCAGAAAGTGAATGTTGTTTACTACTGCTCCTTAAGAGTGTTCGTAGGCACTTGCTTGTGTTTTGGTTATGACTTATGAGCAGCAATGATTACGCAGATTTCTTACCTGAATGCTAGTACTTGAAAAATTTTCGTGTCGATCTGAATCGGAAAAACATCGAATATATTAATTGAAAATCATTTATAAACGTCTCAGATTGAAAAGGTTCATTAACTTTTGTATATAAACTGAATAATTGCTACTTATTAGCACTTACCGCCGTCTCTTCTTTAACTTCCCTAACTGCAGCTGCACAGAGATCTTCACCCTGGAGATGGAATTGAAATATATAGCTCAACAATGAGTAAATACATGCACCACGGTATTATATCTACGACGATGGGGATACACGTACCTCATTCACTACTCCCGTAGGGAACTTCCACACACCGGTCCCTCGAAATCGTCCAATATTCTCTTGAACCACTAGAACCTAAGATCAACAATGCATATGCATCATAATGATATATATATATATATATAGAATTGCAGGCTGTTTTGAGCATATGTATCCTATAAACCATCTTCAAGATGCATGGCACTGGGAAAGTACCTCTCTTTTTTCGTTCATTACAAAAGCGCCAATGCCGACTGGATGCGAGGCATTTGCCGGAAGAGTGTGCGGGCCTTGAGGAATCCAATAAACAAGCATCAAATAATTTGGCTCAGCATGGTGATACCAACATCCTGGTGCAGCAAATACAGTATTAAACACGAAGGCATTTCAGTTATACAAATGAACTCAATAATTAGGCTCTAAATGACAATAAATCACCTCGACAGCAGCTTCAACAAGATTAACATGCTGAATAGGCAACTTGTTCCAAACACCTCTTTTACCCTGGTGCCGCCACCGCGTGATCGAAGCTCTAAGAAGAGAAGCAAAGAGGGAAGAGTCCATAGGTCGAGTCACTTCAACGATCACTCCTCCGTACCTATCGTTCACTGCATTAAGCAGTTTAAAATCTAGAGTTCCTTGTTCTTCATTTTCGTTTACATTTGTAGGAGTCGACTTCAGTGATGCAGACATGGCTGTTTCTGAATCTGATTCCCTGAGAAAGGTTCGAACACATTTCAGATTAAGCTGAACATGCATAATTATGAACGATGTTGACGCCAAACATCGGTCTGGTCTAGTCCGACGTATGAACACCTGTACCATACCTACAGAAGTTGATGGATCGGAGATCGGAGAGAGGTATTAAGTGCAGGAAGCCAAGGTAGGGTATTGTTGGCAAAGGTAATGAATGCAGCGTCAATACTTATAGTGGTAGCAGCCGTGTTATTTTAGTAACATAACAATATATTATGACCGTATAGTATAATGGTTGATGTTTGTTGGTTTGGACGGAAGTGTTTTACGGCCATTGATACCAAATAGACTTTTTCTTTTATAAAAAAGTTGACTTTGAATTTGAAATGTGAAATGGAGAAGGCGTTGCACATTTAAAATACCAGATAAAACCAAGCATTGATTAGATCAGATGTCAATTTAAGAATCTTTTTCTAAATTTAAATATCAATTTTATTAAAATTAACAAATTTGAATAGTGATTCGTAGTAGTTATATGCAGTAGTAATTTCAATCATGTTTCCTGTGCAGAAAAGACATGGAGCTTTTCATTCGGAAGCTTTCATTGCTTTGATGATTCGATAATGGCAACAAGAAAAAACATGGTATAAGAGTAGATGAAAAGATAAAAAAGTGTTATAAAGTTAAATAGAATTATTAAACTAAACAAAATAGAACTTAGAGGCATGGGTGGAGCCACTTTGATTAGAGGGCTGGTAAAATTTTTAATGTTCACTTGACTGCAGTGCGGGGAACAATACCAATTAACCGCCCACGTAAAGGTAAAGTAGTTTATGTTTTGTTGTTGTTAATGTTATATTTTTCCTCCTCCAATTCTTTCATTACTTTCTCTCTTTTAATCCAAAAATTAAAAATGATGTTTAAATTAATAATATTTTAAAATAAATTGATAGATTGTATAAATTTTAAAAATTAAAACTGTTATTTTACCAAATAACGTCACTGTTTCTGTTTATTTTTAACAGAATACTAAAATAGAAACAATACGTAAAGCTAAATACCATTTTGCTAAAAAAATTAACTTGCGTACCAAAATAAAAAAACGGAAATAGGTGAGGTACTAAATATGTAGTTTACCTTTATTAAAAAAATTCAGAAATTTAATATTTATGAAAAATAATTTAATTGAATTTTTTAAATAATTATTAATTGTATGTTGAGTCCTTGAATTTTTAAATATTTATTAATTAATTTAATGGTGTTCAGCGTTAGTGGTGTTCAGCGATGCTCGTCGCACGTGGTTGACTCATCGGATTTTGAAAAATACTTTTAAAAATTTTGTTATAAAGTGATTTTAAAAAGTTAGTTATAAGATTTTAGTGTTTGACATTAATGTTAAAAATAATTTTAAAAAGATAAAATGTTCATTTTAAATATAATATTGTAAAACAAAATAAATAAACTAAATAATGTTTAAATTCGTTATCATAAAATTTATTAACATTATTATATATGAAATAAATAAACTTAAATTATAATAAAAATATTAAAATCATGATAATTCATTTGTAATTTATATATATAATATAAACTTTAAATATTTCTACTCTACGTAGGGTACACGACAGTTCCATCGGTACTCACCTTCCAGAATATTAATATGTACATACACCTGAAGAATGTCGTTATGGTGATTCCGTCAGACTTTGATTCAGTCATAGCCAATAAAACTCCCAGTTCCCCCATGCAAGCTGACAAAATGTATCATCCGTAGGGTACAAGACTTGTTTTTGGTGCATTTCAGGTATCCAGAAAAGGGCAAGATCATGGTTTTTTTTTTATGGTTTCGCTGCTTTCCGTCGTGTTTTTCTTCTTAGAATGTTTGACTTGACTTTTAGTCACACACTCGTACTGATTTTCTCGATATTACAAAATAGTATTCCTACTAATTATCCACCTGAAGTGTGGAATCACCATACACGCACATACACTCAAAAACTAACCTAAAAGATAATGTGAGCCAGGTGTATTACTCTTTCCTTTATGTCCAACTATAACAGGGATGGTCACGTTCCCTCTAACGCTTTATGCCGGTTATGATTACGGATAATGAGTCGAGTTGTAGAATGGTCGCTTGATGCCGGTTCTGATTACGAATCATGAGTCGAGTTGTACAATGGTATCAGTCATCATCTATTTTGATGCCACTGATTGACTTGGACAGCCCGTTCCTCTTGTCGATCTTTTGCAACTCTGATTCCAGAGTTCTAGCAATCTCTGTTCCTTCAGCAGCTGGCTCGGGTAGATCCACATGAAAAGATCCCTGTTTGATTGGTCGAGAGGGTTCAGTGATCAAAGACTGCTGCTTTATGTAATTGTAGAGCTGTTGATGAAAAGGATGGTCCAACGAATAGCAGCTCCCGTTTTCAGAATGGCGTGATGATCCCGACCCTTCTTTTCTACAGAAATGCGGCAGTGACTCGATATCCATTATCTATAAAAATAAAATATTCCACCAACATAATCAGAGTATTCTTGAAGCAGAAAAGTAGTGGCTGTGAAATGGTGTTAACCTCGTGATTTTAAACGTTCAAGTAATACTGAGAAAAACATCTTACCTTCAATAGTTCATCTCGACCGCAACCTGGCAAAACTTGAATTTTTTTCCTCGTTCTCTCTTGCAAGAGGGGCTTGACGACCTGCTAAGAATTCAACAGTTTGTATCAATCTATGTCAAAAGCATTTATTGGGTATCGGATACGAATTCAAAGGCATACCTTCCAACAAGCAGAGAAAATATATGGCGTGTTAACAACGTAATATGTATTTGTCTTCTCCGGGTAATTCAAGTCATCAATTGTGGAGATGATTGTCATCAACTGTTTTAAAACAATAATTTAATCATCATACTTACCCAAGAGGTTAAAATGCAAAATATCGGATTATCAGTCTTAGAGATTCAAAATAAGACAATTGCATATGCATACAGGTTGCGAATCCTACTATCCAAGTCCAATATATAGCAAATAAACTCAAGGCGATACCTTTATTTGGCTCAGTGCTGAAAGCTTCAAGCCAGTCATATCCAACACTTTTATACAGGTGGTTATAGGTCGCCCGTACTTCTTAGATGCATAAGGCTAAAGCAGTGCATAAAAGTCAACCAAATCATGCATAAAAGTCAAACAAATAACCAGGAAAGGCTGGAAACACTCACCAGAATTACGCGATCTCGATATTCATTGATTTGAATGTGTGACTGCACATAATAGTGAACCTATAATAGCAATCAAAGAAGCAATAAATAGCATAGATTAGTTTCTTATGCTCAACAATGAAATATTTATTGCACAATACCCTAAAACTTACAGATGCTTTGTCAAGCGTGCTAAGTCCCACGCCAATAGCAAAGACGGGAAGCCCCTGGAAATGGAAAATTTTAAATTTAAATAACATACGTGAAAGAAAATGCTATTCCTATTACAAATTCATTATAATCAAGTGTGCTAGATTGAAAATGTAAGCACTGTAAACTAGATAAGATTTGAAAAGTACAAGCACCTCTCTTGAGTAGCCAGACATTCCTATAAGCTGTGAATCACGCACTGCTCTGTAGAGTTCTGTAGGAAAAATGGGTTTCTGTAGAAGAAGTTTACATACATAGTGATTACCAATCTTATACATTAGAATGAATCACCAAACAACTCAATGTAAGACTGAAGCATGCAGTAGCAGAAAAAAAGGTAGGTGTAAGATTTTTCAAGTGTAAGAGAGAGAGAGATTAGGAATGTGGCCGGGTTGTTTTTTACGGGTTGAAAACAAAGTTATTATTTAGCAAAAGCTAAACATGTCATCTGTGTAGCAGTCAATGATGTTAACTTATAGAATGAATTTTAATGTAAACGTTACGTAACCCATCTAGACATACATGATGATCATTAAAAACTGCAATTTACCTTGATCCATATAAAAGAACATATCATTAAATAAAAGAACCATCTGAATCTTCCAATTTAGTTTTGCTTGTTTGAATAGAAAAATGCCTACCTAGAAAAGCTATCCGTTACAACCAAGGTGCAACACCTGAGAATAAAGAAACTTACCGCTAATATTTTGTCAATGTTATTCTGCACCCTCCAATGCAAGCAGTCCACCAACTGAAACGCAATACAATTAATAAATTTGTTAATACAAAAACGGGGCATTTATGATCAAGATACCGCCACAAAAAAACGACAGTTATCTGTTTCCCGCTTTTCAAACTGAAAAAAGGAACCCGGGGTAGATGTCTGGGTCACCAATTAACTAACCATTTTATGGGCTTTGGCAACATTCCCGTCTCTTGCTTTTAGAAAGCGCGCCAATGTTTCAGCTCTAAAGCCTTGATTGACATTCTGCATGTTGAGTAACAATTACTAGAGAAAAAAAATTGAAAAATCGGTGCAGAATCATTATCCCGTGAAGTTGAAAAGAAACATATCCAAACGTAGAGTATCCAGTCAGTTGTCATCAGACAGCAGACAAGGAAGAATCAGAAATGCATTAAAACAAAAAAATGCTTTAGTTATGTCTAAACTTATAAAGCATATCACAAAGTTCCATAAACCGAACCCAAGTAAAGAGCTTTCATTGAAAGATCATCAACACCTTTTTTGAGGCAAACAGAAACAAAGTGGCACTATTGCGCAAGTACATTCAAGGATGAACCGAGGGGTGACACTTATAAAAATTTCAAATTCTCATATAATTAAAATATTTTCTACGTACTTTTTATTGACGATATAATTTCACACCCATGAAATTTTGTCATTTTGCTCCCCTAGATTTCTAATGTAACTTATTAAGAATTCGCACCCCAACATAAAATCATGCATGAGTGCCTGAGTACATTCATATTCCTAAAAGCTTGTAAGCATTACAACTAGAAATCTCTATCTCCCCAAGGATTTTTAAAATGGGTTCGTACAATCCCAATCCGGGAAAAGTAGCCATCCAATTCAAATAAGACAGGCAATCCCATTAATATAGTTTACAATAAATTTTCCAAGTTTTAATTTCTTTGTTCCCAGTACGGATCCATTGTAAAATTGTTGTGGAATGGGAAACTAAGATCACATTTGAAGTAGCAGCAATAAAACAGTTTAAATTTAAGAGAAGATCATGTGTGATGTGAGCGATTGCAGACGGTAAAAAGAGAACAAACACAGAAAAATTGAAGCTTTTTTCACCCAAAAAAGAACACATTTGACTGGCGTTGACTATAACGAGAGAGAAGAGAGAAAAAGGGTGCACCTGAAATGTTCTGCTGAGGGATTCGTCGACTGCCATGATTAAGAAAGATCAGAATTTTTTTTCTGGGATCAGTTGAGTTTACCAATTTCAAAGAAAAAGAGCTAGAGAGAGGAGAGACCTGAATCCATCAATGCCTGCAACTCGAGGATGGCTTCCTGAGAAACGATTCCCATTCCAGAACACGGTGGTTGGTGGTGATGGTGGCGGTGGTGCTTTCGAGTTCGTTACTAAATTCTCGGCTATTGGTTTTCCTTTCCTTTTCCTGTGAGTACAAATTTGACAGTTTTGTATTTAAATGCTTTTTTTTAGAAAAATAAAACCAAATGGAAACGGAAGGGAAAGGAAAGAACTTTACAAGTAGACAATCAATTTTGAAAAGTAAAATGACTCTTCGTTCTCCAACGATCTCTAATAATTAGTTGGTGATGGTTCGATTTAGATTGGTTTTTAAAAATTAATCAAATCAAATTGGATTTCAGTTGGTTTGATTCATCATATTTGAATTTGTTTTAAAATAATAATTTTAGGTTGTTTTCTTTGGTCTATCTAATTAAATATAAGTAGAATTTGGCGGGGAATGATATATTTCTCTTAAGTGGTCTAAATTCGAACAACACAATATAATATATATATAAGTTTATATAAATTTATTATGTAATTAAATTGGAGTGCTCGAAAAAGAATTATAAATAAAAAACTAAATTAAATCAAATACATATAATAATAATCTAATCCGAACTAAATTGAATTTAATAAAACCGAACCAAAAAATTGATTTTTTTTTTAGTTTTGTCAGCTTTTTTTCTTAGCCCCAACTTAATAGTCGTGTCCCTTTCCTAATTATAGAAAGGGGAAGAAAGGGTAAAATGTCTCTGTCTCTTGTAATGTACAATTTAGTATAATAGAACAAGAATGGTGGTTAGAGATAGGGTAAAATTTTAATACACAGGCTGTGTAAAATTAATTTTACACAAGTCTGTGTATTTACACAATAAAAACTTAATTCCTAAATTTTTAATCCTAACCCTAAAAACTAAACCCTAAACCTTAAACCTTATACTCTAAATTATAAACACTAATATTAAATTCTAAACCCTACAACCTAAACCCCTAAACTAAAACCCTAAACTAAAACCCTAACCCCTAAAACTAAAAGACACGTGTAAACTTTATCAAAAGTTTTTTTCTTAAAGATATTCATTAGAACATAGACAAAAGTAAGGATTGGAGAAGAAAGATATATAGTTAGCTATAAAAGAAATAAGAGAAGATATTATATTTTTATAAATATAGTATATGATTTATTAGTTAATTAATTTATTCTAAAAAATAGTTGATTAATTTAAATAAGGTATTGTTAGATTTGTACGAAAGTTATTATAAATCGAGAGCTTAAGCGTCATAAAGGTACTTAAATTATATATATTTTAGCTTGGTGTCTAAACTTTGCTCTGGGTCAAATTAATGTCTAATGTTTAATCACGTTACTCAAATTAAATTTTTTTCGTCAACGATCGTAAAAAAATCCGTCATCAAGCTGGCATTTTTTAATTTTTAAATTACTTCAAAAATTTGAATCTCTTTAAAAATTTTAAAGTTTTAATTTCTTTCAATCAAACCCTCAAATCACATATTCTTCATCGTTCGGTATCCCCATAGGTCGGTGGTTTACTGTTTCTCGTCCAAGCGTCATGTACCTCGCGTTTTACATCTCCCACCCTCTAGACGTCAATCGGAACCAAATCGACATCTTTTCTCTTTATTGTTGGGTGTTCCTTGACAGTTTATTCGTCGATTTTTGAAGACATGATTATGGGATTTTCAAGTGTGGAGGTCCAGAGAATGGTGGTCAGTGGTGATAGGAGGAGGAATTTAGGAATTTGGGGCAAGGGTTAGTGTTTGGGATTTTTTTAAGAAATCAAATATTTTTGGGTTTATAATAAAATTAAAGATTGTTTTGTTTTTTAAAAAATAAAATTAACAGAAATAGGCCACGTGTCATGTTCTGATTAGAAAGCAAAAAAAATTTAACAGTCGTGACATAAAAACATGATTTGAGTAACAGAATGAAACGTTATGCATCAATTTGGCCTAGAACAAAGTTTAGGAATCAAACTGGAAAAAATGGTATAGTTTTGGCACCTTTTAACGATTAAGCCTATATCGAGATCAAACTCGAAAATTTAAAAAATCGATCCGAAAATTCAATCATATGAACCTAAAAAATTAGTTTTGGTACAATCTTTTTTAAAAAAATTATTCTGGTTTGATTACAGTTAATAAATTTGGGCAAAATCAGATAACTAAATCTATAATATTTTCAAATTTTATGCATTAGAATATATTGTACTCCACTAATTTTGATGCCCATGTGATTCTTTGAATACTTTTTGGTCATAAATTCAATTAGTATGAAACATGAACTCTCAGTTTTTGACTATTTAGTTGTTTTTATCATTTTACCCCAACTTAACCATTATTAAATTTGTCATATTATTGAATTTGATCTTTTTAATAAACGGAGCAAATAAACCACTAAATCAAACAAACCTAACCGAATATTCAAGATAATTATTCGATCGGTTATCCTATTTAGGTGGTACAACTTAGGATCGAAATTGAACAAACAGAATTTACTAGTTACGCTAAATAATTTGTGAATTGTTAATTAAACTTAGTTTTGCACACCTCTAAGTACCTTATAGGATCAATTATGAGAGTGACTCACAATCTAGCTTTATCTGTTCACGACATCATAATTTGAACTCTAAACGTTGTTTAAAGAGCATAATGCCTTATCCTAGTTAAGGGTATGCAAAACTCGACTTAAAAATACTGAATTATTTGACTCGACTTGATGCGAAAGTACTCAACTTGAATTTTTTTTAAATAAAGTTTGAATTATAAAATGAAAATTCAAACAACTCAAATTTTTTTAGTAATTAGTGGATTAGTTTTCAAGTTTGAGTTGAGTCTTTCAATTATGCTTTATATATATCACATATAAAAAACATGAAGAAATATATGTGTATTGTATATGGTTATAGAAAACTTTTAAATGGGAACTAATTCAATTATCGGTTGATTAATTTAAATCCAATATTATTAAATTTATGTAAAAATTCTGATAAATCGAGATCAAATTCAGAAATTTTAAAAGAAAAAAGTCGATCCAAAAATTCGATTATCTCAACCTAGAAATTCAGTTTTGGAACATTTAAAAAATATTTCGGTTTGATGATGGTTCATACTTTTGGGCAAAACCATATTACTAATCGGATTGGTTATCTATAATATTAGAATATCATTAAAATTGATCTCTTTAATAAACGAAGTAAAAAACCACTACTTGAAAAATCAAACTGAATATTCAGGTTAATCATTCGATTATTCGATTTAATTAGTATATTTTAGAATCAAAAATTGAATAAATTAAATTTACCGGTTAATCGAAATAATTCGCTAACGGTTAACTAAACTAAATTTTGCACAGCCCTAAAATACCTAAGAGGATCCATCATGAGAGTGACTCCCCAATCTAACTTCATCTATCACAATGTCATAATTTAAACCCTAAACGTTTTTTAAATAACATAACATCTTATCCTAATAGATCAATTAATAGTATTGTTGATAGTAAAAGTAGATGGTGATGAGTTTAGGTATTTCATCCCTATTGATTTGAACGAAGAGCTGCAGCAAGTAATCAACGAACTTAACAACAATTATACACGGACTATAGTTAGAGGGAAGATGAAGTCTTCCAAATGAACTCTGAAAACTCACATGTAAAAGTGTTGTAGTGGAAGAATTTAAATTTCAAAGGACCTTTTAGACAGATGTACGATACATAGAAATTTCTTGCCTCTTTTTTGGTGCCCCTATTTATGCTAAAAAATTGTTTAAGGTTAGTGTTTAAAGAATTATAAGTAAGATGTATTTTTTAGGCTTAGAGTTTATGGTTCAAAATTTAAAAATTAAGGTTATAATTTAAAATTTAATTTTTTAATATTAAAATATTGACAAAGCATCAAAAAAACGGCATAAAATTTTTGTCCCGATTAACTAATGCATTTCTCGCAAGATAAAACATTTTACTTTGCAAAGATTTCACAATACAGGAAGTGACGAGGGTTTTCTTCCAAATGAATCCTCATAAAGCTCTAGATATTGGCTCATTTCTTTCATCATACTTTTTGGCATACTAATAGTCCTACAGTTGTTGAGTGTTCTCTAATTTTATCTAGTTCGTATAGTTAATTGAGTAATCATTGTACTTATATAAAATAAATATTCAAATTATATATTTTTTAGGCTTAAACCAAAAATAAGCCTTCAAATTATATTTTTTTTATGCTTTAAGTACATAAATTATGGTTTGAGCAAAACAATTTCCTAAACTATCATTCTGTTATTATTTTAGATCCAACTGTTAACCCGTTAAAAAATTCCATACATTTTATAAACACCCACAAAAAACTCCACACTGCAGAAAAGAGGAAGCAGCATAATGTACCTTCCAAAAGAATTTAGCCAACAATGCCTTTGTTTATTTTGTCATTTGTACAGCATTATCTAAGAAATTACCAAAGGAAAGCAGTGAAATTTCAAAGTTAACTCCAAGTAGGAATACGCCAACCACATGAAGATTTTAATTTTATGACTGTGTTTTGTCAATTATTTTGGACAATCTAATAGAAACTGAAATTATGCTTTTTTGGTTCAATCAGTAGCAGGGTTTTTGTGAGTGTTTATAAAATGTATGGAGTTGTACCATTTATCTTCTCTGAACCATTTTTTCTGTACTTAAATTAATACAATTACCAGATGATTTATTTGGGGTTTTAGGGTTTTTAGTACTTCAAAATCGATTTGAAGTTTTAGAATTTTTTTAAGTAGATTACGAGTGAAAATCGTTTTAAGTTCTAAGAACCCAAATCGATTATGGATGAAATTGGAAAAATAAAGAAAAGATTTAGATTTCATTAATGTCTTCAAAAAAGAAATTCATCGATGGAGAAAAACAGGTTTTAAAGGAGGTTTGCGATAGTTTATTACCTTTCTTACTTGATTGTACTTTAATTTTTAATGTAATTATTTTAAAATTTTAAATTAAATTTTGTCTCAATTATTTCAAATGATGTGTCATTGTATTATTGTTTAAAGAGTATTTTTTAACGGGGTTAACAGTTGGATCTAAAATAATAACAAAATAATAGTTTAGGGGCTAGTTTTGCCCAAATCAAAGTTTAGGTATTTAAAACATAAAAAAGACATAGTTTGAGGGCTTTTTTGGTTTAAACCATTTTTTATTTAATAAATGTGGCAAAAAAAAATTAAATTCACAAAAGAGTTAATAAGACAATAACTAAAACTTTAGGCAACTAGTTTGACAAAAAAAAATTAGGCACTTATTTAGACCAAAATAAAAATTTTAAGCACCTATTTTATCTAAAAGACAATTAGGCACCTAAATGAAAAATGAGATACTTTGGACACTTATTTTATATTTAATCATTTTTATTTAGCAAACAATATATTATCCAACCATTAATTTCAATAAATATCAAACGGTTTTTATATAAAAATATTTAATATACAGTTTGTGTAAACTACAAGTCTGTCAAATCCGACATTAATAAAAAACCGAAGGAAAAACGACCAAATAAACGATAAAAAAATGTGCCAACAAATAGAGAAAAACGTACCAAAAAATAGAGTAAAGCGTTTTACAATAATAAAATTATTTATTTAAAACTAAAAAACACAAAAAATAAAACAAACGATGATAATATAAAAGCAAAGAAAATAATAAATCTCGGCGGTCGATAATCAATACCAAAATTAATGTAACCATAGTAAATAAAAAACAATAAAAAAACAAAAGAATAAGACGAGATAAAACTGTACTATGCGGCCAGGGTCCTTTAATAGATTCATTTTTAATTCTTAAAATTATTATAAAAACACTTATCAAAATTCTACATATGCAGTACTTAATTTTAAGTAGCATCCAAGCACATTTTATTATAAAATTAAATAAGTACTTAAATTTTTAGTTTATCGAACAACAACTCAATCAATTTTAGGTAATGTACTTTTAAAATTTTGAAAGCTAATTCTTAGCCAATACGATACACGAACAAAATTTTAGGGGCTAAAATGATTAAATTAAAGAATATGAATTAAATTAACAACATAGGTTTAGTATAGGGCTAATAGTAGAATTTGGTTATGATAAAAAAATCAAATTTTAAAACAGATAAAATATATTTCAAATTTTTGTACTCTTTGTACATTTAGAATTTAGCTCCTATACTTCTTTTATATTTGAAAGTTCAGATCTAATTGTTAAGATTGTTAAAAAATTTATGTTAAGATCTTTTAAAATAGGGATAAGTACTAAAATGATAACTAAATTTTATTAAAAAAATAAAACAGTAATTAAACTTTTAAATGAACAATTAAATTTTATTTTTTATAACAAAATAATAATTAAGATATTAAACCCGTTAACCCCTTGACGGCAAGCTAATTGTACCTTAATGGCAATTAAATCTATGGCAGTGCTTGAGCAGGTCAAGCAAATGGCGGCAGGGGATACCGAAACTGATGTCAAGAAAATTCTGCAGACAAAGGTAGGTGAAAAGTCTCCCCCGAGTCGAAGGCGAAGACACCGTCACCGTTCATTTCCAGGTCCCCAGGCCAATGATGTTTGTAGTGAATCGCAACAGCAGTTTTCTAATGTATATCATTTCAAATTAGAACAGCAGTTTTCTTTGGTAACATCATCTTTGAACTGTTCGTAAGCAATGAGGTTCCGGATAATTCCTTCTGTGTCGTGGTCGACTATCAAGGTCGGAATAAACAGTGTTCCGTGTTCGAACCTGATGTCAAACAAGCAGTTTCTCACGCCTTGCCGGAACTGATTCCTCGCTCTGACAGCTCCGTCGCCGAACTTATGAAATCACATTCTCCTTCCCTAACTATCGTACGCCTAGATCCTTCCCAATTTCTTCAGCTGCTGTTTTAATTTGAAATGATACATTAGAAAACTGCTGTTGCGATCCATTACAAACATCATGAGAACCTGGAAATGAACGGCGACGGTGTCGTGGCCTTCGACTCGGGGAGACTTCACCTAGCTTTGCCTGCAGAATCTTCTTGACATCAGTTTTGGTATCCCCTCCCGCCATTTGCTTAACCTGCTCAAGCACTACCATAGATTTAATTGCTATTAAGGGGAAAGGGGGATGAGGCGGAAAAAGGTGGGGATGTGGCAGACACAATCAACTTGCGTTAAGAGTTTGACGAGGTTTAATATCTCGGTTATTATTTTATTATAAAATACAACGTTTAATTATTATTTTATAATATTTAAAAGTTTAATTATTGTTTTATTTTTTTAATATGATTATCATTTTATTATTTTATCCTTTAAATAAAAAATACTATTTTGGAATTCATGTAACAAAAAAACGACATTGTAATGGACATGACTTTAACAACATAATTTTCGGAATTGAATTTTTTAATCCAAAACAAAAGATTAAATTTCTGAAAATAAAAGCAGAGACGTTGAATTCTAAATGTATAAAGAATACAGGGACATGGAGCATATTTTAGCCTTTTGAAAAGCATATATATCCACTATCGATGATTATAATAAAAGGACTGAAAGAAGCATTTGACCATAATTAACAATTTATAATTTGCTCACTCGAGATATGTGGTCAAAAAAGTCAATACTGGAACGCGCAACCGCAGTGGGGAAGGCAAAAAATGCAGACGCAACGGCAAACCGGGAATTTGAAATGTATCAGAAACAAAAGCTGCCAACGTTGAAAACTGAAAGGCCCTGCCTTTTCTTTCCATCGACTCAACTCCTCCTTGCTTCGAAAAATCAAAACTTTTTCTCCAAATTTTATCTTAGTTTATATATATACGTGTATCTGTAGTTGCTGTTTTTGATCTTATCATCTTCTTCAATTTTGAAACTTTATATTGCTTGAGCTATTAATTCAGCAAATAATTCTGGGAACTGCTTTAGTTCTTCATATATATATATTGATTGGTTCATTTAGTTGGGCTTCTGTTTCTTTCTTTCTTCCAGAAATTGAAGAAATATTACCCGACATTGTTCTTCCTTGAGTCTTCTTTGTTTTTAGCAATCACAGAGAAACAGCGTTGATTGCTTGTCGGTGGGTGGGTTCTTTATAAAATTTAAAACTTTCGATCAAGGCCAAAGTTTGATTGGATTGAGGGAATCTAGATGAGGGGAAAAAATCCCCAAAATGAAGCTAATTGTGGGTGTAATTGAAGCAAGGAACATTCCGGCCATGGATATAAACGGGCTCGGTGATCCCTACGTCAAGCTTCAGCTGGGAAAACAGAGGTACAAAACCAAAGTGGTGAAGAAGACATTGAATCCAAACTGGGGCGAGGAATTCAGTTTCAAGGTGGAGGATTTGAATGAGGAGCTGATCATCTCTGTGTTGGACGAGGATAAGTACTTAAAATATGATTTTGTTGGTCAGCTTAAAGTCCCCGTTTCCCAGGTTTTTGATGCTCATAACAAATCTCTGGGCACTGCTTGTGCTTGGTATGCTCTCCACCCTAGGAATAAGAAGTTGAAGAACAAGGAGTGCGGTATGTTTATTTTTGGTTTCTGTTATTTGCATCTTTCATTTCTCAGCATCTGCAAAACCTTTATATGTATGTATGTATATGAGAATCATTGTACCAAGATTCCAGCACTAAAATACATGTTTCAACTGGTAGGGGTTAATAGTTAATACTGATTGCAAGAATCTTTCTCTATGTACTTTTGTTTCTACCTTGGCTGTAGGTGAAATACTTCTGAATATCTATTTTTCGCAAAGCAATTCGTTCTTGGACTTGGAATGTAACGGTGATCATGCATCGATGTTGAGGAAGAAAGGAGACATGGCTACTAATGATCTTTCTAGGTCTTTTAGTGGTTCATCAAACACCTCTTCTCCGCCGATGCAAGATGATAATGTGTCTTCCAAGGAAAAGAAATCGTCTGCACAGAAATCCTTAGCTGGTTTAATCACTCAAATGTTTAATAGAAGTTCTGACACTGCTCCTACTACCTCCACTAGGGGTACTGATTTGACGGAGATACCCGAAATTTCAAGAGCTGATATTGTTGATAGCAAGTCTGATGATCAGTCATCTTCTTTTGAGGAAGAGATGGAAGCGTTGTGCTCTAGAGATCAGGGAAGTGAAATTCCGAGTAATTTACCTGGAGTAGTGCTTCTAGACCAAATATATATTGTTGCACCGAAAGAACTCAACTCTCTGCTTTTCTTGCCCGATTCAAGTTTTCCTAGGTCAGTAGCAGAGTTGCAGGGATCTACTGATCCACAATTTGGGCCTTGGAAATTTGAGAATGGCGGTGAGAGCTTGAAAAGAATTTATTCTTACATCAGGGCTCCAACCAAATTAATTAAGGCTGTGAAAGCCACTGAAGAGCACACGTATATAAAAGCTGATGGGAAGACTTTTGCTGTTTTAGCAGTCGTGAGCACTCCTGATGTTATGCACGGGAGCACTGTTGCGCGTAATAAGTGCTACGCAAATGTGCAAGTATACACGTCGCAAGTTATAGTATAAAAGATATCGTCTCCACAGGGATTGGTGCCACTTCAAGAATCTAGTCTCTTGCACTGTAAAAAGTAAAAACACAAGTAAAGGATTATAGAAGTTTTAACTAATAACTAATCTAGAAAGCAATTAAGTAAAAGAAAAGATGAATTCAATTGAGAGAGATAGGCTAGGTTATCGTGAGTTGAGGTGTGATAGCCGATTGGATTGTCTTGGTAAAAGAGTGCACGGGCAACTCAGTTGCCGTGGCAACTTGCACGACGGGGTTGCCTTGGCAACTAATTGATGGTTGCTTGGGCGACTAGTTGGGCAACTACTTGGGCGACTGGGCAGCAACTTCAAGGTTCGGCGGAGCGTTCTTCAATGGTTTCTTCTTATCCCTAAGTCGAAACTCTAGCTATTTGTGCATGCCTTGATAATACATCCCTGCGTGAATCAAGGGTGAACAACAACCAATCTTGCGCTCCTCTTAGCCGTTGAAATCCTTAACTTATTCCTAAGCCGGATTAATCTTCACCATCATTGGATTGAATAAAGATCATATTCATTCGTTTCTTGAATCTAACTCTCCCGATATTAGATAAATGGATGAAATCACGAGATCCTCTCCCAATTCACTCGCAAACAATAATAAGAATCAAGAATGAATAAACCTTGAAAGTGCAAACTCTTATTACCTAAACAAAAACCAATAGTTTCTCACAACCACAAAACACAATAACCATAGCCAAGTAAATTTAGTTCATGGCTAGGTTCCAAAGAAACACAAGATAATTAATCCCTAGCATGAACCCAATCGAACAAAGATGAAGGAAGAGGCTTGTCGAAATCCTCCTTGCCCTTGATGCTTGTCGAAAATTCTCTCCTCTTGCCCTACTTGGACTTGCCGAAATTTCCCTCTTGCTCTCCCTCTTGATCTTGTCGAAATCTCCTTGGTATTTATAGGGCTAAGCCAAAGTCCTTCTTTGAGGAGGAGTTTGAGTTGGAATTAAATTATCTTTAAAGAATATAATTCTTTATTATAATTTTATTCCTATTAGAACTTCTCTTATCCTCTTGGAATTTAATTCTTCTTTAATCTCTGCATGGCAATCAAATTCCTTTGGGCTTGGGCCTTGCTCCATGTCATCTTGGGCTTGTAAAGTCATGAATTTCGACATCCATATTGCTTTTAGTCTTTGTCGACAAATGCCATGGCAACTGGCTCGGCGTCTCCTTCATGCACTGCCCTGGCAACTAGCTCGGCATTGCTTTGGCAAGTGATCCTGCACATACACACACAAAAACACACCAAAGCAGCATCTATTTCCACAAAAATCACCAAGTCATGTAATCAAGTTCAACGTTTAAAGGAAACATGGATTAATGCATGAATGGCTAACTATGCGACTAATATGAGCCTAAGTCTAACAATAATATGAGTAAAAATGGTAAGAAAAATAGTACTTTTGAACACTTATCACACCCCCAAACTCGAACTATTGCTTGTCCTCAAGCAATGCAAACTCATAATTACCTGCCAAGACTTAAAATTTTCACAAACTTAGCTTTGAGCTTGATTTCAATTCTCTGAACCGGGGCACAAAGTATGATTGGCTTTTTATTTTTCGGAAAACTGAGGAGTTACTCAGAATCAAACTATAATGCTTGTGCGTGTGTGCGAGTTGATTTTTCAGATTCTATGCAAACAATAGGTTTTCAAATTACTTCTTTGGGTTCTTTTTAACATGTTTTAACTAGAGCCAATTTCGGCACCTCTAGTGTTTTATTTTTAGTTTTCTTAAGTTAATTTAATCGACTAGAGCCGGTTTGAGGCACCTCTAGTAAAAAAACAAATTTTAACGCCTCCTAGAGCCAGTTTCGGGCACCTCTAGTGATCAATTTTTAGCACATGCTAGAGCCAATTTCGGGCACCTCTAGCATTCATCCAATTTTTATTCTAATACCCCAATTAGTTAATTATCAACCTAAGTTTACTAGAACTCCTTAAATCAATCAAACCACAACAGTGTTTCATCAAATTTAGCATCATAGTAAAATTCTAAGTTTTTCATGGTTATCCTAGAATAAAAATTCTATCAATTAAGTGCATTGGTAAAGTCATCATTGAATATTCATCAAATCTAAGCAATTCTTGTTCCAATTAAAGGCATGGCAAGCAATTTATGTATCCTAAATGTAATGCTTAAGATTAATGTAACTAAACATGGTAATTACTAGTAACAATCCCCCCCAAACTCGAGTGAGGCATTGTCCTCAATGCATGCATAAAAATAACGAAAAATAAAAATAAAAATAAAATGCATACGAGGACTTACTCCGAGAGTTCGTCATCGTAGATGATTAGTTTCCTTCTAGTTGGCGTCTTGATTTTCTTGCTTGAATGCAATGGTTGTTTTCTTGTTGCCGGGATGTCTTCAGCTTTGGTTGCCGTGGCATCTTCAGGGTTGGTTGCCGTGGCATCAGCTTGTGCATGCATGAAGTAAGTTGCCGCGGCATCTTCTTCATTGGTTGCCGAGGCAAGGATCTTGGCAGTAAATTTCCTTAGCATAGTAGTTGTGAGTCTTGTTGTGAAAAAGAAAATAAAGAAAACCTGAAAACTAAAGATAATGAAGAAAAAATAAAATATCTCCTAAAAATAAAAATAAAAATAAAAATAAAAAGGAAATACTGAGAGGAGAGCATGCTCATGCATCTCCTAAGTTGACCACTTCCTTGTTACGTTCCACATGGGCACCATTGTAGTGCTTTAATCTTTGTCCATTAACTTTGAATTCATGGTTGTCAGAGATGGACTTGATTATCACAAAGACCATGGGAGAATGGTTTGACGACTTCAAATGGTCCCGACCATCTTGATTTCAGCTTTCCCGGGAAAAGTTTTAGCCGAGAATTGAATAGGAGAACTAGTTGCCCTGGCGTGAATTGCCGTGGCAATAGGTTCTTGTCGTGCCATCGTTTTGTTTTCTCCTTGTAGATTCGTGCATTGTTATAGGCGAGTGCACGAAATTCTTCTATCTCATTGAGATCCATCAAGCGCTTTTGTCCGCACTTTCCCAATCCATATTCACGGTCTTGATTGCCCAAGACGCCTTGTGCTCGATTTCCACCGGTAGATGACATGTTTTACCATAGACAAGCTGGAAGGGGACATACCTAATGGTGTTTTGAATGCAAAGTGCGATATGCCCAAAGTCGTCATCTAGTCTTAATGACCAATCCTTCCTTGAGGGATTTACAACTTTCTCGAGTATTCCCTTCAACTCCCGGTTGGAAATTTCGCTTGCCCGTTGGTTTGTGGGTGATATGCCGTGGCGATCTTGTGTGATATGCCGGCGTTGCAACATCTTGGCAATTAGTCCATTGTCAAAATGCTTGCCCCGTCGCTGATAATTGCTCTCGGCATCCCAAACCGTAAATATGTTTTTCTCGAGAATCGTTGCACGTCTTGGAATCGCTGTTGGGAACTCGCAGCGCCTCTACCCATTTAGACACATAGTCGACGGCGAGTAAGATGTAGAGGTTGCGAATGAAGATGGGAAAGGTCCCATAAAATCGATCCCCATACATCGAACAGTTCCACCTCGATGATGTTCGGAGTGGCATCTCATGTCGTCTAGAGATATTGCCCGTCCTCCGCAACGATCACATTGCTTGTAAAAGTCCTGGGCATCTTTGTACAATGTTGGCCAATACAAACCGGATTGCAAGACTTTGGCCATGATGCGAGTTCCTCCAAAATGTCCTCCATAGGGTGAAGAATGGCATTGCCGAGTACATTATGTTGCTCTTCTTCGAGGACACATCGGCGTATAACCTGATCTGCACATTGTTTAAACAAAAGAGGCTCGTCCCAAAAGTAATGCTTAGCATCATGGCGGAACCGCTTCTTCCCTTGGTGAGTAATGCCATACGGAAAAATACCACAAACAAGGAAGTTAACTAAATCTGCGTACCAGGGTATTGCCGAGGCATGTGCTGCCGTAGTGTCTGCTCCCAAAATTGCCGAGGCGTGTGCGTCAAAGACTGCTGCGGCGTCGAGAGTTGCCGAGGCGTGTGCATCCATGGTTGCCGAGGCGTTGAGGGTTGCCGAGGTAATTAGAATTTGTTCATCCGGGAATGCATCGCATATCTCTAGATCCGCGTCTTTCTCCCTATTGCGTTCCAGACGTGATAAGTGATCGGCCACTTGATTTTCTGTTCCTTTTCTGTCCTTAATTTCAATATCAAATTCTTGTAAAAGTAATATCCAACAAATCAAACGAGGTTTAGCATCCTTTTTAGCAAATAAGTATTTGATTGCCGAATGGTCCGTATGAACAATTACCTTTGTACCAATTAAATAGGATCGGAACTTGTCAAATGCGAAAACTACAGCTAGTAACTCTTTCTCTGTTGTTGTGTAATTCACTTGAGCATCATTAAGAGTTTTACTAGCGTAGTATATCACATGGAAGGTCTTACCTGTGCGTTGGCCTAGGACTGCTCCTACCGCGAAATCACTTGCATCACACATGAGCTCAAAAGGTAGCGTCAATCTGGTGGAACGACAATGGGTGCCGAGGCAAGCTTTTCTCTTTAGGGTTTTGAATGCTTGAGTGCAAGAATCATCAAACTCAAGACTTTATCCTGTTCAAGCAGATTACACAAAGGTTTAGTGATTTTAGAAAAATTATGAATGAACCTTCAGAAAAAACCTCGCATGTCCGAGAAAACTTCAATTCCTTTAACCAAATTTGGTGGGGTAATCTCTCGATCACGTCCACCTTGGCTTTGTCTACTTCAATTCCTTGGATGAAATCTTGTGGCCGAGCACTATTCCTTCATCTACCATAAAGTGGCATTTCTCCCAATTGAGGACTAAATCTGCTTCTTCGCATCTTGCCAACACCTCTCTAAATTGCCGAGACAGCCGTCGAAGTCATTACCAAAAACCGAAAAATCATCCATGAAGATCTCAAGGAAGTCTTCGACCATGTCTGAAAAAAGAGCGCCATCATGCATCTTTGGAAGGTTGCCGGGCGTTACACAATCCGAACGGCATCCTTCGGAAAGCATAAGTACCGTAGGAGCATGTGAAGGTTGTCTTTTCTTGATCTTACGGTGCTATGGCAATCTGATTGTAACCTGAATAACCATCAAGAAAACAAGAAAAGGGTTTACCCGCAAGACGGTCAAGCATTTGATCAATAAAGGGTAATGGGAAGTGATCTTTCCTAGTGGCTTTGTTTAGCTTTCGATAGTCCATACAAACCCTCCAACCGGTCACAGTCCTGGTTGGGATAAGTTCATTATTTTCATTGCTTACCACTTTATTATACCTCCCTTTTTCGGTACACATTGTACCGGACTTACCCACGCACTATCGGAGATAGGGTATATAATGCCGGCGTCAAGCCACTTGATGATTTCTTTCATTACAACCCCTTTTATGGCATGATTCAGTCTCCTCCGGGCCTCAATTGAAGGTTTGTGATCATCTTCCAACAAGATCTTGTGCATGCACACCGCCGGCTAATTCCCTTCAAGTCGGCAATTGTCCACCCTATTGCCTTTTTATGTAGCTTCAACATGTTGATCAGCTTCTTTTCTGCTCAGTCAGTAACTTAGAAGAAATAATTACAGGTAATGTATTATCGGTCCCTAAGTATAAATATTTCATTGCTCGCAATTGTTTCAACTCAAGAATTGGTGAATTTTCGATAGAGGGTTTTTCGATCTTACCTTCCTTACCCGAGTAGTCCAAAGGTTCAAAGTATGTACCGGTCGATTGATTGAGCCAATTTGCCTCTTCTCGTTGTTCCTCATCGACCGGTTCTTCATACTCCTCATGTTCCTCGTGTTCGGCAATGTGTAGTTGCTTGAGGCAACTAAATCCTTCATCGGTTAAACTCTGCCGTGGCATGAAGTAGTTGGCATTCTTCTGGATCATCTGCATGAAGTAGTTTTACCTGCTGGTCATTCACCCTCATTGTGAGTTCTCCTTTTCAACATCAATCAAAGTTCTCCCCGCCGCTAGGAATGGTCTCCGAGAATGATAGGTGCATGCTCATCCGCTTTCACAATCCAAAATAATAAAGTCAGCGGGAAAAATGAATTTATCAACTTTTACCAAGATGTCCTCGATTTTTCCCTCTAGATGCACATAGGATCTGGCTTGGCTAGCTAGCAAGATAATCATTGTAGGTCTTGCCTTCCTGATTCCTAGTTTCGAAAAAACCGATTTAGGCATCAAGTTTATGCTAGCCCCTAGGTCGCATAGTGCTTTCTCGACATAGTGATTTCCAATAGAACAGGTATTGTGAAACTTCCGGGATCCTTCAACTTGGGCGGCATGCGATTGTGCAACATTGCCATGCATCCTTCTTCTTGATGTAATCGTTTCAAACTCTCTTAGCCTTGTTCTTTTGGACACAATGTCTTTAAGGAACTTGGCATAGTTTGGCATTTGTTCAATTGCTTCCACCAATGGCAAGTTGATGTGGACTTGCTTTAGGATATCAAGAAACTTCTTGAATTGGTATTCTTGCTTTTGTCGCTTCAACCTTTGTGGGAATGGTGGTGGAAGTCGGATATCTTCGATCTTTTCATTGGTTTGAAACCTGATTGACGGCATTACATGGACATCTGGAGTTGCCGATGTGTTACCAACTGGGGTTGCCGAGGCGTGCTTATTGCAAGTTGCCGAGGCGTCATCGGTTGCCGAGGCATGCTTATTGCCGGTTGCCGCAGCAATTCCTGGTTCAGCATCTGAGACTTTGCCGCTAGGTTCGTCTTGATCTTTTTGTGGAGTTTTGTTTGACGAGCGGGTTTGAACCTCTCTAAGTTGTTGGCCACTTCTGGTGGTGATTGCCTTACATTGCTCATGGCCAGTTCCTCTTGCGACTTCAGTATCGCTAGGTAAACCTCCTTGTGGTCTAGTGTTCAGATTTTGAGCAAATTGTCCGACTTGATTTTCCAATGATTTGATTGCCGCCTCTTGGTTTTGCAATCTCATCTCGGTCCTGTTAATAAAAGCATCAGTTCTTTTTATGAAATTACTATTCTCAACCATATAAGATTCAGTTTTCATCATAAAAGCATTTAGAGAATTTTCCAAAGAACTAGATGTCGCTTCGGTTGTTGCCGCGGCATCTGTGGCATATTCTGCTGAATCCCGATGCTTGTGCATTCTGATTGTTCGGTTTAGAGCATTGTTGGGATTACTCCATGAAAAATTCGGTGCTTCTTCCAAGCTGGATTGTATGTATTGGACATCATGTTGTTGCCCCGATTGTAATTCCCCACATAGAAGCCGGATTCGGATTCTGCATACATTCGAAGAATTATGGTTATCACCACATAACTCACAAAAAGAATCCATTACCTTGACTTCATGTGTGTTGTTTGGTTTTTGCATGTTCCGACCATCTTGGTTAAAGCGGCCAATTGTGCGAAATTGAATCGATGATCCTAGTTCATGTATTGTGGCTTAGCGCCTAACTCCTCCTCTTCTAGTAGATGGGAATTGATAGTCATTCTTGGCCAGCTGTTTAAATTTTGCATTGCTTCCTCCGCGACTTATCTAAGAGTATGCCGTTTGCCGAGGCGTCTAGCATCATCCTTGTTGGTGTATTCACGGCGTTGTAAAACATTGTTACTTGAGTCCACACCGAAATCCGTGTAAAGGGCATTTGTGTAGAAGTTCTCTATATCGCTCCCAAGCCTCGTACATGGATTCATCATCCGCCTGCCGAAAAGAAGTAATGTCGTTCTGAAGCTTATCACCAAATTTGTAGGATTAAATCTAGCAAGGAAATCACGACAAAGATCAGTCCAAGATGCTATTGATCCGGCAGAATGCTATTCAGCCATGCTTTCGCCCTATCCCTCGGTGAATAGGGAATAATCTTGATCGTAGGACATCGGGGTGACTCGTGTATCTTGAACGAGTTGCAAATCTCGAGGAAAGATTTCAGATGTTGCCGTGCATCTTCAGATTCTTTGAGGCGCCAAATTGACCAATTGTGTTGATCATATTAAACATTACCGGTTTCAACTCAAAGTGGTCGGCTTCAATTTCAGTGCGACAACTCCGGGTTAAGTCCTTCAAGATCTTCTTCAAGATAGTCTCGAATAGTTCTTTTTCGTGCAAGAATCACTCCTCCTCCCGCTCGAACATCTTGATTCATATTGCCGTCTTGATTTGCCATTGTTTCTCTTATCCTTCGTCTAAGTCTTTGTAAGGTTCGTTCGATTTACGGATCAAAGGGATATTCTCGTGAAGTCGGTCTCGCCTGGTCATATACCAATGCAAAACCAAAGTTTGTTAGCCCTTTGGATTTTAAACAAGAAAAAAAAAAAGAAAGTGCAAGAAAGTAAAAACAAAGTCGCTATTGCCAATCCCGCAACGGCGCCAAAAACTTGTTGCGGCGTAATAAGTGCTACGCAAATGTGCAAGTATACACGCCGCAAGTTATAGTATAAAAGATATCGTCTCCACAGGGATTGGTGCCACTTCAAGAATCTAGTCTCTTGCAATCGTAAAAAGTAAAAACACAAGTAAAGGATTATAGAAGTTTTAACTAATAACTAATCTAGAAAGCAATTAAGTAAAAGAAAAGATGAATTCAATTGAGAGAGATAGGCTAGGTTATCGTGAGTTGAGGTGTGATAGCCGATTGGATTGTCTTGGTAAAAGAGTGCACGGGCAACTCAGTTGCCGTGGCAACTTGCACGATGGGGTTGCCTTGGCAACTAATTGATGGTTGCTTGGGCGACTAGTTGGGCAACTACTTGGGCGACTGGGCAGCAACTTCAAGGTTCGGCGGAGCGTTCTTCAATGGTTTCTTCTTATCCCTAAGTCGAAACTCTAGCTATTTGTGCATGCCTTGATAATACATCCCTGCGTGAATCAATGGTGAACAACAACCAATCTTGCGCTCCTCTTAGCCGTTGAAATCCTTAACTTATTCCTAAGCCGGATTAATCTTCACCATCATTGGATTGAATAAAGATCATATTCATTCGTTTCTTGAATCTAACTCTCCCGATATTAGATAAATGGATGAAATCACGAGATCCTCTCCCAATTCACTCGCAAACAATAATAAGAATCAAGAATGAATAAACCTTGAAAGTGCAAACTCTTATTACCTAAACAAAAACCAATAGTTTCTCACAACCACAAAACACAATAACCATAGCCAAGTAAATTTAGTTCATGGCTAGGTTCCAAAGAAACACAAGATAATTAATCCCTAGCATGAACCCAATCGAACAAAGATGAAGGAAGAGGCTTGTCGAAATCCTCCTTGCCCTTGATGCTTGTCGAAAATTCTCTCCTCTTGCCCTACTTGGACTTGCCGAAATTTCCCTCTTGCTCCTCCCTCTTGATCTTGTCGAAATCTCCTTGGTATTTATAGAGCTAGGCCAAAGTCCTTCTTTGAGGAGGAGTTTGAGTTGGAATTAAATTATCTTTAAAGAATATAATTCTTTATTATAATTTTATTCCTATTAGAACTTCTCTTATCCTCTTGGAATTTAATTCTTCTTTAATCTCTGCATGGCAATCAAATTCCTTTGGGCTTGGGCCTTGCTCCATGTCATCTTGGGCTTGTAAAGTCATGAATTTCGACATCCATATTGCTTTTAGTCTTTGTCGACAAATGCCATGGCAACTGGCTCGGCGTCTCCTTCATGCACTGCCCTGGCAACTAGCTCGGCATTGCTTTGGCAAGTGATCCTGCACATACACACACAAAAACACACCAAAGCAGCATCTATTTCCACAAAAATCACCAAGTTATGTAATCAAGTTCAACGTTTGAAGGAAACATGGATTAATGCATGAATGGCTAACTATGCGACTAATATGAGCCTAAGTCTAACAATAATATGAGTAAAAAGGGTAAGAAAAATAGTACTTTTGAACACTTATCAAGCACCTTCCGAACTGAAGTGCTGTATTGCATTACTCCTGGGCCTGAGCTTCCATCTGGAGAACAATGCGCGCACTTGGTGATTTCATGATGAAAAGTATGATAGAAAATGGAACCCGGCAGGGTCTAAGGGACAGCTTTGAGCATTTCACTACTCTACTAGAGCAGACTATTAAGCCAGTTGATCCAAAGGATATCGGGTTGAACAAAGAACAGCTTTTGGGATCATTGCAAGCTGAACCCCAGTCAGATTTGAAGTTGGCAGTCCAGCACTTTGCTAATTTTAACATGGCTTCCACATTTTTGATGAGCTTATATGTAATAGTCTAGCTGGACTATTACATATAAGCTCATCAAAACTATGGAATCTAATCAAAACTGTGGAAGCTGAACAAAGAACAGCTTGACTTGCCTGATTCAATTTATTGTGGGCGCTATTTTTGTAACACCCTTAACGTATACTCGTAAATCGAATATACATTAAAAATGTCACGGAGTCGTCTAAAGAAATCTCGACTTATAAATTTATCTGTACAAGTATTTACAAATTTTAGTTTGTAAATCTAACCCTTTGTCGGTTTTCTTGAAAACACAACCTATGTGCAGTTAGCTAGTTTCAACCCTGAACTAATTATTTTAAAATATATTTGGCAATTATTAAAAACAATAGTTCAATTCAGGGTGAAAACTAGATTCGCTATCTAGGCCCTTTCTTGACTTTAAAATCTTTACGCGATTACCGATTATTCTTATTAGCAAAATAATTATCCTTTCTACCTTAGCTTTATTCTGTTACAATGCTAATGCCTTATTTTGCTTTATCCATATACGATTCATCATCAAAACTGATTGCTTATCTATCATTTAGTCTAATTTAATGCATCATACTCTACTAACAATTAAATAATTACATGCCCACTAGAGATTATCATAAGCTAGAATATCTTACTGATGTTTTGCAGATTGAAGCTTGATCAGCATGCTCGACTCCTCTTCAAATCCTCCATCTTAATTTATGTGTGAAACAAACACACGCTAAGTACGAACTTAGTGAGGCAAAACTTATAAATCAAAGTAAAGCACTTTAATTTTAATAAAAATTACATAATAAATAAAATACTGAATATAACATATAAAAATTTAAAATCGTATAGAATGACTTATCGAAGTCGTTCCTCTGTCATGTAACCTGTAAAAATCAACATATCATATATTCATATATATATACAATACAAGTTATATCAATACAATCCATTGTACTTTCAATTTCAATGTAGCCCAATGTACTATGGATGAGAATACATGGTATGCGAGTCAATGATGAGTATGCACATGTGCTGACATTAACCAATTTGTTGTGGCATAATAAAACAATATATCAATGTCAATGTATCAATGTAAACACTACCGTAACTTAACGGCATCAATAATAACGATAGGTCATAGTTGTAGAACACAACTCACTGTATCATCGCCGTAACTTAACAACAGTATTAACCGATAAGTCATAGCTGTAAAATACAGCTCACTATATCATTACTGTAATTTGACAGTAATATTATATCGATATACTCCACCTCTTTGGCATGCCAATATACCAAGACTCTCAATAATCATACAATGAGCTTTTTGAACAATTCACTATTATGAACCTTTTATTCATTTCGATAATATCAATGGATCAAAATCAATAATTTTAACATATAGAAATATGCATAGGGCAGTTCATACCCGAAATCATTCACAAAACCATTCAAAACCATTTAATGTAAATCAAATCCTTTTCTTTCAACATTTGAGGTTGACTTATCACAGTCTTCCTCGTATCATAATTAAAATAAATAAGATTGCACTCACCTGGGCCATGTAATAGTATGCCTCACTAAATTCTACTCGATCTTTTCCTTTATAGTATCTTGAATCCTCTTTGATTAGTATTCGGCTTCATTAACCACATAAATATAAATATCATTTGTTAGATTCAAATCTAACAATATTCTAAATATGCTATCAAATTTAATTATTCGAATATGTAAAATTTCCAAAACTTTTTCTTCCTTCCTTAGACTATCCAAAAATTCATTTTGGTCCCCAATTGACCACTTTGAACTTCAAATAATTCTTCCAAGCTTGCTAACTACCATTAGATACCAAATGTCTCAATTTCCATTTTCTGGCAGCTTGCACTACCTTCAAAGATTTATTTCTATAAAATAATCTAAAATTCAGAATTCAATTCCGTTTGTTCTGAAAGAAACTAGATTCAATAAGATTTTCACCCATATAAATTAATAGCCCAAACTCAACTTGTACGATTTATGGTGAATTTTCAAAGTCAATTTTCAGTGCTGATTTCGGAACAGACTGCCATACTATTTTTTGACCTTTCACCACTTAAAAATTCATATCTTTTTACTCAGAACTCGAAATCAGTTTCCGTTTGTTGGAGGCGAAACTAGACGAACAAATCTTTACATCGGTACAAAATTCACCATCTAACCATTTTTGTAGAATTTATGGTGAATTTTCAAACTTACTGCCAAATCTAGTTTTCCAACACAGCTTCCATAAATAACTTCAAACTTTATACTAATTTCTCCTTACTTTGTATTTGTCAATTTAGTCCCATTATTTACTTTAAATCATCAACTTATCACCTTCTTCATCAAATAATTATTCGCAATAGTTTCTCTTAATTTTCCTTCTTAACCGAAATAGCCACTAAAATGCAAAGATAAGGATTCTAGCTTCTTAACTTTGCAATTTAGTCCTCAAATCAACATTACTATCTTAATTCCATCATTATAACTAAAAATCAGATTTAATCCTTCTCTAAAACCTCATTTCCGAATTGGTCACTTAACTTTGACAATTTGTCAAAATGGTCACTAAATTGATTTAACATCGATTTTGCATTCTAACTTCAATTTCATCTCTTCAACATCCCTAATAACATAAATACACACCAATTCCATAAAAACAGATTTAGTCCTTCAACTTTAAAACTTGCTGAATTGGTCCCTAAACATTTAAATTAGGGTTTTGCTTCCAAACAACAAATCAAGCTTACTAGATCATTTATCCAACATTACAAACCCTAAATCAAACTTGAATCCATATACCCTAATCATCTTCATAATAATCAAAACATGTAGAGTTTAAATCCCAACTCAATAACATGATTTTAACATTACAAAAGCTTGATTTCAACTTGAATTTCAACATGGAATCATAAAATCTCAAAACCCCCAATTGAGTCCATAAACCCTATTTTTTCTCGTACAAAATTCTCATCAATCAAGCATGTTTCCACAAATTATTTACATAAAAAAGATAGAGCTTGATGAGTGGAACAACTTTGTAGTTCGAAAGATTACTTGAAAATTGAGTTTCGGGGCTTGAATCGAACTTGAAAAAATTTTCTCCATTTTTATTTCTTTCTCCCCCTCATATTTCGAAATTTGAAGATGAAGAATAGTCTTCATCTTTATATTTTCATCCAATTTGGCCACTTGTCTTGTATAAATGAATTTTAATAGTGAAATTACTAAAATGCCTTTTTCATCGAATGACCAAGATTTAATCTCATCAAAACTCAATGGCCAAGATCAAATCCATGTGTAATCGGCCTTTCAAAATTGCCCTTAAAGTTCCAAAATATTTCAAAAATGCCATCCATGGCAAAGGTCCAATTTGCCCTCTAACTAGTCTCTATTTACAACAAGTCTTGAAATTTGTCATTCCTTTAAAATTGAACCAAATTGGTTCCAATCCAACCGGCCATGTCCCAAAATATATTAGATTTTTATTTATGGCATTTATTCGATCCAAATATTTGAATTTCACTCAATACGATTTCCAAATATTCTTCCTACGAACTTTAAAGCTTTATAACCATTAATATAAGCTTCGTACGAAAAATCCGGGTAACACAAAAGTGTCACTCTTGAGGTTGAACTATTCATTTACGGGGTTAACTTACATAACTTTTAGAAATTACACTTTGGTCCCTAAACTTTCCCAAAGTTTATACTTTGGCCACAAAACTTTCAAAATTTTTATTTTGGTCACTGAACTTCAATTCCCATTTCAATTTTCCTCAGATTTTTACCAACTTTGAAAGTACCCAATACAACTCACTATCTATCACATGATACTTTTAAACCTTAAAAATTTCCTTTCATAAAGACTTAGACTGAATTTTCTTAACTCAATCTATTAATCCGATAATTATTGAAAATCTTCATAACATAAGGTTTCTCGTAGAAATCATTTATTTGAAATCCATACAAATATTTTCTACTTTTACTGAGTCCAAAATATTGATCAAAAACACTTTTATGGGACCTTCCCAAAGGTCACACATCTTTGTATTTCCCTGGCCTGAGCACGCTTAACAATTTCATTCGATCCAAATTCGATACCTTTTTTTGCATCTTAATTCTTAAAACCGATATCAATGTACTTATTTCGATCCAATTCACTCTTCTACGGAATAAAATTGCTTGTTGGGAAAATTTACACTTTAGTCCCCAAACTTTTCCAAGGTTTATACTTTAACCCCCTAAACTTTCAAAATTTACAATTTAGTCACTAGCCAAAAATTGGGATATTACAATTTTGGTTCTTCAAGGTGAAAGGGTGCTGCAGCTAATCTCACGCTGCATGCATGCCAGAGCACAGAAAGGTAATATTTTCATTTAATAACTACTCTGCTCGGCTTGTGAGAAGAGTTTCTGTGTCCTGTTTCTTGTGTCTTGGCATTTGATTACCTTTTTCTTTTGACTCTCTAACAATAGGGAGTGATCATGGAGAGAAAACACGAGGGGATGGATGGTTGCTTACAGTTGCTTTGATCGAGGGAAGTAATTTAGCTGCTGTAGATTCAAGCGGCGTCTGTGATCCATATGTAGTGTTCACTTGCAATGGGAAAACTAGAACCAGCTCAATCAAGTACCAGAAATCTTCCCCCCTGTGGAATGGTGAATTCAACATTGTTCTTTGTCTATGTTTGGGTTCAGGTTACACGTTTGCAGTCTAACTAGCATAGTCTTGAATAATGAGTCACTTTAATCAATTCTTGAGTATTGCTTTTTGCAGAAATATTTGAATTCGATGCAATGAAAGAGCCTCCTTCCGTACTGGATGTAGAAGTTTTTGATTTTGATGGGCGTATCGATGAACCTACATCTTTGGGACATGCTGAGGTTAATTTTGTAAGATCTAATATATCTGATCTAGCTGATGTGTGGGTTCCTCTGCAAGGCAAGTTGGCTCAGGCATGCCAGTCTAAGCTGCACTTGAGAATTTTTGTGGAAAATACGAGAGGTGGAAATGTAGTTACGGAGTACTTAAAAAGGATGGAGAAAGAAGTGGGGAAGAAGGTAAATAGATCTTCTTTTAGCTACAATTGGCCAAGAGTAAAATATTGTTGCCATTTCTTGTTACTTATGACCACATGATCTATTTGCAGATAAATGTGAGGTCCCCTCAAACGAATTCAACCTTTCAGAAACTCTTCGGGCTTCCACCAGAGGAATTTCTCATCAATGACTTTACCTGCCACTTGAAACGGAAAATGCCTATGCAGGTTCTGTTTTTCTGGTTATATAATATTTTGTAAAGCTCACTTTTGTTACGTTTACTCTCAATAATTAATATACTGTGTTTTCCACTTTTTGTTAATCTGTGACTGCATCTGTGCAGGGTCGCTTGTTTCTGTCACCAAGAATAATTGGGTTTCGTGCCAATTTATTTGGCCACAGGACGAAATTCTTCTTCCTTTGGGAAGACATTGAAGATATTTAAGTTTTTCCACCTACTCTGGCATCAATGGGCAGTCCAGTCATTGTTATGACTCTCCGTCCAGGAAGAGGATTGGATGCTAGACATGGTGCAAAGACTCGAGATGAGGAAGGCCGGTTGAAGTTCCATTATCAGTCTTTTGTATCTTTCAATGTAGCTCATCGGTAAAAGAGGAATCTATCTTCTGTGACCCGTTTTTATTTTCTTTATGCTTTTGCATCTATTGATGTGTTTATTAATTTTCAAAATTTTTTTCGACTAGAACAATCATGGCTCTGCGGAAAGCCAGAGCCTTGAGCCCCGAGCAGAAAGTCCAAATAGTTGAAGAAGAGTCTGAGTCAAAAGGCCTCCAATCTGACGAGAGTGGATCTTCCTTAGTCCTTGAGGATGTCAGTATGTCCGAGGTTTATTCATGTGCTCTTCCTGTTCCCGTAAGTCCTCTATCTCTCTCACTCCGTGAACCTATGGATCTAGTTTGCCGCATCATGCATCTTATGAACATCTTTACCTCCCATGTTTGGTCGAGGTACTGCCAATCCTTTTGTTAAAGCTTATTAATGGAGTTCTAGCATGTAAATGTAGCATATGACTATCTGTATGCATGTATTTTAGATACGTGTTCTCTGTATCAGATGGTGGTAATTGTTTTATCGGTGATTCAGATCAGTTTCGTCAT